>CM041781.1:137572492-137972876 GCA_023374045.1 Limonium bicolor
ATATAATTTTTAACCCCCCTCGAAGTTAGAGGTAGGATTGTGGACCCCAAAAGGGGATGGAACGCGGAGTCATGGAGATCCGACGATAGATGGTGAATGACCAGGTAGAAAAATGAAAAACCTGGATTATTATACGAGGAATTTCTCTTCATGCATGGAATAAGCCCAATGTGCGAAGAATTGTTCAAACAATTGGGGAGGTAATCATCAAGATAGAAGATGAGGACATCGACATTGTGGAAAATACAGAAATTCGAATTCGAATTGAGACTTCCACGCTCCAACTGATTAATTCAAAAATCATGGTTAAAGTTGAAGGTCAAAAATTTCCGGTGAGCATAGTTGAGGTGGGCGGCCAACCAGTCCATCATAAAAATTTGGATGTTAGTGAGAGCATAATCCAAATAACAAAAGATGGAGATGGAGAAAACCCCCATAGTCTACATATTGACAAAATTGTTCACCGCCTCCCACCTGAAAATGGAAGAAATTTGAATGGGCAGGAGGAATCCCAATCAAGCGCCTCGATCAGTAACAGGCGGCACGATGTTCAAGACCAAACTCCCCCTGTATGCGATGAAGAAATCCAAGAAAAGGAAAATAATGATAAAATATAGGAACATGGTGGTACACAATCTAGGGGAACACAATCATTGTGTTTGGAGCAGGGTTGTAATAATGAGTTGAAAAACTTTACCCTATCCGATGATGAAGCCGGGAAAAGGATAATAATGACAAAAGCACAGAGGGGGAGGAGAATAATCTAGAGGAAAGAGAAGTAACTGAGGAGGAGTCGGGAGGAAAGAATATTGTTATTCCCTAGACTCCCCAAATGTCGTGCCCTGTACCACAATTGGGTGTAACTAATTCATACGAGAAGTCAGGAGAAGTCGGCGAGACTAATCACGAAAAGGGATTCGACGCGGAAGGAAAGGGAGAAGGAATTAATTCCAGTCCCAGATCCCAATGTTTTCCATTTATTATGGATCAGTCGCAGATAGCGACAAAAGGAAGGGATGGAACTAATCCCGAGGCAGTAGAACAACTGACGGGAACAAAAAATGACACACCAAAAGTTTTGGGAATCTACGCTCCCCAGGAAACAAAGAAGAAGTTCACTTGTTCGTTGAGCTAGTCCATAATACCCCACCACCTGCGCGAAAGGAAAAGAGCATTCCTGCGAAGAGTGAGAGAGGAAAGATCATTAATATTGAAGAAGAGGCAAATGAATGCGTTGAGCTTATGAGATTACTAGGATGTCATGTCCCGAACGCAGAGCAAACTAAAGCAAATATCTGTAACCAATTACAGCCTGTCTCTGGTAACCAATAGGTGTGATTGGCATTCATAGCAACCCAGAGCATTTGGGGCAATTGGGGCGAGTAGGGGAGGAGGATTTAAGCTAGGCAAGACAGGAGGTATAGTGGTCTTGTGGATGAAGTAGGTGTTGAGTTCTGACAGACATGGACAAAGCTAGTCTCAATGTCACAATATATGTGACGCTTGACTAAGCTTGATGAACAGGTAATCATTTCCATCAAAATTGTGATGGTCCCACAAGGAACCAGAGGGAGCAAGGTTTGGACATGGGGTGGTGGAAGACTAGGTGTGACATATCTAGGAGAGTTGAGTTTGAGTTACGTAATTGTTTTGGCTTGTAGCTGCCTTGTATTAGACGTGTTGTCTTATTTCCTCTTTGGATTACGGGTGTGTTTCTAGGAACTTGGGATGTGGTGTTGCTATGTCACGTTGTGGTTGGATTTCATGTTAGTTAGGTGTGTAATCGGATGCGGCTGGTACTCTTTTTCCCCTCTAAGCTTTATTCCCATGGGTTTTGCTTAGAGGGGTTTTAACGAGGCCCACATAAGCTCATCCACCTGGTTATCCAGGCTTTAATTATTTCAAATGGCTATATGCCCAAATTATATAAAAAAAACAAAGATGCGGGAAGATATATAAGGTTCTTCACTCCAATATGTTGACGTGAGCTCCTTATCTGACCTTCAAAGAGTTTATTACCGCCATTGGAGCATATGACTTGAGAGAAGGAGAAGACAACAAAGAAGAGGTGAAGGTATCTCGTCAAGATGTTACGTTTACCGTCTCTTAAGATAACAATAATAAATAGCAATATGAAGAGGCTCAGGAAATTACTATCGAGGCAGATGTGGAAGAAACTTTAATGGATGAGGTCGTGGCTTTGGTCGACAGAACAATCAACAAAAGGTGAACTCAAATAACTCCAAGAACCAAGAAATCTCTTGAAATACCCCTAATGTTTATAAATTTAATTAAGGATTAATCATTGGATTGTAAAGGCTAATAAGCCCTAAATGATTAAGGAATTATAGAACCTCCAATATATTTATATAAATATATATATAGTCCAAAAAGGTTATTAAACCTTACATGAAATAATGAACTAAAGAGGGGGTAATTATAAGGAGAACCCAACTTATAAAGTTGGTGTAACATGTAATATGTCATTACATGAATTAGGAGCACAAATAACATGAATGAATTATAGAACATACTGTATATAGTCAAAATGACTTACAAGTAAAATAATCACTCAAAAACATAAAGAAATATACTTTCGGACAAGGTAACCAAGTAATTAACAATCTAACACATGAAAAAATTCCTAATGTACAACATATAATCTCCTAATATTATAAGATACATTATAATGTAAATAACCACAAAAGGAGAAAAATACCCCTCTAACTATCTTAGAGGTGGCCAGCTTTTTGGAAGGAAATAAGGTGACCAAAATCCATTTTTCTCCTTGGAAAGTAGAATGCTTTAAGTGACCAAGTCACACTTTGCTCTCTTATGCTTTAAGTCACTTAAATAATCATTTTTCTCACACTCTCCTTTCCTCCCTTTGGCCGAGAAAACACTCCATCTTCTTCCTCTTGTTTTCTTCATTTCTTGCTCCATGGAAGAACACAAAGATGGTGGACAAGCTTTCCTAAGCTAAACACTTGATATACCGCTTAAACCTTCTTCGTTCCATCATCATCAAAGCAAGAACAACACAAGCTCTCTTCCTACATGATCTAGTGCCAAAAATCTGCACTTTGGAGGGCAAAAATTCAGAAATAAAACAAGGGTGAAACAAGCTAGATCCAACCAAGCTTAAGGTAAGAAAGGTGTTCTAAGCTTCAAGCTTTCCTTTGGTTATGTAGGGCCGAAAATATAACATTACTTATACTCATTTTCTTCCTCTTTTCATACAAAGTGAAGCCACTCATACACCTCTTATTGGTTGAGAATCCAAGGAATACAACACCACCAAAGGAGACCTTAAGGGGTAAAGGATGGATCAAGGGTTTTAACACTTTAATCTTCCTTCTAAGCTTTAGATCTACACAAGATCTAACTACCTATTTTGTTTTAGTTCACCAAAAATGTTCGAGAAAAATCTATGAGAGCTTGAAAGATAAATATTACACTTTAGTACTCATTTGGTTATTGAGACTGCTAGTGGACTTAACGTTATTGAGACTAAATTAATACTACTGATGTTATTTGGTGGGAATTTATTTTTGAAATGTTTTAGATTATGGATAGCCTTAGCACCCATCGGTATGGTTGTAGCGGTAATGCCTTGGATTGATTCATTTCCGTTGTGATCTTTTATGAGTTGATTTTAGCACCGAATAACTGTTAAAAGTTTCCTTATTGAACCATTATTGTCATTATCAAATTGAAGTATGCTAACAAACGAGTTTTGTGGTTGATTTTAAAGTTTTGGACATGTTCAAACATCCCTTCGGATGTGTAAGTTCGGACAGGTCCCGAGCAGAACTTGGTTTTCCGATTTTTAAGGTGTCTGAACATCTGTCCGAACTTACATGTTTGGAAAACAAGCAAGAATGAGTCCGAGTGTAAGTCTTGGCATTGGTCCAAAATTACACGTTCAGCCATATGTTTGGATCCGTGTAAGTGGATTTCATCGGAAATGACATTCGAACTTCAATGTTCGGACAAAGGTTCGCACGACTCTAATTTTAAGCTTTGACTTGTGTCCGAACTTCCAAGTCCAGACACAAGTGCGGACATATACGTTTTCAGTTTTGGACCTTGTCCGAATTTCCATGTTCAGACACAATTCACTAGTGGGAAAAAAGTCTTATAACACAAGGTTTTATAACTCGGTTAAACATAAGTTTGTTATATAATATTATATAACAGGCTTTTTCAATCTTATAACACGGCTAAAAAATACCCCTGTTGTAAAATACGTTGTCCATAATCCGTTTTTTTAGATCTTATAACACGGCTACACTATAGCCGTGTCATAAGATTTTGTCGCCTAAAATTCCCTAAAAGAAAAAAAATTATTTAGAAATGATTACGGTAAAAATCCCGCTAAAAGGAAAAAACAAAAATTAATTAGATCTTATAACACGGCAATATGGAGCCGTGTTATAAAATCAAGATACCGGTACAAAGACAGATAACAAAACGGTGTCGTAGATGATCTGCTTTTATAACACGGCTGCCTCAAGGGGTGGTATAAGATGTAGGTTATATAACATGGCTTTCTCAATTGTGGTATAAAGTCAGAAAATGCCAACTTTATAACACGCCTACATTAGCCGTGTTATAAAGTTGTAAAAATGGCGCCGTTTAATTTGTGCTTTGGATTTATATAACATGGCTACAATACTCCCGCTTCCTTCTTCCTCATCACTCTCCTCCTTATTCTATTCCCGCTCCCAAAAAAAACCCGCGGCACTCTTCTCTCTTCGACCGCTGGAGTCCACCACCACCCACGCCTCTTCGAACGCCTGGAATCACCACCGCCGCCTTCGCCTCTTCGACGCCGTAATCCCCACCACCACCGTGACGTAGTTCGATCTCCATTCAAAAAAATTTCCTCGCCTCCCCCTGTTGTGGTTTTGTTTTCTGCTCACCTCTGACTACCGTAACAACTGTCTCGAGCCATTTTTGCTCGCCTCCGAGCACCGTAACAGCGGTCCCATGCGCCATTTTGGCTAGCTTGCCTCTTTGGAAGGTAAAACATCAATCTGTTGTGGGTTGCCATTTTTTAGCTGCGTGGATTATTTGTGCCTTCTTTTGAGGTTTACGACTTTGTCACTGTTATTGTGTGACAGTGGTTGCTAATTGTTGTTTTGATACAAGGTTTTGGTCTAGCCGTTCTTGTTTAGTGATTTAGATTTTGGTTCACTAATAGGTGCAAAAACATACAAGTGTGGGTATAAACTAATATGAGAGTGGGGATGAGCTAATGTGTAGCCTATTTTTCAAACTACCAGATAATGAAAGAGAGTGTGAACAAATAGGAAATTTCTATGGTTGTACGTTTTTCGTACGGAGCACAATGAGTGGGTATAAACTAATACGGTTCTTGCCTATTTTACAACCTAAATTATTAAAGTAGCCAGTTGAATGAAAACATTTACTTGATGATCAAGGATGTGTCCCTTTATTTAGATCAATAGAATGTCTCTGAGGGAATCATAAGGTTATTTGAAACAATCTCAAATCAGTTTTGAGAAGGCTGGTCCATCTATGTGGATAAAAGTCAAAATGAGCAATCAATAGGGAAACAATTAGGATACCTTTGTTGAAGCCTCCAAACTAACAAGCTCTTTGGGAAAATCAAGAACCTTAGGCAGCTTCTCAGCTAGTAGCTACAGCCAAAGGTCAAACTTAGTACAAAAATTGTAGCTACAACACTAAATGAATGTTGAGAGTTTGTAAAGAGGAAGAAAAGGCCGGATCCATTAAGATTTAGTAAAGCGGGGAAGCTACTCAGACTATCAATTAGCTGCGTTTGAAATCAAGAAATATTGGCACTACCCAAAGATGTTACATGCTTACTTTGCATAGATAGTTCATGAGAGTCATCCTAGCATTTCTAGCTCATGTATCTGTGAGTTTGAGAAGACTATCCAACTAAAAACAAACAGCAGATCCTGAATAGATGATGAAATGTGTGCTTTGAGTAGGATGAAAGTAACAATACCAGCTGAAATGGAAAGTTGACTACAAAGGGCAATCACGGCTAACACGCAACAAGCTACACTAAAGGAAATACCACCATGTGGTGATGGATTTTCTTCAACCCTACATATATTATTAGCACAATAACAAGAATATCTCACCCCTTGAAGTGCCTTGATTTAGTGCATTCCCTAGTGTTAGAACTGTTTGCATGACTCTTCTGAACTTAACAGACTCTATGACCTACAGATACAATTGGAAAATCTTGTCTGAATAGATACAGCGGAATATAGTATAAATGAAGTGGCAAAAGGGATTTTATCACTTGCCTCTTCTGAAGTAGAATTAATAGTCTTCGGATTCTTTCTTTAATCGGAAACCTGGATAAGTGAAATAAATCTGTGTGAAGAACAATATATGAATTTAAGATATTGATTGGTAATTACAGCAAAAGCATATACTGACCTGAGAAACCAGCTGCATCTTAAAGGAGAAGACTCTGAGCTTTGCCTCCGTCCTTGGCACTTTCTCCAGCTCCGTAAAGAAATGTTATACAAAAATTAGACAAACAAGAATAAAAATTAAGATTAGGAAGATATAAGTCCGTCTCTACAATCTCTTTCACTGGGACGGAGACTTAAGATGAAGGTTTCACCCTCTAATGACCAAAATACTGGGAACTCTTAGATTCAGCCTCTTCTAAGTTGGAGTTAGGATCATTTGCCCGTGTGAAATACCCCTAACATTTAAATAATTAAATATAAGTAAATAAATATTATTTGGGGGTTTATTAAACCCTAAGAAAGCATATAAACACTAGGGCGTTAAAAACGCACCTAAACTCCTTAAGGTTAAAAACGTGCGTTAAAGCCCGACCTTAAGATAAACAAGTTATGTAGCTCTAAAAATCATATGAAGTTAACCAAGGATCATTTTATGACCTTTAAAACACATGTCCTCAGTTAGAACTGAGTAAAAATACAATATGCCCGGGAGTTCCCTTAAAGGCCCCTTAAGGCCCGAAAGTCCCGGAAATACCTTATAAAATGAAATAAAGCATTACACGTCATTCTAAATGCACAATAACACTTTAATAAACATTTAATATGAAGTTCTCAAGATGAATTCCCAGTTAGATACAAAGTTCTCGGAGGTTCCCGGTGTGGGCCCCATAAAGGCCCGGGGATGCCGTAGGAGTGCCAAGGTGGCACGAACCCCTATATAAATTAATTCTTAGAGTTCCTAACATCATTATTTAACATTCTAAAGAGAATGCACGAGCTACTTCCTCAAAAATAAACAAAGTGCTCGGACGAATTTCTTAACGCTCCTTTTTGCCCAGTTAGCCCGAGAGTTGTGTTCTGAGTGGTTATAACCACATATAACTCAATGTAACACCTTAACTAATTGTTATTAACTGTAAAAAATGTCAATAAACACTTGGAACTCATAGCGACTAATTATTTTTCAGAAAAATCCTTAAAGCACAAAAACGCACCTTCGGGTGTCATAAAAATGTGTTTTACGCAATTGCCTTAACGTGTTTGAGGAGCCACGAGTTGATAATCTTAAAAGTGGATAAATTGAACATATAAATCAATTAATGCCAGTGCTAAAATCATAGCACAACCAGGGGCGATTTTTGAGTCAAAAAGGTACCTAAAATCAGCATTTTTACCTTAAAAGTTTTATCTTTTACCATAGTATAAATGTACCAATTAAATGCTGGAAGCTATTACACATATTAGTATGGTCTTAGTACAATATAGTGTAACAAAAATCAAATGAAAAATTGATCCCATTTGGTCCCAAATCCATGCATTTTTCTAGTCTATTTTGGCTAGATTTTTACAAAACTTGCCTAATGCTATTGTGACTCACCTAGCATATATTATATGGTGAAGTAACAATTAATTATAGTCAATTGAAGCCTTACCCACCGTGTGACCTGCAGGAGAACAACAAAAGATTAGTATAAGTAAAGTAATGAAATTAATTATACAACTAGTTCTACCTTTTACAAGTTGCAAGAATCAAACAAAAATACCCATGTTACTCTTCATGTGTTGCACGGTTTTGATAAGGAAAAGAAGGGGCTGGATTGCTATACTTTAGTCTAAATTATACAGCACCTAACTAGCATAATTCATTGTCAAATGAAGACAATAATCAAGTGTGCATTACAGCACTATGTCCGATTTCTAAGCTAGGAACAAGGCTTAAATTTGCCTTATAAAATTCAATGTAGAGTGACTACCTATCTAGCCATATTATGCTGTCTTCAATCATCAAAATAAGATGCCCCATCCAAGCCAATTTACGTGAGCAATCAGGAGAAGAAGACAAGACAATATAGAAAAGAAATCAAAAAGGGAAACACATACCTAACTTATCTCTTGTCTTATAGTTACAACTAGTAATCAAAGACTCCATAATTCTTCCACCCAGCCGTATGGATATGCTAAATGGAGTGACTTTAGTAGTCAATAATGAGATCAAATAATCAAAACAAATCATAGAATAATGACAATAATTTCCAAGTTGATTCCCTTCATTCTTTCCTTATGTCCATACGTGAGCTCTCACTTACTTCTTGCCTTCACTTCAGCCGAATGGTAAGCACCTTCTTCTCCTCTCTTTTCTTCTTCCATTGTTAGCTAATTCCTTAGAGCTCTAAGCTCCATTAATGGTGAATTAAATCCTAACACCATTTCTATGTAAATTCCAAGTTAAATCTACTAAGTCTTGAAGCAAGAAAACATCCTAGCAAACCTACAAGGAAATCGCCAAGCATATATGCTCCAAGGAGGTTCCTAAATTCAACAACAACACAAGGAACAACAAGATCAAGTTAAGGTATATTTTCATGTTGAAAATCTTAAGAAAATTCCATAAGTAATTTTCGAAATTTAAAACCTTCTAAATCAATATTCTCTTCATTATTTCATGAAGGAAACTTGGATCTACAATCATCACAAGGTGTATGAAAAATACCTTGATAAATTCCTAAGGTAAACTCTTGTAAAATTACTTCAAATATTATTTATAAATCCTTGTTAGTAGTCTAACAAATGGATCTCCTAAATATATTTAAGGAGCCGAAAATTATTCATCAAGATAGCATTTGGAGAGCTTGGAATTCAAGGAAAAATCAAGTACAAGAATTGTCTTGATTTAAGGAGTAAGTTTATATAATTAAGGTTTATTAAGTTTAAGCTTGATTTAAGCTTCAAACTTTGGTATAAAAATTATGTTTAGGCCATGTTAATATTAAGGCCGAAAATTATTGAGTTAAAGTATCAAGGAAAATAATTTATAACATATAAGGTAAGATTATTACCTTAAGGTATAAAATTGTGTCACAAAAATTAAATATGATACATATAGGGTTAAACCGAAATATCTAAGGATAATATGTTCTATTTTGATATTATAATCATTCTAAGTCATTAGCATAATTTTTTAGAAGTGTTATATGGCTTATATACATTTATATGTATTAAAAGTTTAAAACAAGTTTTAAAACCATATGGTAAAAATAAAATTAAGGTCGAGAGCTTAATGTATAATTTGAGTGATTTTCGAAAATATATAAGTATATCAACTTAATTATGAATTTTGGGAACATTAAAAATAGCTACAAGTATTTAAATGGCTAGTTTATAAAATTATGTGGCCAAATGTAAATTTTGAAAAGTTTAGAGTACAAATAATCAAAACCGAGGACAAAGGGGTTTGTTTGGTATATTAACATTATAATATAAGGTAGGAATTAATATTATGAATTTTGGTGAATTTAAATAAGTGGTTAAGTGTTAAAATAACATTTTATAAAGTTTTGGGACTATTTTGTAATTATTGGAAAAATAGTGAATGGCCGAGAATTACTTATAATTTTATGGGTATATTAAAGTATTAATTATGAAATTAAGTCTTAGTCAAAGTGTTGACCAAAAACCTTGGGTTAAAATGATTTATGACATAAAATATTCAGTTTACAAAAGTTTTGGGGTGAATATGTGTAACACCCCATCCAAACAACATACACACTTAACAACAAACTGCAGCGGAAAACAAACTTCAACACATTACTTAACTTCTTGGTGTTACACGCCGTTAACCACCCACGTGGCTAACAAGGCTAATACATATACATTGTACCGGTCTGATGGGCTAAATTCCCGAGCGACTACACATTACTATCCCTTTCCATTAACAACAACAACAACATACACCTTTCAACTGTACCGAGTAACAAACTGATGCCGATAACAGTCGGTCTTACTACGCCTACTGTATATATACACTTAAATGATTACCCATGTACAACGACTACCCGTCCTACTCTCGAACGGCTTCCAGCACTTCGTACCTGAAATAAGAAAAGAAGAGAAAGGGTGGCCCCCAAGGGGCTCAGCACTTTGCTGGTATGGTAATCCCGCAGCCCACATGCTACCGGGCCACGCACAACTAATTGTCGTCTTAGCATGCGGTTGATTATATTTAAATCTTGCACGCAACTGTAAACACACAACACACAACATTTCCTCAATGGGCTCAATAAACGGATAATATATCCTTATTTGATAAGTCACTCATGGTATTTATTATCCCTAGAGTGTTTCTCCTCTAATGGAGCTACTTCCTTAATAGACGACACTTACCCGTTATTCGGGTTATCCTTAAACGCCTCTTATCACAAACTGGGATTCATATCCCATGATCCACATACTCCACATTTTACAAATATAACATACACTACATAACAACACATAACAACACTTTGCAAGTTTCAACGTGCACAACAAACACCGCAATAGATATGCATCACAACCAAAAATAACATAACATAACGGGAATGGTTCTCTTAGGAACCGACCCAAACATTGTTTATACACTGGTGAGCCTAGAGAATGTTGCTAGTCTCATGATAAGCTCGTTACATAACTCGTTACCGTCTCGTTAAATGAACGGAAACTTAGCACAAGGTGTCTCGATTATAGTGATCCAAGCACACCGAACAAATAAACATTAGTGCCCCTTGTGGCCCGACGTGAGTCAGTAATAGCCTTGGTTAAGCTAAAGGGAAGGTTGGGAACCAAATTGGAAAACAACCATAAATACGAAGAGGATCGAACCTGCTATGACAAACCCCCATACTCACACGCGTGGCCGGAACAGACCGGACTCCTCACTTCCCCCGTTAGCACTTGTCAGAAGTTCATCATTGAACTTAGTTAAACAATCACAACATTGGGTTAAGTCTTGTTAGACACACACAAGGGAAGGGAGAGTCATACATTCACACACAAAACATCACACACAAACATCACATAACTAACTCACGCATAGCCGTGGTTAAACGTTCCTTAGGTCGGAAACGTTGTTACCGGATAACGTTCTCCTACGTTTACCTATAGTGGTTAACTAGCCCTTCAAGCGCATTCGAGGTTACCGGTATCGGCAGTAAAAACATACAACAACAATAACGACTGTAAACTCGTTTCATGATTTATCTTATAACGTGGCAAACATACAGACAAAACACATTGGCATACAAGCCGGTGTAATCCGGTAGGACACAGGTTGCAAGAAAACCATACCTGTCACCAGGTCCACTCTATCACGTCCACTTATGTTCCTCGAGCAATTCTCGAACAACTGATAACATTACATGTACTTTTATTAACATCGGGTAACATGATTGTTCAAAGTCTAACGCTCATAACTTACCCCCGTTAACTTAGGTTAAATAACTTCACATTTAACTATTTTACCTTTACATTTTAATAACAAACTTTTCCCCCACTAAATTGTCATTATAACTCACTTAACATGTCCTTAGTAATTTATAACATATTACTTAATATTCCCCATCATCCTATAACCTAAACAATTTTTTTTTACATACTTTGGGCGTCCGACCACCGTCCTGACCCACAACTGGGTCGGACCGTTCCAAGAAATTTTTCCCATCTTTTAAAATACACCTGGTCCGACCCATGTCCGACCCAACCATCTGGGTCGGACCATTCCAGAGACTTAGAGCACACATGTCCGACCCATGTCTGACCCAAGACCTCTGGTCAGACCATTCCAGAAACTCCAACCGTGACTAAAACAGAGCTGTCCGACCCACCTGGGTCGGACCACTGGTCGGACAACCAGAAGTTGTCCAAAACTTGTCAAACTTTTCTCCAAACTTTTCCTCAAGCCTCCTAATGTGTTCTACATCATTTGGCACATCAAACACACTTTTAGCCATGTACTAAACTCTTTAAATCACACACCAAAATCATTTATCATTCACAAATTCTTACCAAATTCTTAGCATTGGGATGTCTTCTCCTTAAGATTTCTAAGTGGTATTTCCACCAATAATGACCACCACTATACCAAGGTGTTTTCTTACAACCTTAACATCATCTCTCAAACTTCTTCTTACTAACTAAATCTCCTTTTTCACAACTTCTTAAAATTCCTTACTTAAAACCCTTACCTAAACATCATTCCCTCCTTATTCATCAACATTACCTAAACCTTAAACAAACTTCTCCAAGACTTAAATACATTCTCAAAACACACATTGAATTCCTAGAACTTCCAAGATAACACCTAAATCCTTGCATCACTCTAAATCACTTAATACAGTTTTCTTCTCCCAAGTAAAACATTGTTCACCTTTAACACTTCCTAGTTCACCAAAACTTACTTAAAACACTTAGAACTTCTTACACATTTTCCAAATTTTGCCATAGATTCTCTTGTATATCCTCACATCCAAACACTTAGGTTTTTACCTTATTTCATTCAAGAACACCTAAAATCCATCAAACACATTTTTATACACAAACTTCACACATTTAGCACTACATCACAATATAGTGCATAACTTAAATTGCTTGGCACTTAGGCCCTTAAATAACATGGCTCTTAGGCCCTTAAGTTGCTCAAGCCATAAACACTGAATTTCCACAATATATAAGCCTTTGACCTGCAATAACACACACCAAGACATATGTTCTTTTACTAGTCTCCTTGAGAACACCTTACTAAGTCATTCACCATTTGCTCTTTAGGTAGTTTTAACAAGCATCATAAGCTCATTTCTCCTAAGGCATTAAACCACATTGAGATAGCATATTTACCTCTTTTCCACTCAAACTTCTTTCTTGTTTCCTTATAAACCGGTAAGGCATTTCTTTCCTTGTCAACTACTAAACAATATACCAACATTGAATGTGGTTTAATGCCTTAGGAGAAATGAGCTTATGATGCTTGTTAAAACTACCTAAAGAGCAAATGGTGAATGACTTAGTAAGGTGTTCTCAAGGAGACTAGTAAAAGAACATATGTCTTGGTGTGTGTTATTGCAGGTCAAAGGCTTATATATTGTGGAAATTCAGTGTTTATGGCTTGAGCAACTTAAGGGCCTAAGAGCCATGTTATTTAAGGGCCTAAGTGCCAAGCAATTTAAGTTATGCACTATATTGTGATGTAGTGCTAAATGTGTGAAGTTTGTGTATAAAAATGTGTTTGATGGATTTTAGGGTGCTTGAATGAAATAAGGTAAAAACCTAAGTGTTTGGATGTGAGTATATACAAGAGAAGCTATGGCCAAATTTGGGAAATGTGTAAGAAGTTCTAAGTGTTTTAAGTAAGTTTTGGTGACCTAGGAAGTTGTTTAAGGTTTAGGTAATGTTGATGAATAAGGAGAGAATGATGTTTAGGTAAGGTTTTGAGAAAGGAATTCAAGAAGTTGTGAAAAGAGGATTTGGTTAGTAAGAGGAGATGCTTGGGAGATGATGTTATGAAGGTGAGGAAACATTTCAGTATAGTGGTCATTTAGGAGAAACACCCCTTTGGAAACCAAATGTAAATGTTACAAGTGTTATGAGATTTTGGGTGGAAATTGAGTAACAAGTCAAACATGGAATTAGGAGTGTTTAAGATGATATTTAGACATTAGAATATACCTGGGAACATTTGGTAAAGTTATACAATTAATGGAGGTGGAGAACTAAGGTAACAATATCTGAAAAATGACATTTTATCAATTCTGTAGGTTTGGTCCGGGACCTAGGTTATGGTTAAAGTTCCAGACCAGGGGTGTAAAATAGGCCGAGAGTCACATAACGATGTGGTCCGGGACTTAGGCCTTGTATAAGGTCCCGGACCACCCCATTTTAAAAGGCCGAGACTTGAGTTAGCATATGGTCCGGGACTTAAGAAGAGGACCAAGTCCCGGACCACTATAAAAAACATTGTTTTAGGTTATTAAAAGATGTCTAATGAAGGGGATTGATGGATAATGATGTTATAAGGTTGTTAAGGACATGTTAGGTGAGTTTTAATGACAATTAAGTGGGTGAAAAGTTGTAATAAAATGTGAAAGTAAAACAAGTTAAAAAGTGAAGTTATGTAACTAAGTTAACGGGGAAAAATTATAAGCATTAGTCATTAAATAATCAAGCAACCCCGATGTTAATAAAAAAAACACATGTGATGTTAACAGTTGTTCGAGAATTGCTCGAGGAACATAAGTGGACGTGGTAAAGTGGACTCCGGTGACAGGTATGGTTTTCTTGCAACCTGTGTCCTACCGGATTACACCGGCTTGTATGCCAATGTGTTTTTCTGTATGTTTGCCACGTTGTAAGATAAAACATGTAATGAGTTTACAGTAATTCATATATGTGGCGTGTTCAACTCCGATACCATTTAACCTCGGCAGTGTTAACCTTAGTTAACTGAGTCTAGGATCACATGAGAGTTCGGTATTCGGATTAAACGACCCAAACCATGGGGCGTTCTAACCACGGCTATGCGTGAGTTGATTATGTGATGTTGTGTAAGTGAATGTAGGGATCTCCCTTGTATGTTTAACCCAGTTCTATTACTGTATTGTGTGCTGATGTGATAGGTTCCACAGCGGAGTCTTTAACTGTGAATATTTATATATTATGGGGGGTGAGGAATCCGGTTGTTCCGGTCGCGCGTTGTTTGGGAGTTGTTGTATACAGTTTCTTCAGCTTCCTCTCTGTTGATTGTCTTCCTTCATTGGTCTTCGATCACCCCTGAGCTTAACCAAGGCTCTTGACTCACGTCTGTTGGGGATTATGTATGTTGTGTTCGGGTCACTAAACCCGATCCATCTTTATGTTAAGTTATTCGTTCGCCTAACAGAACGGTAACGAGTTATGTAAACGAGCTTAGCATGAGTTTGATAGCATCCTCTAGGCTCTCCCAGTGAACTAACTATGTTTGGGTCGGTTCCTAAGAGAACCATTCCCGTTATGTTATGTATTTTGTTGTGATGCAAATCTATTGCGGTATTATGTTGTGCACGTGGAAACGTGCAAAGTGTTGTTAGGTGTTGTATGTAGTGTATGTTATATGTTGTATAATGTGGAGTGTGTGGATCATGGATATGATTCCCAGTTTGTGATAAGAGGCGTTTAAGGATAACCCGATTTAAGGGTAAGTGTCGTCTATTAAGGAAGTAGCTCCATTAGAGGAGGAACACTCTAGGGATAATGAATACCATGAGTGACTTATTAAGTAAGGATATATTATCCGTTTGTTGAGCCCTTTGAGGCGAAATGATTATGTGTTGTGTGTTTACAGTTGCATGTATGATTTAAAAATAATCAACCGCATGCTAAGACGACAATTAGTTGTGCGTGGCCCGGTAGCATGTGGGCTGCGGGATTACCATACCAGCAAAGGTGCTGAGCCCCTTGGGGGCCACCCTTTCTCTTCTTTTCCTATTTCAGGTACAAGGAGCTGGAAGCCGTTCGAGAGTAGGACTGGGGTAGTCATTGTACATGGGTAATAGTTTTGTTGTGTATATACAGTGGTGTGTAGTAAGACCGAAATTGTTATCGACATTAGTTATAAATACTCGGTATAGTTGGAAGGTGTATGTTGTTGTGTTAATGGAAAGGGATAGTAAGGTGTAGTCGCTCGGGAATTTAGCCCATCAGACCGGTACAATGTGTATGTATTAGCCTTGTTAGCCACGTGGGTGGCTAACGGCGTGTAACACCAACGAGATAAGTAATGTGATGAGGTTGTTTTCCGCTGTAGTTTATTGTAAGTGTGTTATTGTTGGATGGGGTGTTACAAAAGTGGTATCAGAGCGAAGTATCGCTCTGATGACTGAATTACCGAGCTTAGGAAGTACCGAGTTAGGATTTAAGTACTTTGGGTTAAGGGTTGAGTGATAGCGTGAGAGATACGCTAGTTAGGAACTACCAGTGACTACTGGAAACCTACAATATCCATCCCACCCTCCACAATCCCTGTTTGATAACTTGGGAAAGAACGCCAGAGAGATGGAAGTCCTCTCTTACTCGGGAATACCCGATCTGGCTGATTAAGTACCTCTAAAGGTACGGAGAACCTGTCACACGGTAGATCCCGAAAACTGGGAATCCGGAGACGGTCTCCATCTGAACAATGTTAACCGCATTTAATAGTGAAGAATGAAGAATCTTGTGTATAGAAGAATAGAATTTCCAGGAACCTGGGTCGACATGCCGAGCAGTCGAGGATAACCAGCTTGCAACACACCAACCATGCAACAGGCAAAATGGATTAAAAAACCCGAGACGAGTGTCTACGGAACCACAGTTGATAAATAATACCAACGGTATACCAACCGACAAGGGAACTACAATGTACTGCCCAAATATGTGGAACGGGCTACAAAGTGAATACAATACTAAGAAAAAGAGGGGGTCTCCCAGAATGGGAAACACCCTAGTTAATGATTATCATATGAGGACAGTGAGAAGTTACCTAGAAGAGTTATTATCAAGGCAGTAAGATCAGTGAGGGCCAACAAGGCCACTGATGACAGTATGGTAAAAACAATACCACAACTGGTATGTGTTAAACCGATAGCCAGTTAGCATGGCGCACTTGCCATAGCAAGTGCTGCTATAACAGGGTTGTTCGGGAAAGTTATAACCACTACAAAGTATTTGGTAAAGTACCATAAAGTTAAATGTGATCGTCATAACAGGAAGTGCCTGTTAGCCTAACCCCTGTAATTGGAAGTACACCAGTCAGCAAGAAGCTAGACTTGGTTAAGGTAAGAAGATGTTGTGAAACCATGAAAATTCTCTTCAACCCAGATTTATTCAAACCCTTTCTTTTCAAAACCAAATTTTCTTTCAAACCAACACTTTCCAACCTTCTTTTAAACCAAACCAGTAAAACCAAGGGCAGATGATAAGATACAACAGTGGAAAATTTCCTTCGATTAAGTTCGGGAAGCACGGGACGCATATTGTCAAGTGACAATATAGGGAGTTGACAACAGAATACTTCACCTAGGCGTGTGACGGACACTACGAGTGTACCAACTGAATTGTGGGACGACCGCACTCCGATAGGAGCTTGTGGGCCTGACAGACCTACTTATGGGTTAGTTGGGTAGGTAGCAATGTATCATTATGGTACCCCACATGTATACGAGTGGAGTCCGAAACACGGGAAGTAGTCGACTCCGTCGACGGTCAGCAGTAAATCAAACAAGAGCTAGAGATTACAAGGAATGGTGAAGTTAAGGAACTCAATTAAGTTAACGAGACTAAAAGGATTGTGAATTCCTCTCAAGGAAATGTTTAAGAGTTAGGAAGTGCGAAGGCACAAAACTGTTATGTAAAGACATCACATAGTCTTAAGGATCCTTAGGGATAAACATGTTAGGCTGGAACGGTGACCTAGCCTGTACATGGCAAGAGATGACTAAGTGGACACATTAATGTGCAATGAACGGGATGAAATTCCAGAATGAGTACCTACACTACCAGGAAGTGTTGATCTTCACAGAAGAGGATAATAAGTCAGTTAAGAACGCAAACGGCGTGGCTAACTGTATATACCAATAAGTGTGAACCAGATGTAATGGCATGACTTAGTAACACCCAGGAGCAATCCTTAAAGGGTGTTCACATCAACAATTGTTGCTCGAAATAACGTGACAGAAGCACAAGGGTTGAAACCAACACCCAGTTTAGACATAAGTTGTCAGGAAGACGGACTGACAATCCTAAGGGGCATCCCGTAAAAGGAAACGTGATGTAACGACCTTGTCATGGAGCTCAATATAATATCCAAACCATGTAATGTTGTACAGAGAAGTACATATGTGTGGACAGCCTACAATGAGCCCAGCTCAAGGCAAACAAGGCTCATAAGCCATAAGCAAGATATGTTATATAAATTCAATTGATTGTAGAAGTTTATGTTGTATAAGTGAATAGAGTGGTAAACGAACCACTGCATTAAGAGTGGGGATACCTCTCGATATTGTGAGACCGCAGGAGCGGTAGTTATGTGTATCAAGCCCAAGAAATATGTTAAGGATTGACCATATTGTTATTGAAAGAGAGCAGTTAGCTTAGTAACATGTGTGTATAAAGTGAAACACCGAGCTGAATAATGCCGGCTTATGACTCGAATGATCGATGCTCAAGGAGCATTCAGTAGCCATCCAAATGAGTGATGAACCATAATACGAATGATGTAAGTATATGTGTGGAAGTTAATGTGACAATAAATACCATGTAAGTTAGTGTTATACAATAAGCACGGTGCGCAGTAAGCGACCGTTGTATAAGTGTTGTTGAATAATGATGTGGCAGATAAGACCAGTTATGAGTTAAACTCAATGGACATGCAAGCAAGTGATGATACACAGACTGGGCAATAAGCCAATGGTCGGTACTATGTGATAAGGAAACTCAGTGTGAATTCCATGGCGAATCGCATAAGGGATTTACTGTCAAGAGTTTACGCCTCTGCACTCTGTATGACTGAGTGTTTTGGTATTGCACTTGCGCAGTAATGATCGAGTGGGATAGCTAGGAATTGGAAACATGTTAATTATGGAGGAATAATGTTATAATGGCCGATGCATAGGAAATGCAAGGCCGCACCTATAGAAAGTACTTGTACAAGACCAAATGTGGAGGCATGATTAACAGTAAGTGACTACAGCAGCACTAACTGTCAAATATCGGTATGGAATATACCCCAAATGTTGGAAATAGCTGAGAGAGCACTACACACTAGGTAGTAGCTCAATCTCAACCGACAGTAAGTCGGAAGGGAACAAGTCAATCATTGTGAAATACATAGTTGTATACACAGTAAATTGTTATGGAAGTGGATAGAAAGTGTATAACTCACCGAATTCGCTAACGGTAAGAGATACCACGCGTCGGTTGAGAAACCATTGTTACCAAGATGAAGGTGACAATTGGGGATGTACAATACAGTAAGAATAACAAAAGGGAGCAATTAAGCTCTACAGTTATTAGAGTTTCGCAGCAGAAACTAGTGAGCCAGTGATTCAAGTGTTGAATGTACATGGTGAACATGAGTGAATGGCTAATTATTAACGCCTAGAAGCCTAACAGGCCAGAATCGAAACCAACTAAGAGTTTAAACAAACTCCAATGAGAATTCTTGGTTTAGGAACTAAACCGCCAATATGGTTAAGATCCTCTAATCAGAATCCATTGTGTAATAGACCGCGTGGAAGTTAAAACACTTCACGACGGCAAAACATTATAAGCCAATGTTTAGTGATTGATTACGTGGGCGTAATCCCTTTTAAGGGGGGTAGAGCGCAAAACCACTTAGTGTATATTACCGTACAAGTGTACGTAGTGTATGTGACTTATATTGTGCATAGCACAAAATTATATTATTGTTTTGATGATTGGTGTGTGTGTTACGTAAACATACACATTCATTCATGGTTTAATTGTGGTAATTGCGCACAGAAGATGCGAATACCATTGTGATAAGTGTGTGTATTTGTTAACAGTTGTGTGTGATAGTACAAGTGTGGGGAGTAGAGAAACTCCCGGGGGAACAAAAGCCCCGACAGTGTATAAATGTGAAATGGTGTGTTGTATTTTGATAAAATATATATGTATATATATACTATATAGTGATTCATGAAAGAATACGAAACTGACATAGAACCTAGTGAGAATGAGATTCCCTAGGTAACAACATTTAAGTGAATGGAAATAACTGATAGACGAAGTCCTATCCCTTGGAGATGTTATGATCATGACTAGAATGATTTAAAAGATAGAAAATTGGAAATGAGTGATTTAATTGATGCTTGAAAATGAAGTGGGAGGTGGAACTTGATTTGCATGTGATCAAGGGAAGCCGAACACAAATTGTGGTGGAAGGATAGTTCAACACTGATGCTGATCACATCAGGGTTGGATGACTCTTGAAACTCCCTATAAGTGGTCACAAATAACCACGCTAAGAAAAGAAGCAAAGAGCTTAAGTTGGACTTGGAGTTGTGTGTGTTTTCAAAAGGATTTTCAATTGGTATTTATAAGACGTTGATAGATACTTTACATAATTAAAG
The DNA here is from genome assembly GCA_023374045.1 of Limonium bicolor. Classification (NCBI taxonomy): domain Eukaryota; kingdom Viridiplantae; phylum Streptophyta; class Magnoliopsida; order Caryophyllales; family Plumbaginaceae; genus Limonium; species Limonium bicolor. The sequence goes on from CM041781.1 coordinate 137,592,885, forward strand.
TCTTCTTACTTAACCTCACAAGGAAAAATTTCAAATTTAAGTGATTGTTTTAATCTCCCAAAGGCACGGGGACGGAAGGTGTCCATCGCGACCGGGTTCTGCGGGATCACAGTGTGTATCAAGGATATTTTTGATTGTTATACATGCTATGACATGTTGTGTGGTATGTGTAATAAATATTATTTTGACCTTGAGTTCCTAAAGTGTATGCTATCAAGACCTATGAGTCTAAATGTGTTGTGTTACATAGACCTATGTGTCTAAAGACTGTTATGTTATCGGGACCTATGTGTCTAAATGTTGTTATGTTACCCAAGACCAGTGAGTCAAAGGGGTTGTTATGTATGTGTAAGTGTTGTTAAGATACCCGGACCATTGAGTCCGAGGTTATCATGTGAATATGTTATGTTATGTGTGGATGTGAATGTGTTGCCCGGACCATTAAGTCCGAGGTTGTGATGTAAAGTGTGTTTGGTTATGGAAGTTTTATGGCTGTAAGTAATCCCCGTATTCTAATCTAATGATGTGTGGGAAATGTGAACTTCGAGGACGAAGTTCTTTTAAGGGGGGTAGATTGAAATACCCCAAACCTTGATATGGTTTAAATATTAAACTATGGTATGTAAAGGCTAAAAGTGCCTTAGGAACATCAGTGTACAATTTAAACCATAGTAAAATGCAATAAAGCATTAAGACACAGTTTGAGCAAAAACATGCTCTAAGCTATGAGCGAACTTGGTTAGGACCCAAAGAGCCTACCAAGGCTTAATAATATTCAAGTATGATTTAATAAGGCTAATTAAGTCCTTAGGAAACTTTGGTAGACAATGAAACCAAACAAAACACAAATAAATACCTTAAAGTCAATAAGAGCAAAAATGTGCTCTAAGCTTGGGATAAATTTGTATAAGACCTAATGGTCATACCTATACCTTAAAAATATGTTATTGAACATATTAAATCAATTAGCAAAGAAAACCAAGCTTGAAAACAAGTTAAAACACAAAAAGTGCTTTAAGGAGTCTTAAAGCACGTTTTTGAAAAATTGTCTTGTAAATGAGTTTTGAATGGCTAAATGTCCATCATTACTCTTTAATTAACATGTGTACTATATAGTATCACATTTGGAAGTCTATATCAATGGGAAATAAAAAATTTCACTTCTATGTGCCTTGTTTTGTGAATAGTGATTTTTATAAGCTAGTTTGTAACATATATTGTTATAAGTAATTAAATGGGTCAACAAAGACCAAACTATCTTTAAATAAATGATGGGGCCGATTTTTATGAAGGTGAGTCACCACCATGCAAAAATCAATTAAGGAAAGGAAGGGTAGGAAGGTAAAAAGGAGAAAGTTACCTTATAATACAAATATCTTGTTAAAGCATGTTCTATCTTCATTTCCCTTTCCTTCTTCATTTCACACGTCTCCAACCTCCCTTCTTGCTCTCTTTTACGAGCTGCTACAGCAACACCAACACCACCATTGTTTTCCATCTTTGACCACTTGTAACTCCTAGCTCCATGGTCCAAATTCAATTCCAAGACCACCATTCTTCTAGTTAGAGCAAGCTCTACACTTCTACCTTTTCAAATCTTCAAGAACTCAATTTCGGTGCCAAGGAGATTCACCATTGAAGGAGCTTGAGCTCACCTTTTCACATATTATTGGTCTCCTTTGCTTCTAGGTAAGGAATCTCAAAGAAAAATCAAGTTTCCTCCATGTTTTGTGTGTGACCGAAAATACTCATTGATGGAGCTCTTTGTGTGACTTTGTTCTAGCTTCATTCCAATCTCTTATGGACTAGGTGGAGTCCTCTCTTCATAGATATTCAAACTCCCTTCAAAGATCAAGGTAAAACAACTACATAAGTGTTTTTGAAATAATGTAAACCTAGGGTTTACAATGAGATGAAGCATAAAGCTTATATACTCATTTCAATGTTGGTATATTGTTTAGTAGTTGACAAGGAAAGAAATGCCTTACCGGTTTATAAGGAAACAAGAAAGAAGTTTGAGTGGAAAAGAGGTAAATATGCTATCTCAATGTGGTTTAATGCCTTAGGAGAAATGAGCTTATGATGCTTGTTAAAACTACCTAAAGAGCAAATGGTGAATGACTTAGTAAGGTGTTCTCAAGGAGACTAGTAAAAGAACATATGTCTTGGTGTGTGTTATTGCAGGTCAAAGGCTTATATATTGTGGAAATTCAGTGTTTATGGCTTGAGCAACTTAAGGGCCTAAGAGCCATGTTATTTAAGGGCCTAAGTGCCAAGCAATTTAAGTTATGCACTATATTGTGATGTAGTGCTAAATGTGTGAAGTTTGTGTATAAAAATGTGTTTGATGGATTTTAGGGTGCTTGAATGAAATAAGGTAAAAACCTAAGTGTTTGGATGTGAGTATATACAAGAGAAGCTATGGCCAAATTTGGGAAATGTGTAAGAAGTTCTAAGTGTTTTAAGTAAGTTTTGGTGACCTAGGAAGTTGTTTAAGGTTTAGGTAATGTTGATGAATAAGGAGAGAATGATGTTTAGGTAAGGTTTTGAGAAAGGAATTCAAGAAGTTGTGAAAAGAGGATTTGGTTAGTAAGAGGAGATGCTTGGGAGATGATGTTATGAAGGTGAGGAAACATTTCAGTATAGTGGTCATTTAGGAGAAACACCCCTTTGGAAACCAAATGTAAATGTTACAAGTGTTATGAGATTTTGGGTGGAAATTGAGTAACAAGTCAAACATGGAATTAGGAGTGTTTAAGATGATATTTAGACATTAGAATATACCTGGGAACATTTGGTAAAGTTATACAATTAATGGAGGTGGAGAACTAAGGTAACAATATCTGAAAAATGACATTTTATCAATTCTGTAGGTTTGGTCCGGGACCTAGGTTATGGTTAAAGTTCCGGACCAGGGGTGTAAAATAGGCCGAGAGTCACATAAGGATGTGGTCCGGGACTTAGGCCTTGTATAAGGTCCCGGACCACCCCATTTTAAAAGGCCGAGACTTGAGTTAGCATATGGTCCGGGACTTAAGAAGAGGACCAAGTCCCGGACCACTATAAAAACATTGTTTTAGGTTATTAAAAGATGTCTAATGAAGGGGATTGATGGATAATGATGTTATAAGGTTGTTAAGGAAATGTTAGGTGAGTTTTAATGACAATTAAGTGGGTGAAAAGTTGTAATAAAATGTGAAAGTAAAACAAGTTAAAAAGTGAAGTTATGTAACTAAGTTAACGGGGAAAAATTATAAGCATTAGTCATTAAATAATCAAGCAACCCCGATGTTAATAAAAAAACACATGTGATGTTAACAGTTGTTCGAGAATTGCTCGAGGAACATAAGTGGACGTGGTAAAGTGGACTCCGGTGACAGGTATGGTTTTCTTGCAACCTGTGTCCTACCGGATTACACCGGCTTGTATGCCAATGTGTTTTTCTGTATGTTTGCCACGTTGTAAGATAAACATGTAATGAGTTTACAGTAATTCATATATGTGGCGTGTTCAACTCCGATACCATTTAACCTCGGCAGTGTTAACCTTAGTTAACTGAGTCTAGGATCACATGAGAGTTCGGTATTCGGATTAAACGACCCGAACCATGGGGCGTTCTAACCACGGCTATGCGTGAGTTGATTATGTGATGTTGTGTAAGTGAATGTAGGGATCTCCCTTGTATGTTTAACCCAGTTCTAATACTGTATTGTGTTGCTGATGTGATAGGTTCCACAGCGGAGTCTTTAACTGTGAATATTTATATATTATGGGGGGTGAGGAATCCGGTTGTTCCGGTCACGCGTTGTTTGGGAGTTGTTGTATACAGTTTCTTCAGCTTCCTCTCTGTTGATTGTCTTCCTTCATTGGTCTTCGATCACCCCTGAGCTTAACCAAGGCTCTTGACTCACGTCTGTTGGGGATTATGTATGTTGTGTTCGGGTCACTAACCCGATCCATCTTTATGTTAAGTTATTCGTTCGCCTAACAGAATGGTAACGAGTTGTAAACGAGCTTAGCATGAGTTTGACAGCATCCTCTAGGCTCTCCCAGTGAACTAACTATGTTTGGGTCGGTTCCTAAGAGAACCATTCCCGTTATGTTATGTATTTTGTTGTGATGCAATATCTATTGCGGTATTATGTTGGCACGTGGAAACGTGCAAAGTGTTGTTAGGTGTTGTATTAGTGTATGTTATATGTTGTATAATGTGGAGTGTGTGGATCATGGATATGATTCCCAGTTTGTGATAAGAGGCGTTTAAGGATAACCCGATTTAAGGGTAAGTGTCGTCTATTAAGGAAGTAGCTCCATTAGAGGAGGAACACTTTAGGATAATGAATACCATGAGTGACTTATTAAGTAAGGATATATTATCCGTTTGTTGAGCCCGTTGAGGCGAAATGATTATGTGTTGTGTGTTTACAGTTGCATGTATGATTTAAAAAAATCAACCGCATGCTAAGACGACAATTAGTTGTTGTGTGGCCCGGTAGCATGTGAGCTGCGGGATTACCATACCAGCAAAGGTGCTGAGCCCCTTGGGGGCCACCCTTTCTCTTCTTTTCCTATTTCAGGTACAAGGAGCTGGAAGCCGTTCGAGAGTAGGACGGGGTAGTCATTGTACATGGGTAATCGTTTATGTTGTGTATATACAGTAGGTGTAGTAAGACCGAAATTGTTATTGGCATTAGTTATAAATACTCGGTATAGTTGGAAGGTGTATGTTGTTGTTGTGTTAATGGAAAGGGATAGTAAGGTGTAGTCGCTCGGGAATTTAGCCCATCAGACCGGTACACTGTGTATGTATTAGCCTTGTTAGCCACGTGGGTGGCTAACGGCGTGTAACACCAACGAGATAAGTAATGTGATGAGGTTGTTTTCCGCTGCAGTTTATTGTAAGTGTGTTATTGTTGGATGGGGTGTTACAGTATGTTTACCTCTTTTCCACACAAACTTCTTTCTTGTTTTCGTATAAAACCGGTAAAGTATTTGATTCCTTGTCAACTACTACACAATATACAAGCAAAGAAATGAGTATACAAGCTCCAAGCTTAAACTCATTGTAAACCCTAGGTTTACATTGTTTCAAAAACATTTGTAGTTGTTTTACCTTGATCTTTGAAGAGATTTGAATATCTATTAGAGAGGACTCCACCTAGTCCATGAAAGGTTGGAATGAAGCTAGAACAAAGTCACACCAAGAGCACCATTAATGTGCAATTTCAGTCAAGGCAAAAACATGAAGGAACTTGATTTTTCTTTGAGATTCCTTACCTAGAAGCAAAGGAGAGTAATATATGTAGAAAGGTGATCTCAAGCTCCTTCAATGGTGAATCTCCATGGCACCAAAATTGAGCTCTTGAAGATTTGAAAAGATAGAAGTGTAGAGCTTGGTCTAACTAAGACAAATATAGTCTTAGAATTTGATTTGGAGCATGGAGTTGGATTTGGCAAAGAAATGAAGATGGAGAAGAGATGGAGCTGTACAAATCGTAAATGGAGGGGAGGAAGAAGATGGCTACCGTGGGAAATGAAAGGAATAAGAGAATGAGGAGGTAGTTTGCTTTTGTTAAGATATTTATGTATAAAGCTAAAATAGTACTTTACTTTACTTATTTTATTTCTTTTATAAGTTGGTGACTCACACCTTGAAAACCGGCCCCTTTAGTTAGAAGGGTACTTTAGTCTTTATTTGTCATTTAATTACTTATGATAACATATGTTACAAAACTAGCTTAAAAATCACTATTCACAAAAACAAGGCACATAGAAGTGAAATTTTTGATTTCCCATTGATATAGACTTCCAAATGTGATACTATATAGTACACATTTAATTAAAGAGTAATATGGACATTTTGCCATTCAAACTCATTTACAAGACAATTTTTCAAAAACGTGCTTTAAGACTCCTTAAAGCACGTTTTGTGTTTTAACATTTTTTCAACTTGGTTTTCTTTAGTAATTGATTTAATATGTTCATTAACATATAAATAAGGTAAAGGTATGACCATTAGGTCTTATACAAATTTATCCAAGCTTAGAGCACATTTTGCTCTTATTGACTTTAAGGTATTTTCTTGTGTTTTGTTTTGTTTCATTGTCTACCAAGGTTTCCTAAGGACTTAATTAGCCTTATTAAATCATAACTTGAATATTATTAAGTCTTGGTAGGCTGCTTTGGTGTCCTAACCAAGTTCGCTCATAGCTTAGAGCATGTTTTGCTCAAACTGTGTCTTAGTGCTTTATTGCATTTTACTATGGTTTTAAATTGTTCACTGATGTTTCTAAGGCACTTTTAGCCTTTAATACCATAGTTTGATATTTAAACCACATATCAAAGGTTTGGGGTATTCAATCTACCCCCTTTAAAAAGAACTTCGTCCTCGAAGTTCACATTTCCCCACACATCATTAGATTAGAATACGGGGATTACTTATAGCCATAAAACTTCATAACCAAACACACTTTACATCACAACCTCGGACTTAATGGTCCGGGTAACATATTCACATCCATACATAACATAACTACTCACATGATAACCTCGGACCTCGATGGTCCGGGTATCTTAACAACAATTACACATACATAACACCCTTTAGACTCTCTGGTCTTGGTAACATAACAACATTTAGACACATAGGTCTATGTAACAACAAACACATTGAGACTCATAGGTCTTAATAGCATCACTTTAGGAGATCAAGTCAAAATAACATTTATTACACATACCACAACATGTCATAGCATGTATAGCAATCAAAAAATATCCTTTATACACTGTGATCCCGCAGAACCCGGTCGCGATGGACACCTTCCGTCCCCGTGCCTTTGGGAGATCAAATAATAACTAGAGTTTATATTAATTAGAATGATAAAAACAACTTTTACCAAATAATAAAATTAATAACTACAGCTCACTATAATTCTTAATTTGACTATAGTAATTTATATTATATCTGTTTTTTACTCGTATGTAATTAATAACAAATTTGATAACCCTCCCACGTAACTCTCGTTCTAAAATTATATTTAGAAGCTGCAAAAACAAAAAAAAACACAAATCACTAAATTTCGGAGAGGTTGATTTCTCTATCCTACTGTGTTGATGGCGGCGATTGATTTTTATAATCAATAATCAATTCCTCCAGGATTAATGGTATGCACACGAAGCATCTCCTCCCGGTCCGTTTCAGATTAAACACGCTTGATACGTGAAGATGAGCGTATAAACGCCCGTACCCTGTAATTAAACAGGTTAATTACTAATACGAGAATGGGACGTCCGAATTGATGCACTTCTGTTCAGATGCGGCGGTGCGCCCGTATAAAACGGTGTACCGTTCCGTTTTTTTCAACACTGGTTACACCGTGACATCTAGACATTCACAAAAGCGGTAGCTACTACAAGCTTCAAAATTATGATTCCTTAAAATCAATAACCGATACTTAAATTTCATTCTCCCTCTCTCTGCTGACATAACTTCATGTCATCAATATTTTTCATCAAGAATAGAGATAATAGATCTAATTTATATAACTTTATACATCTCAAAGATGCTTTTGGATGAAAGTTGTATGTATTGTAATGCTATTTAGATAGATGTAAATATATCTCTACCATCAGTGAAATACCCCGACCTTAAATATAGTGATTAATACTATTCTAATCCGTATTTAAGAGCCTCATAATGCTTAAGTAAAATTGGTAAGGAAAAATAAATCCAAAAGAAATAAAGAAACGCTTAAAAAGCGAAAAACGCTAAATAAGCGTTAAATGACCATAGGAGGTATGAGACCTCGGTTAGTGTATTATATGAATTATAAAGGCTTAATAAGTCCTAAATAATATATGGGAACAACTCCCGAAGAAAACAGATCCAAATAATGTATTAAAACGCTAATAGAGCTTTAGCGCACGTTTTTCAAGGAAATCCAAAAACGTGACTTTAAGTGGTCAAACGAACCTGTAAAAATTATAAATCATTAAATAACAATAATTAAGCATTAATGGAAGCTTAATAAGCAATAAAATTAAAGAAACGAGAAAATTCCGGAAAACAGGCCCGGTTAATGAATAGTACCAAAACCGGGTAAATTAACGAGTGTTTTCTGTAAAAGACGAAAAACGCTCCAACTAGTAGTAATGTGTGGGGCCGATTTTTTGGAGTCAAATAACTCCCTCACACACACTCACACTAGCTAATTAATAAAGATGTCAAAAAGCAAAAAGTGAATAGTGAAAAGTGGGGAAAAAGTAAACAATATACACTCTCACTCACTCTTCTCTCCCCTTCCTTTTTCATTCCCACCGTGAGACTCCCCCTCCCTTTCCTCTCTTCTGGTTCTTCTTCTTCCTCCACGATTTGGAGCTCCTCCAATGGCTACTCCACCTTCCTCACCTTGTACAAGCTTCATCTAAGCTCCAAATGTAAAATAAATTACATATTCTTGCTCCTCTCTCCAAGCTCTACCTTTCTATCTTTTCAAAATATCAAAATGAGAAAGTTCATCTCCATGGGTTTTCCCCATTCAAAGAGAAAATAGCATCAATGGGTAGCTTGGAGTCTTCTCTCTCCATTAAGGTAAAAATCTACATGAAAAACTCATGATTCCTCCATCTTTCTTTGTAACCGATTTTTACCCCTTTGTAATGCCCTATTTTTCTCTCTCTTTTGAGCATCAATTCAACCTCACAATGGTGGTGGAATCACCTTCTTGAACCAAGGGCTAAAACCCCTCCTTAAACACTCCAAAGGTAAACCCTAGAATTTGTGTTTTAAACACTTCAATGAACTAGCATTAATCTAAGGGTTCGTATGTTAATTACATTTGTTTTTGTGCTTTGGGTGATGGGAATGGAGTTTGGAAACTCCATTCCCCATATGGCCGATTTGTGCAAGAAAGAGAGAAGAGGAGAATTGGAAAAGAAATGAAGGAATTATAAGCTCAAGGTAAGTGCCCCTTCTTAATGCTAAATTTTTAATGCATTAGAGTAATGGGAATGGGTAAACTAATTTAAAGAACCCAAATCTTGTATTTGTAACACCCCGGATTTTCTAACCTTTTATTTGGTCAATTTTTTTGGAATTCAAGTTTAATATTGATAAGCAGCGGAAACAAATCCTAATCCGGGACATTACCTGCCACACTCGCAACTAAACGAGTGCTAAGGCCTAAATAATTAACTCACTAACGACTATTATTATTAATAAATTAAATACAACACCTATTAAAATAATTTCTTACAAATGTAGAATTATCAAGCCAAAAATAAAATCCAACTATAAATAATCAGACTATGTGGAGTCGCCTTCCCAAACCCCAAGGACTTCATCAGTACCTGTGGCAGAAATCCAAACAAACATAGAAAGGGCCACGATAAAGTCAGAAAAACTGAGTAAGCTACCACTTCACCAAGTAAAATTCATTTTCTCTTTAGAAATCATTTTTAACAATATAACCACACAACATACAACACATTTCAACAATATTAACACACAACAACAAAATTATCATAACTGTAAAATACTTCACATTTGATTTCTTTAGTAACCCAAAAATATATTAGTCAGATTATTTTAATTATCTTCCTTGTCCCAACGCGTAGCCAGGACAAAACAACTTTACTTTCTCTTTGGGTACAACACGCAGCTGTAACCCGGACCCCAACACGCACCCGGGAATCCAACCAAGCCACTAAATCCTTAAGTGTGCACACCCCCCAATAGTTCAAAGGACTAAGGAGTAGATCTAGGGCTAACTGTGTCCTAGTGCGGCCCACAGTATCTCAAACTTATGCGTCCTAATGCGGCCCGCATTTATCATCTCATCCATGTGTCCTAATACGGCCCACATGTACCATGGTATAATCTTCCTTATAATTCCTTTATTTATTATTGTAACACCCCAACTCAATCCAGATGTGGTCTCGCAGCTTAACAGTATATATATAAACATGTCACAGCGGAATTCTTTACAATCCAGGACCTTGCCACGGTCTGACTACAGAATATACCAAACATTAGTACATAACAACCTTAACCAAATACATATTCTTCTTACAATCCTCTCAACAACCTATACATCTTACTAACTCAATTGCCATACGAGTGTACATGCACAACTCGTAGGTCACACTTAATCCTTAACACTTGTATCCTCTTCTTACTCTTGCGACGGCCGCTTCCTGATGTACCTATGTAGTAAAAACAGCCCCCAAAGGGGTCAGTACGAATGCTGGTACGATCCCCTCATGGCCCCCAAGCTAACGTGGCTACGACGACTAATTGTCGATAGCATGGAGGTTGATTAAATGCACAACATAATAGTAAATGCTGTAAACAACAATCCATAGATGAACAATCAAAGTTCACACACACAATGAACGACTTAAATGCGTTCCCTTAATTAGAGAGTTAATTATTTAACTCCTTAAGTAATGTTCCCTCTTAACCTTAGTCCATCCTTATCTCACCTTAATCTTAGTCTTATCTTAACCTTAGAAACAACCATCCTTTAATAAGGAGTGGATGTCGCTTATCTTAATCTTAATTATACAAATCATCCTTTAAAGAGGAATGGTTGCAACTTATCTTAATCTTAACTTAATCTTAATCATAACAATACAAATCATCCTTTAAAAAGGAATGATTGTAACTTATCTTAATCTTAACTTAATCTTAATCTTAATAATACAAATCATCCTTTAAAAAGGAATGATTGTAACTTATCTTAATCTTAACTTAATCTTAATCTTAATAATACAAATCATCCTTTAAAAAGGAATGATTGTAACTTATCTTAATCTTAACTTATTCTCAGAATACAAACCGTTCCTGGAGGGGAATGGTTGTAACCTAAGTCCAAACCTGGGATTTAGGTGATCCCACCGCACCATCTTAATACCACCTACCCTGGACGGGAATCCAGCGTAGCTGAGCCGGCAACCGGCCCTAGGCTACAAGTCCGAAGACAAGTCCTTAAGCGGAGGGCGGATCTGATTCAGATACCGCCCCCCTTTTTCCTTAGCATGCATGACCGGAGATCGGTCCCGGGTTTCCTCACTCAAGTTCCAGTTAGTAATAGTCTCAAGACCATGTTTGTTGGTTAACCTCTTTCGGTTTATATCAGACCCATATTAGGGTGTGTTCCTTAGCCTCACTCAATTCCTTACTAAACGTTAGTTAGTAAGTTCTCACGGTATGTTGTGTTAGTTTTCAAACATCACAAAACAATACAATAAGCATAATATTCCGGTTGCATGCTTTATCTTGTTTAGTGAGCACACAAAAACAGATAGCACACACGCCGAGGGACACCTCGTTAGCAAGCAGGTCACAAGAAGAACTGTACCGTTCACCGTTGGCCGTTCAGTTGCTTAATCTCTTCCGGAGTCCAATTTCCAAGTCCTAAAACATTCATTCAGTTTCAGGTTGTTAATCACTTAACTCAATTCAACTTACTTATCTTACTTAACTTACTTAACCCTTAATGATTCCAACCTAACACCTCTTAAGTCTTACAACTTAATCTTACAAACTTAATCTTAAACTTTTAAGTTTATTCTTAACTTAATCCCTTAGGTCTTTATACCTCTAATGATCATTGCCCCCTTAATGGGGTACCATTAATACCACTAAACTCTCTTAGGGTTTCTTTTTTTTTTTTTTTTTTTTATGGTCCGACCGACCCACCGACCGACCCACCCCCTGGGTAGGTCGGCTGCAGAGAACATCTAACTTCACAGTTTCAGCCCGACCGACCCAGACTGGGGTCGGTCCCCTGGGTAGGTCGGCTGCAGAAACTTCCCATACATTGTCAAACTTTCTCCAAATTTTTCCTCAAGCCTTCTAATGTGTTCTAACATCATTTGGCACATCAAACACACCTTATAACCTCCACCAAACTCATTAAACAACTTCCAAAGACCTTCTCAAACATTTGCTCAATTCTTACAAACACTCCTAACACTTATCATATAATTCCTTACATTACCAACTTGTATCTTTACCAAACTTCAACCAACCCAAGTGTTCCCTCCTTAACAGTTTGGGCACTTCATAAACATTATTTCCATCTTCAGTTCATTTACCAAAACTTCCTCAAGTCATCTTACATAACCATGAACAAATTCCTCTCTTTTCCATTTGTTACTCATCATTCCTAAACTCTTGGGCATACCTAAACATTTCTTGTCATCCTCTTAGCACCTTAACCTTGTTCTTCTTTATCCTTAACTATACTACACCCTCCTTGGACATTTCCACCTCCTTTTACTCACTTACTCACCATTCTCACGATCATACGCTCTTTTACATTCCTAGTCATTTTCCTTGATGACTTACAACATCCTCCTACATTTTCACTTCCATCACCCAAGTCCACACTTTACCATTCAACTAAACCTTACTAGTCCACCACTAACATCATCACACTTACAAAGGTTCTCAAAACTCTCATTGCTTACTCTAGTTCATACCTAAATCTCCTTAAGGCATTATACACCTTTCCTTAAAATTTATGCACAAGTCTTACATTCCTCATATCATGATTTTGGTGTGTTTAGTACACTCGCCAATCCTCTAATTCCTCCTAACATCTCTAGGTCACTCTAAACCTCAAGAACTCCTTAGTTAACTCATTTCCACCCAATTTTTCTTTTCATGCTCCCTGGTAAACCCTAGGGCATATTAACTCACCACTACCACTTAAACACTTTGTTTTCTGCTCAAATTTTGCCATAGCTTCTCTAGCATCTTATCATGCCCAACTGCATTGTTTTCCTCATTCAACCATCTCACACACATCAAGTTCTTCTCATCATATCTCATCACCCAAACCAACTCATTCTCAACAAACTCAATATATTGCAATAATCTTAAATTGCATAGCACTAAGGCTCTTAAATGACATGGCTTTGGCCCTTAAATGACATTAAACTTAAACACTGAATTTCCACATATATGCCTTCAACCTGCGAATACACACAACAAGCTCCCATTGAAATAAAATGCTTCTTATAATTCACCTTGATGTTCTTAAACTATCTCTTTTTCCTCATTTGCTCCTTAGTCACAAGTTCACAAGCTTATTTAAGTTCTTTTTCTTAAGTTATATAACCCAATACACAATGTAAGCTCTACGCCACATTGGTATCCACCTAAACTCATCCCTTAAAACTTAAACCACCATTAGGTAAGCATTTACCTTGTTTTTTTCCGAGCTTCTCCTCACACTTTTCTCCTTGGGTTTCCTTGCTTAGTTTTTGGCCACCCACTTAGATTTCCTTGCCAATGTTCTAATCAATATACATGACTCTCATGAGTGCTAAATAATACACTAACCTTAAGGAATCATTCCTAGGATAAAAATGTGTTTTAAAGCTTAAAAGTGTGTGTTTACCTTTGAATTTTGGAATGGCTTTCATAATGAAGCAAGGCAAGACCTCCTCATGTCTTTGGAGAATATAATCAAGCTAGAACAAGAGTAAAACAAGCCATCTTAAGAGGCAAATTTCGGCCATATATGAAAAATGGAGGAAAGTTGATTTCTTTCACTTTCCTTACCTTGAATGATGAAGAACCAAATGAGCTCTTCAAACTTGATTTTCCCCCTTCAATGGAGTTTCTCCATGGCACCAAAATTGAGCTTTTAAAGATTTGAAAAGATAGAATGAAAGAGCTTGCTCTAACTAAGAGTAATCTATGCTCACTTTTTGATTTGGAGCTAAAATGAGTATTTGGTGAGCAAATGAAGATGGAGGTGCCATGGCTGGATAAAGAACGGTTTTGGAGCAGAGAGGGGAGGAATAAAACGTTGGTGAAGGTGTGAAATGAAGAAGAGAGGAGAGAGAGAAGGTATAAGAAGATATTTTGCTTTTAAAAAGGTAAATAGTCTTTTTCCTCTTTATTTCCTCTTCTTTCTTATTTGATGAAGCCTAAGGTGACTCATCACCTTAAAACCGTCCCCCCTTAATTTAACATACATAAGGCCTTGTTTGGCCATTTAGCTAATTAAGGTTGACTTAAGTCAAAACTAGCACTGTTTGAGCACTATTCACTAATTAGTGCACATATTCGGGAAATTTTTGGTTTCCCATTGATTTAGGCTTCCTAATGTGATACTAATTAGTACACATGTTGATTAAAGAGTAATGATGGACATTTAGCCACTCAAAACTCAATTCTAAGACAATTTCTCAAAAATGTGCTTTAAGACTTCTTAAAGCACATTTTGTGTTTTAACTTGTTTTCAAGCTTGGTTTTCTTTTCTAATTGATTTAAAATGTCCATTATCATATTAATAAAGTCTTATAATGGTATTTGGGTGCTAATCAAAGTCACTCCAAGCTTAGAGCACGTTTTTGCCCTGATTGCCCTTAAGGCACTTTCTTGTGTTTTCCTTGGTTTAAATTGTCTACCAATCTTTCTAAGGCATATTCTAGCCTTACTACATCATAATTTGATGTTTACTTAGCATACTTAGGTTTGGGGTATTTCAATTATTCACCTTATAATCTCATTATAATCCACATATACCACAAAAACTCAATCATTCCACAATAAACATGACTAAATAATTACAATTCCACATAATCATATCATTAACATTTCCACATTGATCTCTTCTCTAAAAATAATACTCAATTATTTACCATAAAATAAACCGCGCACTTTAATATTTCCAGTAAACACTATCATAAACATTTCATTTCCAAAATAATAGTCACTCACAGACAAGAATCACAACCACTATAAAAAGATTTATTTTACGCAGTTAATACAAAGCTAGTGAACGCAGTAACTTACCTCAAAAAGAACATTATCATTTGCACCCACCAAACATATAATTAGCCACTACTCTTCGCTTACACATTTTGACACCGATTTGTTGACATCATCAATGAAAGAAACAACTCTAGGTGCTGCTACATGCTGTCGTTACTTCATATTGTGGCCGCCCAAGATAGAAAAAGAAAACTAATTGATCCTTTTTTCATCTTTTCCTTTTCTGTGTGTGTGAGAAGAGAGATTTTTTTCTTTTTGAATCTATGATGTAGAGAAAGGAGGTGCGACATAGAAGAAATTTATTTTTTATTTTTTAGTCTAGATGAAGAAGAGAGGTATTCGAATATAGAGGATGGGCAGGTAAAATGGAACATCAAATGAGCGTATTTATAGGAGGCCGAGGGTAACTGAAGAGCGAGGAATATAAACTGTTTAATTAATACAAAAAGTAATTATTCAATCAATAATGTAACAGCCCAGTAATCAACCCACATGTGAGATATTGTCCGCTTTGGGCCGCAGCCCGCACGGTTTTGTTTCTGAGGGTGATGTACTCACACCACTCAAAAGGCCTCTCACAAGGGAAGAGTATCCCCACACCTATAAGGCATGGTTCGTGCTCTCTCCCGATCGATGTGGGAGGTGACCCCTACACTGGGTATCACAAAGGAATAGAAAATTAGAAGTTAGGAAATGTGAAGAGGTAAAGATGATTTAATAAATGGAGTTGGAAATATGGAAAGTTTAAAGTGATTAACTAAATAAAATCAGAAAATACCAAAAGGTTTGTAACCGACATATACTAAAACTAATTATTTAGTGTATGTAATTAAAATCAACACTAACATTATTATAAACAAATAAATACACTAAAATAATAGAAAATACACATGGATCATATTATGACATCAAAATCATAAACGACTTATTTTCAAAATGGATTATTTATTATACGAACCACCTTATTAAATACTCTTTAATGTGCTTGTAAATAATATAATGTACTTATAAACTATATAATATACTTGTCATCCATATAATATAAATGTAAACTTATCATATATGATTTTAAAATTTGGGGTATTTCAGGTTCCCCCCTTAAAATAAAGCTTCATCATCGAAGCTCAAACTTATACTATCGACCTGTTGTCAATCAAACAACCACCGATTCTAAGTAATTTACAATAAGGGTTATAACATAAACAACTAACCATTATAAATTTGGGTATGCAGTTTACCTCCTTAAAAGAAATTTCGTCCTCGTAATTAAATCAATTAACTCGTACCTAAATCAAAGAATGAGGGACAATTGGATGAGATGTGAGCTAAAAGAAATGTCACCGAAGTTCGAAACCATAGGACTATTGTGATACCATTTGTAACACCCCGGATTTTAACCTTTATTTGGTAGTTTTTTTACATTTCAAGTTTAATATTAGTAGCCGCGGAAAATCGAAACCTAAACCCGGGGCATTATGTCACACTCGCAAATAAACGAGGGTAGGGGCCTAAATATTTAAAAAATAACCAAATCCATATTTTAATAAGAAAATCCAAATCCATAATACAATTCTATAAAAATTGTGAAATCTCAAAAGCGTAAAATAAAATTCAATTAAATAAAACCAGTCTATGTGGAGTCGTATTCCCAAACCCCAAGCACATCAACACCTGTGGCAGAAATCCAAACAAACACGGAAAGGGCCACCATAAAGTCAGAAAAACTGAGTAAGCTACCACTTCACACGTAAAAATCATTTTCTCTTTAGAAATCATTTTTAACAATATAACCACACAACATACAACACATTTCAACAATATTAACACACAACAACAAAATTATCATAACTGTAAAATACTTCACATTGGTTTTCTTTAGTAACCCAAAAAAAAATATATTAGTCAGATTATTTTAATTATCTTCCTTGTCCCAACGCGCAGCCAGGACAAAACAACTTTACTTTCTCTTTGGGTACAACACGCAGTTGTAACCCGGACCCCAACACGCAGCCGGGAATCCAACCAAGCCACTAAATCCTTAAGTGTCCACACCCCCCAATAGTTCAAAGGACTAAGGAGTAGATCTAGGGCTAACTGTGTCCTAGTGCGGCCCACAGTATCTCAAACTTATGCGTCCTAATGCGGCCCGCATTTATCATCTCATCCATGTGTCCTAATACGGCCCACATGTACCATGGTATACTCTTCCTTATAATTCTTTTATTCATTGTTATTATTCACTTTATAATCTCTTTAATTTCCACATATACCACCAAAATTCAATCATGCCTCAACAATCGTGACTAAAATAATTGCAATTCCACATAATCATATCATTAACATTTCACATTCATCTCTCCTCTAAAAATAATACTCAATTATTTACCATAAAATAAACCGCGCACTTTAATATTTCCAGTAATCATTATCATAAACATTTCATCTCCAAAATAATAGTCACTCACAGACAAGAATCACAACCACTACAAAAAGATTTATTTTACGCAGTTAATACAAAATTAGTGAACGCAGTAACTTACCTGGAATCTAGAAACGATTTGCATAATCAAACATGAACTCAATTATTGCTCATCGCTTTCAAATTCAAAGCCTATATGTGTCCTCTTCGGTCTGGTTGGAGAGAAAAATGCATATAAAAGATATTTTTTTTCTAGTTGTGAGAGGAGAAAGAGAGATTGGCGAGAGCAGATTGTGAGAGATGATGCATTGGAAGGGATAGATGACTAATATGTAAAGAAAGCCGGAGGGAAACCCAAGAGAGAAAGAATACCAACCAATGATCACTAAAGTGATTAAATTGTTTAGTTAAATTAAAGAAAACAAAGGGTTAGGAAATATGAAAGGTAAAATTCATTATTAGTAAAGTAGGAAATATCAAAGGGTAAAGATGGTTTACTAATTAAAGTAGGAAATATGAATAGTTAGAACTAGTTCATTAATAAAATCATAAACATTATAATTATTATAACTTCATTATAAACAAATAAATATGCTAAATAATTATATATACACAAGGATCATTGTTATGACATTAAAAACCACAACCGATTTACTTTTAAAACATGTTATTTTATTAACACGAATTATCTTTATTATATAGTATGCTCGTAAATTATAGTATAATACCATAAACTATATATTATCTCGTGAACTATATACTCATAAATTATATAGAAGATGTATTTTAATCAACATTACTCTTTGAATCATATCATTATTATCATTACTCCATTTTTAATTAATAAATATACCAAGTTAGCTAGAGAAATACAAGGATCATCAATACGAAGATAAAAATCACCACTACCATAGTTTTAAAATAGATTATTTTATTAAACGCATTGTCTTTATTAAATACTGTATAATATGGTCGCAAACTATATGATATATTTGTAACTAGAAAATAAATGTATTTAAAATTTAGGGGTATTTCAGAAAATACAAAAGATATCACCGACATATGGTAAAACTAACTTATTTATGTAATAATATCAACACTGTCATTATTATAAACAAATAAATACACTAAAATAATAGAAATACACATGGATCATATTATGACATCAAAATCATAACCGACTTATTTTCTAACGGGTTATTTATTAAAACGAATCATCTTAAATACTATATAATATGCTTGTAAATAATATAATGTACTTATAAACTATATAATATACTTGCAACCTATATATATATATATATATATATATATAATAATATTTGTATTCTGAAATTTTAGGGGTATTTCATCATTCCTCCCTTAAAATAAAGCTTCGTCCTCGAAGCTCGAACTCTCACTGCTAACCAATGTTTTAATAATCAACTAATGGTTTCTAGGTATCTTACGCTAGAGGTTTTAACATATCACCAACCATAATTTAATTAACCATAATAACTTTTGGTATTATAGTCTACCCCCTTAAAGAATATTACATCCTCGTAATTAACCTCACAATTAACTCTTACCTGACTCAAAGAGATGAGGGATAATTCAATAAGGTTCTGAGCTGCAAGAAATCACACCTAAATTCACAACCACAAGACTATAATTCATTCAAATAAAATTCCTATCATTGTCAACAAGATACAATTCACTATGGAGTTTCAATCATATAACATTCATTCTATATATTATTCAATAAAAGGAATTATTGTAAATACCAAAATTCATAACATTATCACTTGAGCATCATAGGTTATCTACATTTTCATAAATATCATCAACTTTGACTCATATCTAAAATCTTCGCTTATACATTTGTGTCAACATATACCGCAATCAATATTTCAACATATCAAGAATAAAAAAAACATTCAATCATAATCACACAAAATATCTCAAAATGCATTAAAAACAAAGAAAGCATCAGAAAGTAATTCCCTTCAGAAGACGGCTTGTCCAAATTTTAATCCTAAAATAATTATTCCATTTTTATATCTTTCTTAACCTTTTTCTAGTCAGTTTTGCTCTGATACCACTTTGTAACACCCGATTTTCTAACCTTTTATTTGGTCAATTTTTTTAGAATTCAAGTTTAATATTGATAAGCAGCAGAAACAAATCCTAATTCGGGACATTACTTGCCACACTCGCAACTAAACGAGTGCTAAGGCCTAAATAATTAACTCACTAATGACTATTATTATTAATAAATTAAATACAACACCTATTAAAATAATTTCTTACAAATGTAGAATTATCAAGCCAAAAATAAAATCTAACTATAAATAATCAGACTATGTGGAGTCGCCTTCCCAAACCCTAAGGACTTCATCAGTACCTGTGGCAGAAATCCAAACAAACATAGAAAGGGCCACGATAAAGTCAGAAAAACTGAGTAAGCTACCACTTCACCACGTAAAAATCATTTTCTCTTTAGAAATCATTTTTAACAATATAACCACACAACATACAACACATTTCAACAATATTAACACACAACAACAAAATTATCATAACTGTAAAATACTTCACATTTGATTTCTTTAGTAACCCAAAAATATATTAGTCAGATTATTTTAATTATCTTCCTTGTCCCAACGCGCAGCCAGGACAAAACAACTTTACTTTCTCTTTGGGTACAACACGCAGCTGTAACCCGGACCCCAACACGCACCCGGGAATCCAACCAAGCCACTAAATCCTTAAGTGTGCACACCCCCCAATAGTTCAAAGGACTAAGGAGTAGATCTAGGGCTAACTGTGTCCTAGTGCGGCCCACAGTATCTCAAACTTATGCGTCCTAATGCGGCCCGCATTTATCATCTCCTCCATGGGTTCTCATACGGCCCACATGTACCATGGTATAATCTTCCTTATAATTCCTTTATTTATTATTCACCTTATAATCTCATTATAATCCACATATACCACCAAAACTCAATCATGCCACAATAAACATGGCTAAATAATTACAATTCCACATAATCATATCATTAACATTTCCACATTGATCTCTTCTCTAAAAAAAATACTCAATTATTTACCATAAAATAAACTACGCACTTTAATATTTCCAGTAAACACTATCATAAACATTTCATTTCCAAAATAATAGTCACTCACAGACAAGAATCACAACCACTATAAAAAGATTTATTTTACGCAGCTAATACAAAGCTAGTGAACGCGGTAACTTACCTCAAAAAGAACATTATCATTTGCACCCACCAAACATATAATTAGCCACTACTCTTCGTTTACACATTTTGGCACCGATTTGTTGACATCATCAATGAAAGAAACAACTCTAGCTGCTGCTACATGCTGCCGTTACTTCATATTGTCGCCGCCCAAGATAGAAAAAGAAAACTAATTGATCCTTTTTACATCTTTTCCTTTTCTGTGTGTGTGAGAAGAGAGATTTTTTTCTTTTTGAATCTATGATATGGAGAAAGGAGGTGCGACATAGAAGAAATTTATTTTTTATTTGTTAGTCTAGATGAAGAAGAGAGGTATTCAAATATAGAGGATGGGCAGATAAAATGGAACATCAAATGAGCGTATATATAGGAGGCCAAGGGTAACCGAAGAGCGAGGAATATAAACTGTTTAATTAATACAGAAAGTAATTATTCAATCAATAAAGAATATTAAACCTTTTAATGAATAGAAAATTAGAAGTTAGGAAATGTGAAGAGGTAAAGATGATTCAATAAATGAAGTTGGAAATATGGAAAGTTTAAAGTGATTAACTAAATAAAATCAGAAAATACCAAAAGGTGTAACCGACATATACTAAAACTAACTTATTTAGTGTATGTAATTAAAATCAACACTAACATTATTATAAACAAATAAATACACTAAAATAATAGAAAATACACATGGATCATATTATGACATAAAAATCATAACCGACTTATTTTCAAAATGGATTATTTATTAATACGAACCACCCTTATTAAATACTCTATAATGTGCTTGTAAATAATATAACGTACTTATAAACTATATAATATACTTGTAATCCATATAATATAAATGTAAACTTTATAATATATTGATTTTAAAATTTTGGGGTATTTCATTATTCCCCCTTAAAATAAAGCTTCATCCTCGAAGCTCAAACTTATACTATCGACCTGTTGTCCTAATATTCAACCAACCGATTCTAAGTAATTTACAATAAGGTTTATAACATAACACTAACCATTATAAATTTGGGTATTGCAGTTTACCCCCTTAAAAGAATATTTCGTCCTCGTAATTAAATTTTCAATTAACTCGTACCTAAATCAAAGAATGAGGGACAATTGGATGAGATTGTGAGCTACAAGAAATGTCACCAAAGTTCGCAACCATAGGACTATTGTGATACCACTTTGTAACACCCCGGATTTTCTAACCTTTTATTTAGTTAGTTTTTTTACATTTCAAGTTTAATATTAGTAAGCAGCGGAATCGAAACCTAAACCCGGGGCATTATTGCCACACTCGCAAATAAACGAGTGCTAAGGCCTAAATATTTAACTAAATGTAACACCCCAACTCAATCCAAATTTGGTCTCGCAACTTAACAGTATATATATATAAACATATCGCAGCGGAATTCTTTACAAATCCAGGACCTTGCCACGGTCTGACTACAGAATATACCGAACATTAGTACAACAACCTTAAACATTTACATATCCTTCTTACAACCCCCTCACATCCTATACATCTTACTAACTCATATTGCCATACGAGTGTACATACACAACTCGTAGGCCACTCTTAACCCTTAACACTTGTATCCTCTTCTTACCCTCGCAACGGCCGCTTCCTGTTGTACCTGTGTAGTAAAAACAGCCCCCAAAGGGGGTCAGCACGAATGCTGGTACGATCCCCTCATGGCCCCCAAGCTAACGTGGCTACGACGACTAATTGTCGATAGCATGGAGGTTGATTGGATGCACAACATAATAGTAAATGCTGTAAACACAATCCATTTATGAACAATCAAAGTTCACGACAATGAACGACTTAAACGCGTTCCCTTAATTAGAGAGTTAACTATTTAACTCCTTAAGTAATGTTCCCTCCTAATCTTAGTCCATCCTTATCTCACCTCACTCTTAGTCTTATCTTAATCTTAGAAACAACCATCCTTTAATAAGGAGTGGATGTAACTTACCTTAATCTGAATAATACAAACCATCCTTTAAAAAGGAATGGTTGCAACTTATCTTAACCTCACCTTAATCTTAATCTTAACTTAATCTTAATCTTAACGATACAAATCATCCTTTAAAAAGGAATGATTGTAACTTATCTTAATCTTAACTTAATCTTAATCTTAACGATACAAATCATCCTTTAGAAAGGAATGATTGTAACTCATCTTAACCTTAACTTATTCTCAGAATACGAACCGTTCCTGGAGGGGAATGGTTGTAGCCTAAGTCCAAACCTGGGATTTAGGTGATCCCACCGCACCATCTTAATGCCACCTACCCTGGACGGGAATCCAGCGTAGCTGAGCCGGCAACCGGCCCTAGGCTACAAGTCCGAAGACAAGTCCTTAAGCGGAGGGCGGATCTGATTCAGATACCGTCCCCCTTTTTCCTTAGCATGCATGACCGGAGATCGGTCCCGGGTTTCCTCACTCAAGTTCCAGTTAGTAGTAATCTCAAACCCTGTTTGTCGGTTAACCTCTTTCGGTTCATATCGTCCCTTATTAGGGGCGTTCCTTAGTCTCACTCAATTCCTTACTAAACATTGGTTAGTAAGTCCTCACGGCATGTTGTGTTAGTTTTCAAACATCACACAACAATACAATATATATATAATATGTTCCGGTTGCATGCTTTATCTTGTTTAGTGAGCACACAAAACAAATAGCACACAAGCCGAGGGACACCTCGTTAGCAAGCAGGTCACAAGAGAACTGTACCGTTCACCGTTGGTCGTTCGGCTGCTTACTCTCTTCCGGAGTCCAAACTCCCAAGTCCTAAAACATTCATTCAGTTTTAGGTTGTTAATCACTTAACTTAATATGACTTACTTAACTTGTTTAACTTACTTAATTCCTTAATGATCCCCACCTAACACCTCTTAGGTCTTACACTTAATCTTACAAACTTAATCTTAAACTTTCAAGTTTATACTTAACTTAACTTAATCTCTTAAGTTCTTAGGGTCTCAATCATTACTACCCTACCAAAGGCATACCTTATTACCCATTGCCATTCTTAGAATTCAAAATTTCTTTTTTTTTTTTTTTTTTTTTTTAGGCTCGACCGGACTTACCGACCGGACTTGCCAAGTCCGGTCCATTCCAGTACCCTTTACCGTTTGAAAATTCTACCCCGACCGGACTTACAAGTCCGGTCCTATGTCCGGTCGATTCCAGAGACTTATTACCGTACAAAATTCATGCCCGACCGGACTTGACAAGTCCGGTCCCATGTCCGGTCCATTCCAGAAACATTTTCCGGTAGTGTAACAGAGCCCGACCGACCTTGCAAGTCCGGTCCTAAGGTCGGTCGGCTCCAGAAACTTGTTTCTAAATTCTCTTTCAACTCCATACTTCTCCTCATACATTCTAATATGTTATAACCTCATTTGGGCACCTCAAATACACCTTAAGCCCTCCTTTAAATACCTTAAATCATCCACCAAGATCCACCTTAGTCATTATGCATTTTCCTTGTAATAATGCTAACACTTGTAATGCTTTCCTCTAGGTTTCTAGGTGGTGGTTCATACCTAATGTAACCACTATGCCAAATGTTTTCTTCACCACTATAACATCATCTCCCAAGCATCTTTCACCATCGAAAACCCTTTTATGCACTTACTTAAGGTTCCTTCCTAAGCTTAAGCTTCCATCCACCAACACCTTATTTCCTTCATAGTTGTTTACCAACATTTGACTAAGTCCTACATGCTCAATTACATTCTCTTGATTCCCAAATCCCCCAAGGTAATGCCTAAGTCATTATGACTCATTACCACACTTTATCTCACCCCCTTTTTCATCAAGACAACCTCTAAAACTTCCTAGTACATTAATTCCCCTTAGAACACATTCAATTCACCTTAATCATTACACCTTCTCCTTAAACTTATGCACACTTCTTATATTCCTCATCTCATGATTTTGGTGTGCTCAAAACACTCACCATTCCTCTAACTCCTCCTAGACATCTCTAGGTCATCCTAAACCTCAAGGACTCCTTAGTTAACTAATCTCCACTCAAATTCCTCATAATGATTCCTAGTAAATCCTAGGTCATATTAGTTCACCACCATCGCCTAAACACTTATTTTCTACTCAAATTTTGCCATAGCACCTCTAGCATCATAGCATGCCCAAACACATTATTTTCCTCATTTAACCATCTCACACACCTCAAGTTCTTTCTCATCATATCTCATCACCCAAACCAACTCATTCATAACAAACTCAATATTTTGCAATAATCTTAAATTGCGTAGCACTAAGTGTAACACCCCATCCAAAGCCTATTGTGGTTATCGCAATCTTAACACTTAATCGAATACGTCGCAGCGGAAATAAACAACACCTGGACCTTGCCACGGTCTGATCGTTAGAATATACCGGATTAACATTTACAATACTTAACCAACATACTTATCCAACTCAAAACATCAACATCCACAATCCCACAACCAACCGAGTACTAGTATCTCAAACGTAATCCTAAACTTACAACAGTTTAATATAAACAGTCGGGTGCACAGGCGCAACCCGATTTCAAAATAAATGTCCCCACCTAAATCTAACCGCTCCTACTCTCGTAGTGCGTCCTCATGGGCCTCTTACCTGCAAGTGTAAAAATAGCCCCCGAGGGGGTCAGCACGAATGCTGGTACACCCTCTCATGGCCCCCAAGCTAACGGGGCTACGACGACTAATTGTCGATAGCATGGAAATTGATTACATATACAAACATAATATGTAGTGCAATAACAATAACCACAGATGAACATATATAGTCCACAAGCAATGAACGACCCAAGCGTTCCCTTATCAAGTGGGTTAGTAACCCCCTCCTTAGTCCTCATTTCCTTAATCTCAGTTCCTTATCTTACCTTAATCTTAATCTCAGTCTCAATCTTAGTCTTATACTTGCCAACCTCTCCACTATTAGATTGGTTAGCCCTTAATTGGTTGCTTATCTTTGTAGGGCTTGGTTAACCCTAGCCGGTAGCAGTGCACTATCCGACGATAAGCTACCTTCCTTAATTTATTGGGGATGTAGGCTTGATCCCCCCACGCCTTCCTTAATGTGCCTCCCACCTCAAACAGTAGCCCGGGTGGTCGGGTCGATTTGTTGACCCTAGGCGACGAGTCCAATGACCAGTCTTATTTGGAAGTCGGATCTGATTCAGATACCGACCTCCCCCAATACACATGTGCCGGTACCATTCCGGATTCCTCACTCCCACCCCAAGTCATGGTTAGTGAAAGCCTTAATTACCAAGTGTTAGTTAAACCTTGACGGTTAAAACCAACAATCACCGATACTTAGTTCTTAACCTTAACTCAGTAAGTACTAAACTTGGTTAGTAGTAATCTCAAGTCTCGCGGGTTAGTGTAAATATAACACGATCACAATGAGACAATATAACCGGTTGCATGCTTTATCTTGTTTTAGTCATAGCAAATAAACAGATAGCACACAAGCCGAGGGACACCTCGTTAGCAAGCAGGTCACAAGAAGGATTGTACCGTTCACCGTCGATCGTTGTTTGTTTAACCTTCTTCGGGGTCCCAATTCACAAACCTAAAACATTCATTCATTTTTAGGTTATTAGTTATTTGCACCTTACTTAACTCACTTAGTCCCCAAGGACTTCCATTCAATAACCTCTCAAGTCTTTATCACTTAGTCTTACAACCTTAACTTTAAACATTAAAACTTATACTTAATCTTAACTTAATTCCTTAAGTTCTTAGGGTCCCAATCATTACTACCCTACCAAGGGCATACCTCATTACCCATTACCATTCTTAGAATTTGAAATTTTTTTTTTTTTATTTTTAGGCTCGACCGGACTAACCGACCGGACTTGCCAAGTCCGGTCCATTCCAGTACCTTTTACCGTTGGAAAATTTACTCCGACCGGACTTACATGTCCGGTCCTATGTCCGGTCGATTCCAGAGACATCTTCCGGTAGTGTAACAGAGCCCGACCGACCTTGCAAGTCCGGTCCTAAGGCCGGTCGGCTCCAAAAACTTGTTTCTAAATTCCTTTTCAACTCCAAACTCCTCATATATCCTAATATGTTATAACCTCATTTGGGCACCTCAAATACACCTTAAGCCCTCCTTAAAATACCTTAAATCATCCACCAAGATTCACCTTAGTCATTATGCATTTTCCTTGCAATAATGCTAACACTTGTAATGTTTTCCTCTAGGTTTCTAGGTGGTGGTTCACATCTAGTGTAACCACCATGCCAAATGTTTCCTTCACCACTATAACATCGTCTCCCAAGCATCTCTCACTATCTAAAACTCTTTTAAGCATTTACTTAAGTCCCTTAACAAGTTTAAACTTCCATCATCATCACATTATTTCCTTCCTAGTTGTGCATCAATATTTGCCTAAGTCCTAAATACCCAAATACACTCTTTTGATTCCTAAATATTCCATGGTGATACCTAAGTCATCATGAGTCATTAAACATCTTAACTTCACCCTTTTTCATCAAGACAACCCATAGAACATTCCTAGTACTTCCTTAGTCATTAAATTCCCTTAGGATATCTTAAACACTTAAACTTCCTTTAAATTTTGCCATGGGTTCTCTAGTATATAGTACCTCCTAACACATTGTTTTTCTTCAACAAACAACCAACATCACCCAAATTCTCACCACAACAACTTAACACCCAATTTACACCAAAACTTCACCACATCATCACATATTGCTTAAACTTAAAATGCTTGGCACTTAGGCCCTTAAATGACAATAATCTTAACCACTGAATTTCCACATATATTTGCCTTCAACCTGCGAATACACTCAACAAGGCTCCTATTGAAATAAAATGCTTCTTGTACTTCACCTTTATATTCTTAAACTATCTCTTTTCTCATTTGCTCCTTAGTCACAAGTTCACAAGAATAGTCATTGTTTCTCCTAGGTTTTATAGCACCTTCCCAATATAAACTCTACACTAAACTCATCATATACTCACATCTCATTCCCTTAAACAACAAGACACCTTAAGGTAAGTAATTTACCTTGTTTTCTCACAAGCTTAAAAGCTTTTCTCCTTAGGTTTTCTTTGTTCAATCTCGGTCACCAATGTGATTCTCCTTGCCAATGTTCTAACCAATATCCAATGACTCCAATGAGTACTAGATAACACATTAACCCTAAGGAACAAGCCCTAGGTTTAAAAATATGTTTTAAGGTATTAATGTGATTGTTTTACCTTGGTTTCTCAAGACAACTTGGATGTGAAGCAAGAAGGACCTCCTCTCTCCTTTGAAGAGTAGAAACAAAGCTAGAACAAGGCATAAACATGGAGTCCCATGAGTATATATTTTCGGTCAAGTGAAGAAAATGGTGGAAACCTAGATTTTCTTACACTTTCTTTACCTTAAGAGAATGGAGATGCCAATGGAGTCTCCAAACTTGAATTTCCTCCTCTAATGGTGGTTGACTTGGCACCAAAATGAAGCTCTTGAAGTTTTGAAAAGATAGAAAGGAGGAGCTTGAGCTAACTAAGAAGAATATGTATTTGTTTTGGATTTGGAGCTTAAATGAGCAAGTGGTGTGCAAGGGAAGGTGGAGCTTTCATGGAGGTGAGCTCTACGTGAATGGAGAAGGGAAAGAGAGCAAGAAATCGTGGGCAACAAGGGAAAATGAAGAAGTGAGGAGAGAGGTAAGTAAATGTGATATTTATCTTAAAAGGTGAATAGTGTTTTATGCTTTATAACTTACTTATTTTGCTTTCTCTTTACTTAGTTAGATAAGTGTGGTGAGTCACACTTAAAGAAACCGGCCCCCTTTAGTGAATGAGGGTAGTTTAGTCTTTATTGACCAAATGTCTCACTTATATAGACTTATGTTATAAACTAGCTTAATAAATTCACTATTCATCAAAAACAAGGCACATTGTTGTGAAATTTTTGATTTCCCATTGATATAGACCTCCAAATGTGATACTATATAGTACACATATTAATTAAAGAGTAATGATGGACATTTAGCCATTCAAAACTCATTTACAAGACAATTTTTCAAAAACATGCTTTAAGACTCTTAAAGCACATTTTGTGTTTTAACTTGTTTTCAAGCTTGGTTTTCTTTGGTAATTGACTTAAAATGACCATTAGGATATTACTAAGGTCTTAGAACAATATTTGGGTACTCTCCCATGTCTCTCCA
Source organism: Limonium bicolor (assembly GCA_023374045.1). Lineage (NCBI taxonomy): Eukaryota > Viridiplantae > Streptophyta > Magnoliopsida > Caryophyllales > Plumbaginaceae > Limonium > Limonium bicolor. Next base: position 137,621,558 of record CM041781.1, read on the forward strand.
AGCTTAGAGCACGTTTTTGCTTAAACTGCTCTTTTTGGTGTTTCCTTATATTTTCTTTGATTAGAAATTTTCTTAATGTTTCTAAGGCATTATTTAGCCTTCTTATATCTTGGTTCATCATTTAAACACCATATCTAAGTTTGGGGTATTTCACTAAGGCTCTCTTAAATGAGCATGGCTCTTAGGCCCTTAAACTTGACGTAACGTTAAAACATGAATTTCCCACATATATAAGCTTTCAACCTGCAAATACACTCATCAATCTCATAGTAGTTATAATGCTCTTAAAATCCACCTTAAACTTATATTACTAACTCATTCTCATTAGCTCCTTAACCACAAGTTCATAAGCTTGTTTAAGTTCTTTTTCTTAGGTTATATAACCCAATACACAATGTAAGCTTTAAGCCACATTGGTATTTATCTAAAACTCATTCCTTAATCTTAAACCACCATTAGGTAAGCATTTTACCTTGTTTTCTCAAGCTTATCTTAATCTCCTCCTTAGGCCTTCTTCTTGCATAGATCTCGGCCACCACTTAAATTCCTTTTGCCAATGTTCTAATCAATATTTAAGGACTCATATGAGTACTAAACAATGCACTAACCTCAAGGAATGAAAACCTAGGTTAGAAATGTGTTCTAAGGCATAAAAGTGGATGATTACCTTTGAAGTCTCAAGGTAGACTTTGGCATTGAATGAAATAGGACCTCCACTAGTCCTTGGTGAATAAATCAAGCTAGAACAAGGCATAAAAACATAGCCCCATGAGAAGGAATTTTCGGCCATGTACAAGAAATGATGGAAACATGGTTTTTCTTACTTTTTCTTTACCTTAAGAGAATGGAGAAGCTAATGAGCTCTTCAAACTTGATTTTCCCCCATCAATGGAGTTTTTTCATGGCACCAAAATGGAGCTTTGAAAGATTTGAAAAGATAGAAAGATAGGTCTTGACCTAACTAAGACAAATATGCAATTTGTTTTGGATTTGGAGCTTGGAGTTGTATTTGGCAAGTGATTGAAGATGGAGAACCATGGAGGGCAGCACTCTCGGTTTTGGAACAGAGAGAAGAAGAAGAAACCGTGGGTGAAAGAGAGAAATGGAGGATAGAGGAGAGAAGGTAGCTTATAAGGATATTTTGCTTTAATAAAGCAAATAGTAACTTCTTTACTTATCTCTTCTTTTCTTCCTTATTTGACTACTTATGGTGACTCACCCTCCTTAGAAAAACCGGCCCCCTACCTTAAATGAGGCTAGTCATGGTCTTTGTTGACCAACTAATTAGCTTAAGTTGATTAAAACTTAAACTAGTCACTATTTGGCACTATTCACTAATCAGTGCACATATTTCTGAAATTTTTGATTTCCCATTGATTTAGACCTCCTAATGTGATACTAATTAGTACACATGTTGATTAAAGAGTAATGATGGACATTTAGCCACTCAAAACTCAATTCTAAGACAATTTCTCAAAAATGTGCTTTAAGACTTCTTAAAGCACATTTTGTGTTTTTACTTGTTTTCAAGTTTGGTTTTCTTTGCTAATTGATTTAAAATGACCATTAGAATATTACTAAGGTCTTATCATGCTATTTGGGTACTCACCCAAGTCTCTCCAAGCTTAGAGCACATTTTTGCCCTAATTGCCCTTAAGGCATTTCCTTGTGTTTTCCTTGGTTTAAATTATCTACCAATCTTTCTAAGGCATATTTTAGCCTTAATACATCATGATTTGATGTTTACTTAGCATACTTAGGTTTGAGGTATTTCAATCTACCCCCCTTAAAAGAACTTTGTCCCCAAAGTTCCCATGCATCTTATCTTATTAGAATACATGTCTTACCTCATTCCTTAGATCATATAGATCATACTTATGTATACTTAGTCTCATTGGATCATTGGATCCGCCATATTCTCATACTTAAATATCACACAACATGCTTAAGCATGTGCAGCACTCAAAATTCCTTTTGTTCCTTTTTATGATTAAAACATTCACATAATTTCCAACGTATTCTCCCATGTCACCGGTCCGTAGACAATGGCTCATTCGTCCTCGTCACCATGGGCCAGAATACAAAACACGCTGCTCTCCCCATGTCACCGGTCCGAAGACAAAGGCTCGTGCGTCCTCGACTTCATGGGCGAGACTCAGTAAAAAGGTAATCCTTTTTACGAGGTCATGTGAGGAATAATTCCTCTAATTAAAAATACAAGCAACTCCAATTTCATTTTAATCCTAAGGTTTCTATCCTTAGTGTGATTTAATTGTGACCACTGGTAGGGAGTTTCAGGAATCATCCAACCCTGATGTGATCAGCATCAGTGTAGAACTATCCTTCCACCCCAATTTGTGTTCGGTTTCCCTTGATCCCTAGAAAATCAAGTTCCACCTCCCACGTCATTTTCAAACATCCAAATAATTCACTCATGTCCAATTTTCTATCATTTTAGTTCTTCTAATCATGATCAATACATCTCCAAAGTGTGAACTCATTCCATCAAGCATTCCCAATTCATCTCTTAGTAATTACCTCGAGACTTAAATTCCTACTAAATTCTATATCAGTCTCATACCAACTTCCACTGTCTCATACCACATAGCATTACTATATCCTAACTCATGCTCATATCAAATAATACCTCATAGTGTTATCTTATTCTTATCTCACACCTAGTCTCATATCGACTCATACCTCATATATTCCTTATTTCTTAAGTCTCCTTAATCCACTTAATCCTCTTCCTTAATTCTCTTAACTTGTACTCACACCGGAGTTAACAAGATAGGTACTTAATATGTATGGTATTCACATCTTCTGTGTGCAATAACCATGATTTATCTCAAAATGTTTATGTAAAACATATTCTCAAATTATTTTGTGCTATGCACACCGTAGTTTATGTACTCAGTACACAAACATACGTGTGAGCCTCGATTTTAAACCCTATCCTATGTTGATTAAATTGATTAGGATCTAACCGGGTTTTAGGTCCACTTATAACCTAAGATTAATAACTATGTCATATAACAATAATTATTAAAACCTAAGCTAGCTCACTGGAACCTATTATGAGTCGCCACCTAATTTTAACCTAGGATAAATTAGGAAAGGAAAAGTTCTGGTTCGGGGGCTTGGTATTCGACTTATTTAGGGTTCAATTACTTTCATTACCCTCAAGAGTCGTTTTTCCTCTACTTAGTTTATTTACGGCTTATTACGAGTCGTTTTAACCTAAGTGCGCAAGCTTCTGTTTTTTTTGTGTTTTTTAGCATTTTTTGACAGAAAATTAAAGTGAAATTGAAAGCTACCTAAACTAGGGTTTCGGAGGCAGAATTAGGTCAAATTTTGCTTACGTCCGTAGCCACGGACCAAAAGTCCGAGACCACGGACCCCAGTTAACCTAAATATGCAGAAAAGTCGAAATTGAAGGAAAACAAAAATTTGCAAAGTCCGGGGCCACGGACAGACTGTCCGTGGGCCCGGACATCGTTAGAAAAACCTAAGTTTTGAATTTTTAAAATCCCGCCGCCGTCCGTGGGTGTCCGTGGTCTCGGACAACGCGTCCGAGGTCCCGGACCATAGGTCCGAGGTCACGGACCACCCACGGACAGGGGTTTTCAGAAGGTTCCCGAGGGTGTTTTGAGCTCAAATTTTATGGGTGTGTAGCCTGAAAGATTTACAAGTCGTTAGTGATTGAAGGATTTCAATTTGAACTCGAATTAAGCACGAAACTTTGTAAACAAGTTATTGGACAGAAGCTTAAACAAACGTCAATACAGAAGCGTAAACAGGTTGGTTTGAACCCAAACTTTGACAGAGAGTTAACAAGGTCGTGGGGAATCAGAAAAGTGGGATTGTAACCTGTTTTACCTTCGAATTCAAGATGATTCTTCACGTTGGGATTCTTCGGAGGCTCCGATGATGCCGGTTCCGGATTGAGTTCGACCCGGGCTTCTGGTTGTTGATTGTTGATGATGTTCTTCACGATTTGGAGGTGGTTTGGTTGATGTTTGATGATTGTTGATGTGTTAGGAGTTGAAAAGTGTGTTTAGGTGGTGATTTCGAGAGATTTTTGATGTGATTTTGGTGCTTGGATGTGTAAAAACGTGAGGAGAATGAGACGGCTAGGTTTTCTGGTTGCTTAGGGTTCTTGAGGTTCTGATTTGATCATGGGATAAGGTTCCTTATAAGGCTTCCTTAAAGATAGAAAAATCCGGTAAAAACCGAGATTTACCGACGTTTTAGCTCAAGGGCTTCCAAAAGGAATTTGATTATAAAATTTTTCACATGGGTAAAGGATGATATTTCTGATTTTTCTAAAGTGGAATCGAATTTTTTGGATATTGGGATATTTTTAAATTCAATTTCCCGTCAGATTCAATCAGAAATTGCTAGAAAATTATTGGAAATTCAAAAAATCAAAATTCCAACGCCATTATGCTTCAAATGTCATCCTTTATCATGGGTTAAAATTTCAAAGCATTTTGAATTGATTTGACCCTTATTTGGAGGAGAGAGAAAGCCTATAGGGGGCTTAGGAGCCTTGAAAAATTACGAAAATGCCCTGGAGATGACTAAGCTGTCCCTAGTACTCTGAAACGTGCCGATCGAACTGGGAACCCTTGCTACTAGCCTATTAGTAGAGACTTTCCTCCGGGGGGGTTGAAATTTGGGTATAACAGATTGCCCCCCGTCAACTAGGCTTTGTAATGAAGATGAAAAGACTAGTTGATGCTTGAGTGATACCCCAAAATTCTGGATCCTAAAAGACCTCGTATGCCATTTGAAATCTAGCAAGTTGTGTCGAGCTATTCTAAGGCGCTGACTACCTAAGGTGATGAAAATGATGTCAAGTTATTCTAAGGCGTTGACTACCTAAAATGATGAAAATGGAGTAATGCCAAGCGATTCTAAGGCGTCGACTACCTGAAAGATGAAGTAATGTCAAGCGATTCTAAGGCGTTGACAACCTAAAAGATGAAGTAATGTCAAGCGATTCTAAGGCGTTGACTACCTATAAAGGAATGAAGTACGCTGAGCATTCTAAGGTCGGGAACTGAAAGGAATGGATACCGGCATTTATAAGTGTCGGGAACCGGAATACGCCGAGCATTATAAGGTGTCGGGAACCTGAAAGTGAATGAAATACGCCGAGCATTATAAGGTGTCGGGAACCTGGAATACGCCGAGCATTATAAGTTTCGGGAACCTGAAAGTGAATGAAATATGCCGAGCATTATAAGGTGTCGGGAACCTGAGACTGAATGGGGTACGCCGAGCATTATAAGGTGTTGGGAACCTGAAATTGAATGGATTACGCCGAGCATTATAAGGTGTCGGGAACCTGAAATTGAATGGATTACGCCGAGCATTATAAGGTGTCGGGAACCTGGAATACCCGAGCATTATAAGGTGTCGGGAACCTGGAATACGCCGAGCATTATAAGGTGTCGGGAACCTGAGATTGAATGGGATACACCGAGCATTATAAGGTGTCGGGAACCTGGAAAAGAGTCGTAATGAGATCAATGTGATGTGTGCCTAAATTGACGGATGTAGGGTAGGACCTATGGGTGCCCAAGTGGAATGGTAGGAAACTGGGTTTATGACGAGCCTGAGGTTGAGTTCATCTATTCTGGTGGATCTGAACCTTCGGCTGAGAATCTGTATCTCTGATCGGGTGAGAATCTGTATCTCTGAGGAATCTGTATCTTCGGGGCGAGAATCTGTATCTCTGAAGAATCTGTATCTTCAGGGCGAGAATCTGTATCTCTGAAGAATCTGTATCTTCAGGGCGAGAATCTGTATCTCTGAAGAATCTGTATCTTCGGGACGAGAATCTATATCTCTGAAGATCTGTATCTTCGGGGCGAGAATCTGTATCTCTGAAAATCTGTATCTTCGGGGAGAATCTGTATCTCTGAATTGTGACGAGGAGTCTCATACGAATAGATGCAATGGTCATGATGAAAGTTGATTATGAAAGTGCCAACGTGGCAATGAGGATGTGCATGTCAAAATACGATCAAGGTGTATGTAGGAAATTTGTCCAAAACAAGAAACCGTTGGAAATGTGCCAAACATGGCAATGTTAAGGATCAAAATTGTCCAAAGCAAGACATTTCTAGAAAGTGTGCCAAATGTGGCCATGATGAGGTTTATGAAACCGAAGTGTTTAGAGGAAAGTTGTTCAAGACAAGAAATTTGTTGAAAGAGGTGCCAAACGTGGCAGTGTTTGAAGAAAATTCTGTTTACTGAAAAGGAAAGTGAAATTATCATTTCCTGACCATAGATTTCAGACTTGTAATTTATCTCCTAGGAGATGAACATGCCATCGGTGGGGGTATGGTGTATGATGTAAAGGTAAGGACTTATGTGGGCCTGTGTAGCGGTTTGGGCTTTGTGTGGTGTATGGTGTGAAAGTAAGGGCTTATGTGGGCCTGTGGTGTTTGATGTGCAAGTAAGGGCTTTTGTGGGCCTGTGTAGTGATGGTGTGGAGGTAAGGGCTTATGTGGGCCTGAGGTGTTTGACGTGGAGGTAAGGGCTTATATGTGCCTGCGGTGGAATGGTGGTGGTGATGTTTGAGCTCTGGGTTCCAATTGGTGTTGTCATAGCAATTGTTGGAACCAACAATTGCCCCCAGTATTTTCCCTTAAGACAATCTGAGCTAGAGTTCATGGCAATCGATCGGAACGATCGATTGCCCCCAGTATTTTCTTTTATTAAACGTGCAAACGAGTCTCGTCCTCACAGGGTCAAGGCTTATGTTTTTATGTGGTGCTTCCTAACCTACACTCGGCGTGTTTGGCGTTTGCACTCGTTCCTCACCTACGGTCACAACTTCTAGACCATTGAATTCGATATTTGATGAATTTACGCATTCGATCTGTTACTTTCACGTAATTGGACACACAACTATCAAGTCGGAAGTCTTTAAAGCTTATAATGTGGCTATGGGGTGTGATGAATGACAACAGGACGACGGAGGAATGTTTAGGATATGTGGAGCTATAAGGGTGACCAAAGCTGCAACTTGCACCTTCTCCCGGACTTGCTTTTTTTGTCTTGAAGTCGTTTGGCTACTTCGTGATGACTTCGCTTGTGAGCTTGGAATTTTGGACCTTTGAATTGTTCCTTGCACCTCCTCTCTTTCTTCTGATTTTGGATTACTTCGAGGCTTTCCAGGTTTGCCTTTCTTTGAATCTCTTTTCCTTCGGGGTTCTTGTGTTTCCCGGTTTTGAACTTTGAGAGCTGTTTTTGATGTTAGCTCATTTGGATCCTGTGCCACTTTGGGGCCATTTGCGGATCACTCCGTCACGCTGGTAGCAGTTCTGCTTCTTTGGACTTGTGAAGTTGCTGTTCGGAAGTCGGGCTCCTTGCATCCTTTGGTCACCGGGTCGGGTATTCATCATTGGCTGGCCTATTCTGTGGAGTTTGAAGTGTTGTAAAAGAGGTCATATATCAAAAGCTCAGCGGGGGTGCCTAGGGTGTGATGTCAGGGTTCACAAGCTTTTGGATGTGTGGTGATGTACCTAGGTGCTTCGTCATCCCTAATAGTTGTGTATCCTTTCTTTGTTACTTTTCGCAGGTCTAAGTGTAAATCTACAAATTATCTCCTTCGGTCGGAGTTACGCCGTTTACCTCACCTTTGAATGTGGTCTCACCGGAGTCGTGTAAAAATGACACGCTCGTTCGCTCATGGTTTTTCCGCTCAAGACATTCTCGTGAGATTTTCACTCCGAAACTCGTTCGCACATTTAAACAAAAGATAAATGATGACGAACTTAAACTTAGATTGCCCCTAGTATTGATTTTGGGGTTTGTGACAACAATTCAATAGATGTGGACCTTGAACCTCTTTGGGGGTTATTTGGATGTTTTGGGATAAGCTGTGGGGTTTGGTAAGGCATGCTCAAAACTTCAGAAACAAAATACAAGTCTTTGTATTCCATTGTCGGGAGATAATTAATTCATGAACCATTTTCAACAAAACCTTCTCTCTTTTTTTGTGTTATCATTTAGACTTGAAAAAGTCATCCATTTGCGAACATGAGGGGGAAGATGATTTAACAAGATCGATGCTTCTTATTAGTGGTTTGAAAACGATCATTCTTTGAAAAACATGAGAGGTGCATTTGAAAGATGAGTGTTATGGCAGGTTATGCAGTAGAATGCATAGGAACCCTAAAATTTCTGTTGAATCGAAATCCTGCTGAACCGTCTGAAGTCGGCATGCTGAAGACTCGAGCTCTTGACCGCTGGGATGTCGCTAAGATGACTGTGATCGTCTTCTTCTTGGACTCTTAGTAGGCTCCTAGGAATGCCTATGAATGACGCATGAGACACTTGGGCCTGGATGTGAGGTGCATGGGTTGAAACGGTTTCATGAATGTGGATTAGGCACTCGGGCCTGGATGATTTTTATGGATGTGGATAGGCACTCGGGCCGGAATGAGGATGCGGCACTGGGGCCAGAACATGTTGCGAGACTGTGGCACTTGGGCCGGAATGTTTAGAATATGTGGCACTTGGGCCAGAAAGTATTTGAAAGCGTGGCGCTTGGGCCAAAAAGTGTTTGAGGATGTGGCGCTTGGGCCAGAATGTGCTTGGGAAGGTGGCACTTGGGTCGGAATGATTTGGGAATGTGGCTCTTGGGCCAAAATGATTTGGGGTTGAAGTAAGACATATGGGCCAGAGGGACTTCTTCACTAGAATGGATGTACGGGCCTGAATGCGCTTAATCTGGTAGCGAAGCAAACAGGCCGAAGGAAGCCTCATGGACTATGGATGGGCCACTGGGCTGAGGGAGAAATCTTGAAGCCTAAGATTCGTTTGACGTTCTTGTTGGGGCCCTAAGGCCAGAAGCTGGAATGAATTATACAAACTATCTTGAATTCAAATGTTTTATGCTATGGGCCGAAATTCTGGAATGAAAGTGAAATCCGTGGGCCAAAACTATGAATTGGCCTGTGGGCCCAGATGAAATGAGTTGTGAGTGTGGTACTACCCGGAATGTTTTGAGAATTTGGTACCTGATCGCTAGAATGTGTTTGGGCTAGAAATAGGGCGCATGGGCCGAAATGATTTTTAAACCATGTCCTAGATGTGAATTGGAATTTGGGCCGAGTAATTCTGATTGGGCCTAAAAGATGGTACCTATATCTAGGATTTTGGGCCAAAGCCCAAGTGGAAAGTCTTCCTAGACTAGAATAAACCTTGAAATGGAAAGGCCCGACGGATTTTCATGAACTGCTTTAGGTGGATTTGTTTTTCCTGGGCCAAGAACTAAATTGATAATTCGAATTGGGCCGAAAGAGAGAAATCACCTAAGTCTAAACTTTTGGGCCGAAGCCCGAACAAACAATTCATTCATTCAAACCAAACAGGGCCTTTGGGGCCGCCAACAATAAAACCGTAAGTTCGGGATGGGCTGAGTTGATATAGGAAAAGTTCCTATCAGTTCCTAGGCCGGGTAGTGGGCCGATCATACAAGCAGACAAAGCCCACGCAAGTTCAACATGTCCTCACTTGACGCTTATCCAATTCGGGTATGGATCGATCCGGAGAGATGCTTGGGGCATGGGCCCAGGTCACCACAAAGGAATAGGGCTTGCGCGCTATTCTCTTTGGGCTTCCCCACTCTTTTCACATCACCTAAAGGTGTGCGTCTACGGTCGGGTCTTTGACTGACCAAACAATGGGCTAGGTAAGGGCACTGTCAGGAAAACGCTTGGGGCTAAGGCCCAGGTATTAAGGGGATGTGGTTAGACGACATCCTCCTCTTTTCCCCCGCTTATTCACATCACCTAAAAGGTGTGAGTCCCTGACAGGGGACCCCAGATGGGTCCCGGGGTGAAATCGGTTTGTGTGGACCCTCGCTCTCATATGATGCAGAGGTGCAGGGAATTTAAATTGCGCACAAAGGTAAACAAACAATGTAATAAAAGCCATAAACATTTTCGAGTTAAGCCCTCTTTCTTAAAATTAAACAAGTTAATATTAAGAAGTTTGTCCCCAGCAGAGTCGCCAGTCTGTGAGCCTCGATTTTAAACCCTATCCTATGTTGATTAAATTGATTAGGATCTAACCGGGTTTTAGGTCCACTTATAACCTAAGATTAATAACTATGTCATATAACAATAATTATTAAAACCTAAGCTAGCTCACTGGAACCTATTATGAGTCGCCACCTAATTTTAACCTAGGATAAATTAGGAAAGGAAAAGTTCTGGTTCGGGGGCTTGGTATTCGACTTATTTAGGGTTCAATTACTTTCATTACCCTCAAGAGTCGTTTTTCCTCTACTTAGTTTATTTACGGCTTATTACGAGTCGTTTTAACCTAAGTGCGCAAGCTTCTGTTTTTTTGTGTTTTTTAGCGTTTTTTGACAGAAAATTAAAGTGAAATTGAAAGCTACCTAAACTAGGGTTTCGGAGGCAGAATTAGGTCAAATTTTGCTTACGTCCGTAGCCACGGACCAAAAGTCCGAGACCACGGACCCCAGTTAACCTAAATATGCAGAAAAGTCGAAATTGAAGGAAAACAAAAATTTGCAAAGTCCGGGGCCACGGACAGGCTGTCCGTGGGCCCGGACATCGTTAGAAAAACCTAAGTTTTGAATTTTTAAAATCCCGCCGCCGTCCGTGGGTGTCCGTGGTCTCGGACAACGCGTCCGAGGTCCCGGACCATAGGTCCGAGGTCACGGACCACCCACGGACAGGGGTTTTCAGAAGGTTCCCGAGGGTGTTTTGAGCTCAAATTTTATGGGTGTGTAGCCTGAAAGATTTACAAGTCGTTAGTGATTGAAGGTTTTCAATTTGAACTCGAATTAAGCACGAAACTTTGTAAACAAGTTATTGGACAGAAGCTTAAACAAACGTCAATACAGAAGCGTAAACAGGTTGGTTTGAACCCAAACTTTGACAGAGAGTTAACAAGGTCGTGGGGAATCAGAAAAGTGGGATTGTAACCTGTTTTACCTTCGAATTCAAGATGATTCTTCACGTTGGGATTCTTCGGAGGCTCCGATGATGCCGGTTCCGGATTGAGTTCGACCCGGGCTTCTGGTTGTTGATTGTTGATGATGTTCTTCACGATTTGGAGGTGGTTTGGTTGATGTTTGATGATTGTTGATGTGTTAGGAGTTGAAAAGTGTGTTTAGGTGGTGATTTCGAGAGATTTTTGATGTGATTTTGGTGCTTGGATGTGTAAAAACGTGAGGAGAATGAGACGGCTAGGTTTTCTGGTTGCTTAGGGTTCTTGAGGTTCTGATTTGATCATGGGATAAGGTTCCTTATATAGGCTTCCTTAAAGATAGAAAAATCCGGTAAAAACCGAGATTTACCGACGTTTTAGCTCAAGGGCTTCCAAAAGGAATTTGATTATAAAATTTTACACATGGGTAAAGGATGATATTTCTGATTTTTCTAAAGTGGAATCGAATTTTTTGGATATTGGGATATTTTTAAATTCAATTTCCCGTCAGATTCAATCAGAAATTGCTAGAAAATTATTGGAAATTCGAAAAATCAAAATTCCAACGCCATTATGCTTCAAATGTCATCCTTTATCATGGGTTAAAATTTCAAAGCATTTTGAATTGATTTGACCCTTATTTGGAGGAGAGAGAAAGCCTATAGGGGGCTTAGGAGCCTTGAAAAATTACGAAAATGCCCCTGGAGATGACTAAGCTGTCCCTAGTACTCTGAAACGTGCCGATCGAACTGGGAACCCTTGCTACTAGCCTATTAGTAGAGACTTTCCTCCGGGGGGGTTGAAATTTTGGGTATAACAATACGCTAAGCGGTTTTCGCTCTACCCCCCTTAAAATGGATTACGCCCACGTAATCAGCGTTACATCATCTTTGAACATAAGTTCAAGATGTCTAATTCTCACCAAGCATTCTAGCTTCCACGTCATCTATCTTACTTATAATTTGATCAGAAATGACTTAGTCTCTGTATCGAGGATTCTTAACGGTACTTATACCGTTTCCTTAACTTAGTTTGGTCTAATCTCAAAGGTAGTGATCTGCTAGCTTCCGCTGCACCACTCTGATAATCTTAGGCCTAAATGTCTCAATGGACACGTGTTATCTTTATATATACACGGCCTTAATGAGTTGTAACTCGTCTATCCATTCTCCTTGAAAATCTTACGCTCATACCCTTAGTATTTTCTCGAATGTCTAAATTGTTCTCCCCAACTGACCTTTGGTCTGAGGATGATTCTTAGTCTGAAACTACTGTTTAGTGCATAATGCGCTTTACAGTCTTAGTCCCTTACATCTTAAGGCATGTTCAATGTCTGTACTTAACAATCCGTGCTCTTCGCACTTCATAGTCCTTAATTATTTGTTCTCTGGTTCCTCTGTGTTGCTGGTTCAACTGAGCTCTTCTCTTCGACTGTTTGTGGTAGTAGCTGCTCTTGTCTGGTCTTGCGTCGTTGTCGGTGGTACGGAGTCGACTACTTCCCGTGTTCCTTACACCACTCGTTCACATGCATGGGGTACCTTACTGGTACATTACTACTTACCCAACTAACTCAGAAATGAGCGTGTCAGGCCTGCAAGCCCCTGTGGGTGCAGTCGTCCCACGTCTCGTTTAGTAAACTCATAGTGTCCGTCACACGTTTAGCTATTGCTAATTATGAAGTATTCTGTTGTCGATCTCCTCTTTCATCGTTCCAAAATAACATTTATTGTTCTTCTTGAAGTCAATCAAGGGAAGTCCATTTACTGTGTTCTTGGGTATGGTATGCTCTAGCTCCTTCCTGTATTCCATATTGATTCGGTCACTTAATATCTGAGGTCTCTTTCCGTAGAGCCTCTTATCTTGTTTCTCATATTTATTCTATTAGGAAAGCACTTCCAGTTCCTTAAGGAATGGATGGTGTGCTTCCTGTGAAATCTTACCTAACCAGGTCCAGGCTACTGGCATCAATGCTCAGTTCGTCTACCATCTTATTTTCTTACTTATGCTAATCTTAACTCATAAATCTAATTGCCTCAGTGTTAATATTTGACGGCTCATACATAATGGTCGCCTTACCGCGCACCATGACTTAATCCACTTATCTAACTATTGTACTCACGACCACTACTACCGTGGTAGTTGGCCTTTACCATGTTGCCCATTAATGGTGCAACCTCTTACTCACTTATTCTAATGTCTTAACTTATACTCAATCCCTTCTTGGTGTAAACACACTGGAAGTTCTTTCATTCCGGTATTGGCGGTTGTCGTACCGTGTTGTAAAATAGTTGACTCTTGATATGAAGATGTTATGCTCCAATCTCAGATTCGTAAGTAAGCTAATTTCTTCCACTTTCTCTCAGCCTTAGTGATGTTATCTACCATGTAGTTCAACTGGTTACTGAGGATGCCATCCTCTGAATCACAAGCTCTTCTGAGCATTGATTAATTGACGTGCCATAATGTGCAGTCACGGTGTTTACCTCTGACGATCACTAATTCTTACATCCTGGTGTCGGATATGGGGTCTATCTCTGCAACCTACCTTATTACTCAAGTGTATCAGGTATGTTCTAAGGTAATCTCAAGGTTCATAGTTCCCATCTTCTAAATAAAGTGTATTTTATCTCTAATATGTGAAAGCCCTTTTGAGGGGTTCATTCCCACTCATGGCCTCACAACAAGGAGAGGTATCCCCACCCTAAAAAGGCATGGTTCGTTCTCCGCTCCTGTCCTTAGCATTATCTCAATATTCTCATTGGTACCCTTTCTTGGCTTACACAAGCTCTCTTATAACTTATTGCGCCTCGGGCTCTGATGTGGTTAACATCCTTGGCTCGTAGGCTCTTAGTGCTTAATGTCTCAGTTCATTATTTGTACTCTTACTCATCTGTAGGTTATCCTCATAAACTTCTGGTCCCTTGGAACACCTTCAATCATTAGGTTACATACTAAATGTAGTATCGGGTTTTATGGTAAGTTGTTACATTCTGCTTCCTGCTATGGAAGTTGTTCAGGTGATCTGAGGTTACTTAATGTCTTTGACAATACTGTCATTTTACTAGACTTATGTCTTTTGGCAATCAAGGATAAGTTGGTATTAGGCGTTTGCCTTACGGTGTCCAAGTTGGGTATCATCCTTGCATCTTATACTTCTATCTCAACGCTTCGTTCAACTTCCGTTGACTACGCCACCCGTTGATGATCAATCATACTTGGGTATTAATGAGTTAGATGAACAGTACTAGCTGTCATTCATCAGTTTGTTCGGCTCGACTATGCCCGCTTTATGGGGGTAGTCCTCTGAGCTTTCCTTTTCCAGGGTTGTACGACTTTAATTCTAGTAGGTTATAGCTTATGTTTATTTCTTTTATCCTTGATTTCCGGGTTTTCCAACATCTTCATTAAAGAATGTGTTATTGGTGTCCTTAATGGTCACTCTGAGAGTCTTATCCCGTTTTCGTTGTACGTCGATGCTTCACAGTCTCAATAGTATTTAAATACATCCCTTGTATATCATTGCTTATATAGTGTTTTTGCTCGCGATACCGAGCAATCTCTTAGGTTTTCCCCTTGGAGTTTGAGATTGGTGTTCTTACCATACTGTCGGTTGCTGTTGTAGTGGGTTATACCGTTGCTAGCATTTATATGGTTTAATATTTCATCTAAGCTCAGCTCCCTGCTGGCTGATGTGTCGGTTCATCTCATCATGGTCAGGCCGTCAGGCCCTTCCAAGGTCCTATTTTCCTGTTCTTATGGTTTTACAATCCGGTGTTATTATGTGTTACAACTGTAGCGTTCTCCTATCTTGCCATGATGGCTTTCCGTGTGGCTTAACCGTGGTAGCACTTGCCATAGCAAGTGCGCCATGCAGGATGGGTCATTGGTACAAGGTGCATCCGTAGTGATACTCCCTTCTAATTTCCATGTAATTGGTAGTCCTCGAGACTCCTTCTATAATCTCTTATTTTAGATAACCGACCATCCGGCAGTTTCCTTGTAGTTTGACAGTACTGTCATCTACCAGGGCGTTCCCCTTTCTGAGGGAACCCTTTAATATTTTCTTATGTCTTAATCCTCGCTTCTGTCTCCACACATCTTGTTGTGGTTACTAAGTAATGATTTTCCCTTAGGCACTACATCGTGGTCCGATTTCGGTATACAATTTATATGTGTTTCCACCTATGTCCGCGTTATGTCGGGCAGGTTTGCAACCTTTTTCATTGTACGGGGTTTGGAGTTCCCGGTTCTTAACTGGACTTTCCAGTAATCTCAATCCTCATGCTCTGTATTATCATACTGTTATGCTCCTTCGGACCACTGTCCGGTACTCATGTCGTTTATCATTTCCTCATCCATTGCACGCGTAGTGCTTTCCTTATCATTGGTATGGCGGGTTATTTCGACTGCGTAGCATGTCGACCCATGTTGCCGGTAATTACCGTTCCCTTACTGATAGTATTCCATAGGTAGCGCCTGTTTCTCTGTTGATGCGCTCCATTTAAAATCTCACAGTTCTCCATAACTGTTGTACAACAAGTTGTTTCTCGTATTGCTTACTGTTAGCTAACTGCCAGATCGGGTTTCCCCGAGTAAGAGAAGGCTTTCTTCTCTCTGGCGTTTGTCCCACACATTTAGGGTTAGGGATGTGGAGGGCGGGCCTAGGTACTATGGATATCCGGTAAACACCGGGAAGTCCTGGCTAACGCACCTCACACTCTATCTCTTAACCCTTAACCCGTAACTCAATCTCAGCCTCAATATCCTCCTAAGTTCGGTATTTCTTGTCTTCAGAGCGTAACTACGCTCTGATACCACTTTTTGTAACACCCCAACTCAATCCAAATTTGGTCTCGCAACTTAACAGTATATATATATAAACATATCGCAGCGGAATTCTTTACAAATCCAGGACCTTGCCACGGTCTGACTACAGAATATACCGAACATTAGTACAACAACCTTAAACATTTACATATCCTTCTTACAACCCCCTCACATCCTATACATCTTACTAACTCATATTGCCATACGAGTGTACATACACAACTCGTAGGCCACTCTTAACCCTTAACACTTGTATCCTCTTCTTACCCTCGCGACGGCCGCTTCCTGTTGTACCTGTGTAGTAAAAACAGCCCCCAAAGGGGGTCAGCACGAATGCTGGTACGATCCCCTCATGGCCCCCAAGCTAACGTGGCTACGACGACTAATTGTCGATAGCATGGAGGTTGATTGGATGCACAACATAATAGTAAATGCTGTAAACACAATCCATTTATGAACAATCAAAGTTCACGACAATGAACGACTTAAACGCGTTCCCTTAATTAGAGAGTTAACTATTTAACTCCTTAAGTAATGTTCCCTCCTAATCTTAGTCCATCCTTATCTCACCTCACTCTTAGTCTTATCTTAATCTTAGAAACAACCATCCTTTAATAAGGAGTGGATGTAACTTACCTTAATCTGAATAATACAAACCATCCTTTAAAAAGGAATGGTTGCAACTTATCTTAACCTCACCTTAATCTTAATCTTAACTTAATCTTAATCTTAACGATACAAATCATCCTTTAAAAAGGAATGATTGTAACTTATCTTAATCTTAACTTAATCTTAATCTTAACGATACAAATCATCCTTTAGAAAGGAATGATTGTAACTCATCTTAACCTTAACTTATTCTCAGAATACGAACCGTTCCTGGAGGGGAATGGTTGTAGCCTAAGTCCAAACCTGGGATTTAGGTGATCCCACCGCACCATCTTAATGCCACCTACCCTGGACGGGAATCCAGCGTAGCTGAGCCGGCAACCGGCCCTAGGCTACAAGTCCGAAGACAAGTCCTTAAGCGGAGGGCGGATCTGATTCAGATACCGTCCCCCTTTTTCCTTAGCATGCATGACCGGAGATCGGTCCCGGGTTTCCTCACTCAAGTTCCAGTTAGTAGTAATCTCAAACCCTGTTTGTCGGTTAACCTCTTTCGGTTCATATCGTCCCTTATTAGGGGCGTTCCTTAGTCTCACTCAATTCCTTACTAAACATTGGTTAGTAAGTCTCACGGCATGTTGTGTTAGTTTTCAAACATCACACAACAATACAATATATATATAATATGTTCCGGTTGCATGCTTTATCTTGTTTAGTGAGCACACAAAACAAATAGCACACAAGCCGAGGGACACCTCGTTAGCAAGCAGGTCACAAGAGAACTGTACCGTTCACCGTTGGTCGTTCGGCTGCTTACTCTCTTCCGGAGTCCAAACTCCCAAGTCCTAAAACATTCATTCAGTTTTAGGTTGTTAATCACTTAATATGACTTACTTAACTTGTTTAACTTACTTAATTCCTTAATGATCCCCACCTAACACCTCTTAGGTCTTACACTTAATCTTACAAACTTAATCTTAAACTTTCAAGTTTATACTTAACTTAACTTAATCTTTAAGTTCTTAGGGTCTCAATCATTACTACCCTACCAAAGGCATACCTTATTACCCATTGCCATTCTTAGAATTCAAAATTTCTTTTTTTTTTTTTTTAGGCTCGACCGGACTTACCGACCGGACTTGCCAAGTCCGGTCCATTCCAGTACCCTTTACCGTTTGAAAATTCTACCCCGACCGGACTTACAAGTCCGGTCCTATGTCCGGTCGATTCCAGAGACTTATTACCGTACAAAATTCATGCCCGACCGGACTTGACAAGTCCGGTCCCATGTCCGGTCCATTCCAGAAACATTTTCCGGTAGTGTAACAGAGCCCGACCGACCTTGCAAGTCCGGTCCTAAGGTCGGTCGGCTCCAGAAACTTGTTTCTAAATTCTCTTTCAACTCCATACTTCTCCTCATACATTCTAATATGTTATAACCTCATTTGGGCACCTCAAATACACCTTAAGCCCTCCTTTAAATACCTTAAATCATCCACCAAGATCCACCTTAGTCATTATGCATTTTCCTTGTAATAATGCTAACACTTGTAATGCTTTCCTCTAGGTTTCTAGGTGGTGGTTCATACCTAATGTAACCACTATGCCAAATGTTTTCTTCACCACTATAACATCATCTCCCAAGCATCTTTCACCATCGAAAACCCTTTTATGCACTTACTTAAGGTTCCTTCCTAAGCTTAAGCTTCCATCCACCAACACCTTATTTCCTTCATAGTTGTTTACCAACATTTGACTAAGTCCTACATGCTCAATTACATTCTCTTGATTCCCAAATCCCCAAGGTAATGCCTAAGTCATTATGACTCATTACCACACTTTATCTCACCCCCTTTTTCATCAAGACAACCTCTAAAACTTCCTAGTACATTAATTCCCCTTAGAACACATTCAATTCACCTTAATCATTACACCTTCTCCTTAAACTTATGCACACTTCTTATATTCCTCATCTCATGATTTTGGTGTGCTCAAAACACTCACCATTCCTCTAACTCCTCCTAGACATCTCTAGGTCATCCTAAACCTCAAGGACTCCTTAGTTAACTAATCTCCACTCAAATTCCTCATAATGATTCCTAGTAAATCCTAGGTCATATTAGTTCACCACCATCGCCTAAACACTTATTTTCTACTCAAATTTTGCCATAGCACCTCTAGCATCATAGCATGCCCAAACACATTATTTTCCTCATTTAACCATCTCACACACTCAAGTTCTTTCTCATCATATCTCATCACCCAAACCAACTCATTCATAACAAACTCAATATTTGCAATAATCTTAAATTGCGTAGCACTAAGTGTAACACCCCATCCAAAGCCTATTGTGGTTATCGCAATCTTAACACTTAATCGAATACGTCGCAGCGGAAATAAACAACACCTGGACCTTGCCACGGTCTGATCGTTAGAATATACCGGATTAACATTTACAATACTTAACCAACATACTTATCCAACTCAAAACATCAACATCCACAATCCCACAACCAACCGAGTACTAGTATCTCAAACGTAATCCTAAACTTACAACAGTTTAATAAACAGTCGGGTGCACAGGCGCAACCCGATTTCAAAATAAATGTCCCCACCTAAATCTAACCGCTCCTACTCTCGTAGTGCGTCCTCATGGGCCTCTTACCTGCAAGTGTAAAAATAGCCCCCGAGGGGTCAGCACGAATGCTGGTACACCCTCTCATGGCCCCCAAGCTAACGGGGCTACGACGACTAATTGTCGATAGCATGGAAATTGATTACATATACAAACATAATATGTAGTGCAATAACAATAACCACAGATGAACATATATAGTCCACAAGCAATGAACGACCCAAGCGTTCCCTTATCAAGTGGGTTAGTAACCCCCTCCTTAGTCCTCATTTCCTTAATCTCAGTTCCTTATCTTACCTTAATCTTAATCTCAGTCTCAATCTTAGTCTTATACTTGCCAACCTCTCCACTATTAGATTGGTTAGCCCTTAATTGGTTGCTTATCTTTGTAGGGCTTGGTTAACCCTAGCCGGTAGCAGTGCACTATCCGACGATAAGCTACTTCCTTAATTTATTGGGGATGTAGGCTTGATCCCCCACGCCTTCCTTAATGTGCCTCCCACCTCAAACAGTAGCCCGGGTGGTCGGGTCGATTTGTTGACCCTAGGCGACGAGTCCAATGACCAGTCTTATTTGGAAGTCGGATCTGATTCAGATACCGACCTCCCCCAATACACATGTGCCGGTACCATTCCGGATTCCTCACTCCCACCCCAAGTCATGGTTAGTGAAAGCCTTAATTACCAAGTGTTAGTTAAACCTTGACGGTTAAAACCAACAATCACCGATACTTAGTTCTTAACCTTAACTCAGTAAGTACTAAACTTGGTTAGTAGTAATCTCAAGTCTCGCGGGTTAGTGTAAATATAACACGATCACAATGAGACAATATAACCGGTTGCATGCTTTATCTTGTTTTAGTCATAGCAAATAAACAGATAGCACACAAGCCGAGGGACACCTCGTTAGCAAGCAGGTCACAAGAAGGATTGTACCGTTCACCGTCGATCGTTGTTTGTTTAACCTTCTTCGGGGTCCCAATTCACAAACCTAAAACATTCATTCATTTTTAGGTTATTAGTTATTTGCACCTTACTTAACTCACTTAGTCCCCAAGGACTTCCATTCAATAACCTCTCAAGTCTTTATCACTTAGTCTTACAACCTTAACTTTAAACATTAAACTTATACTTAATCTTAACTTAATTCCTTAAGTTCTTAGGGTCCCAATCATTACTACCCTACCAAGGGCATACCTCATTACCCATTACCATTCTTAGAATTTGAAATTTCTTTTTTTTTTATTTTTAGGCTCGACCGGACTAACCGACCGGACTTGCCAAGTCCGGTCCATTCCAGTACCTTTTACCGTTGGAAAATTTACTCCGACCGGACTTACATGTCCGGTCCTATGTCCGGTCGATTCCAGAGACATCTTCCGGTAGTGTAACAGAGCCCGACCGACCTTGCAAGTCCGGTCCTAAGGCCGGTCGGCTCCAAAAACTTGTTTCTAAATTCCTTTTCAACTCCAAACTTCTCCTCATATATCCTAATATGTTATAACCTCATTTGGGCACCTCAAATACACCTTAAGCCCTCCTTAAAATACCTTAAATCATCCACCAAGATTCACCTTAGTCATTATGCATTTTCCTTGCAATAATGCTAACACTTGTAATGTTTTCCTCTAGGTTTCTAGGTGGTGGTTCACATCTAGTGTAACCACCATGCCAAATGTTTCCTTCACCACTATAACATCGTCTCCCAAGCATCTCTCACTATCTAAAACTCTTTTAAGCATTTACTTAAGTCCCTTAACAAGTTTAAACTTCCATCATCATCACATTATTTCCTTCCTAGTTGTGCATCAATATTTGCCTAAGTCCTAAATACCCAAATACACTCTTTTGATTCCTAAATATTCCATGGTGATACCTAAGTCATCATGAGTCATTAAACATCTTAACTTCACCCTTTTTCATCAAGACAACCCATAGAACATTCCTAGTACTTCCTTAGTCATTAAATTCCCTTAGGATATCTTAAACACTTAAACTCTCCTTTAAATTTTGCCATGGGTTCTCTAGTATATAGTACCTCCTAACACATTGTTTTTCTTCAACAAACAACCAACATCACCCAAATTCTCACCACAACAACTTAACACCCAATTTACACCAAAACTTCACCACATCATCACATATTGCTTAAACTTAAAATGCTTGGCACTTAGGCCCTTAAATGACAATAATCTTAACCACTGAATTTCCACATATATTTGCCTTCAACCTGCGAATACACTCAACAAGGCTCCTATTGAAATAAAATGCTTCTTGTACTTCACCTTTATATTCTTAAACTATCTCTTTTCTCATTTGCTCCTTAGTCACAAGTTCACAAGAATAGTCATTGTTTCTCCTAGGTTTTTATAGCACCTTCCCAATATAAACTCTACACTAAACTCATCTATACTCACATCTCATTCCCTTAAACAACAAGACACCTTAAGGTAAGTAATTTACCTTGTTTTCTCACAAGCTTAAAAGCTTTTCCTTAGGTTTTCTTTGTTCAATCTCGGTCCAATGTGATTCTCCTTGCCAATGTTCTAACCAATATCCAATGACTCCAATGAGTACTAGATAACACATTAACCCTAAGGAACAAGCCCTAGGTTTAAAAATATGTTTTAAGGTATTAATGTGATTGTTTTACCTTGGTTTCTCAAGACAACTTGGATGTGAAGCAAGAAGGACCTCCTCTCTCCTTTGAAGAGTAGAAACAAGCTAGAACAAGGCATAAACATGGAGTCCCATGAGTAATATTTTCGGTCAAGTGAAGAAAATGGTGGAAACCTAGATTTCTTACACTTTCTTTACCTTAAGAGAATGGAGATGCCAATGGAGTCTCCAAACTTGAATTTCCTCCTCTAATGGTGGTTGACTTGGCACCAAAATGAAGCTCTTGAAGTTTTGAAAAGATAGAAAGGAGGAGCTTGAGCTAACTAAGAAGAATATGTATTTTGTTTTGGATTTGGAGCTTAATGAGCAAGTGGTGTGCAAGGGAAGGTGGAGCTTTCATGGAGGTGAGCTCTACGTGAATGGAGAAGGGAAAGAGAGCAAGAAATCGTGGGCAACAAGGGAAAATGAAGAAGTGAGGAGAGAGGTAAGTAAATGTGATATTATCTTAAAAGGTGAATAGTGTTTTATGCTTTATAACTTACTTATTTTGCTTTCTCTTTACTTAGTTAGATAAGTGTGGTGAGTCACACTTAAAGAAACCGGCCCCCTTTAGTGAATGAGGGTAGTTTAGTCTTTATTGACCAATGTCTCACTTATTAGACTTATGTTATAAACTAGCTTTAATAATTCACTATTCATCAAAACAAGGCACATTGTTGTGAAATTTTTGATTTCCCATTGATATAGACCTCCAAATGTGATACTATATAGTACACATATTAATTAAAGAGTAATGATGGACATTTAGCCATTCAAAACTCATTTACAAGACAATTTTTCAAAAACATGCTTTAAGACTCCTTAAAGCACATTTTGTGTTTTAACTTGTTTTCAAGCTTGGTTTTCTTTGGTAATTGACTTAAAATGACCATTAGGATATTACTAAGGTCTTAGAACAATATTTGGGTCTCCCATGTTCTCCAAGCTTAGAGCACGTTTTGCTTAAACTGCTCTTTTTGGTGTTTCCTTATATTTTCTTTGATTAGAAATGTTTCTTAATGTTTCTAAGCATTATTTAGCCTTCTTATATCTTGGTTCATCATTTAAACACCATATCTAAGTTTGGGGTATTTCACTAAGGCTCTTAAATGACATGGCTCTTAGGCCCTTAAATGACTTAACTTAAACACTGAATTTCCCACATATATAAGCTTTCAACCTGCAAATACACTCATCAATCTCATAGTAGTTATAATGCTCATAAAATCCACCTTAAACTTATATTACTAACTCATTCTCATTAGCTCCTTAACCACAAGTTCATAGCTTGTTTAAGTTCTTTTTCTTAGGTTATATAACCCAATACACAATGTAAGCTTTAAGCCACATTGGGATTTATCTAAAACTCATTCCTTAATCTTAAACCACCATTAGGTAAGCATTTTACCTTGTTTTCTCAAGCTTATCTTAATCTCCTCCTTAGGCCTTCTTCTTGCATAGATCTCGGCCACCACTTAAATTCCTTTTGCCAATGTTCTAATCAATATTAAGGACTCATATGAGTACTAAACAATGCACTAACCTCAAGGAATGAAAACCTAGGTTAGAAATGTGTTCTAAGGCATAAAAGTGGATGATTACCTTGAAGTCTCAAGGTAGACTTTGGCATTGAATGAAATAGGACCTCCACTAGTCCTTGGTGAATAAATCAAGCTAGAACAAGGCATAAAAACATAGCCCCATGAGAAGGAATTTTCGGCCATGTACAAGAAATGATGGAAACATGGTTTTTCTTACTTTTTCTTTACCTTAAGAGAATGGAGAAGCTAATGAGCTCTTCAAACTTGATTTTCCCCCATCAATGGAGTTTTTTCATGGCACCAAAATGGAGCTTTGAAAGATTTGAAAAGATAGAAAGATAGGTCTTGACCTAACTAAGACAAATATGCAATTTGTTTTGGATTTGGAGCTTGGAGTTGTATTTGGCAAGTGATTGAAGATGGAGAACCATGGAGGGCAGCACTCTCGGTTTTGGAACAGAGAGAAGAAGAAACCGTGGGTGAAGAGAGAAATGGAGGATAGAGGAGAGAAGGTAGCTTATAAGGATATTTGCTTTAATAAAGCAAATAGTAACTTCTTTACTTATCTCTTCTTTTCTTCCTTATTTGACTACTTATGGTGACTCACCCTCCTTAGAAAAACCGGCCCCCTACCTTAAATGAGGCTAGTCATGGTCTTTGTTGACCAACTAATTAGCTTAAGTTGATTAAAACTTAAACTAGTCACTATTTGGCACTATTCACTAATCAGTGCACATATTTCTGAAATTTTTGATTTCCCATTGATTTAGACCTCCTAATGTGATACTAATTAGTACACATGTTGATTAAGAGTAATGATGGACATTTAGCCACTCAAAACTCAATTCTAAGACAATTTCTCAAAAATGTGCTTTAAGACTTCTTAAAGCACATTTGTGTTTTCTTGTTTTCAAGTTTGGTTTTCTTTGCTAATTGATTTAAAATGACCATTAGAATATTACTAAGGTCTTATCATGCTATTTGGGTACTCACCCAAGTCTCTCCAAGCTTAGAGCACATTTTGCCCTAATTGCCCTTAAGGCATTTCCTTGTGTTTTCCTTGGTTTAAATTATCTACCAATCTTTCTAAGGCATATTTTAGCCTTAATACATCATGATTTGATGTTTACTTAGCATACTTAGGTTTGAGGTATTTCAATCTACCCCCCTTAAAAGAACTTTGTCCCCAAAGTTTCCATGCATCTTATCTTATTAGAATACATGTCTTACCTCATTCCTTAGATCATAGAGATCATACTTATGTATACTTAGTCTCATTGGATCATGGATCCGCCATATTCTCATACTTAAATATCACCAACATGCTTAAGCATGTGCAGCACTCAAAATTCCTTTTGTTCCTTTTTATGATTAAAACATTCACATAATTTCCAACGTATTCTCCCATGTCACCGGTCCGTAGACAATGGCTCATTCTCCTCGTCACCATGGGCCAGAATACAAAACACGCTGCTCTCCCCATGTCACCGGTCCGAAGACAAAGGCTCGTGCGTCCTCGACTTCATGGGCGAGACTCAGTAAAAGGTAATCCTTTTTACGAGGTCATGTGAGGAATAATTCCTCTAATTAAAAATACAAGCAACTCCAATTTCATTTTAATCCTAAGGTTTCTATCCTTAGTGTGATTTAATTGTGACCACTGGTAGGGAGTTTCAGGAATCATCCAACCCTGATGTGATCAGCATCAGTGTAGAACTATCCTTCCACCCCAATTTGTGTTCGGTTTCCCTTGATCCCTAGAAAATCAAGTTCCACCTCCCGTCATTTCAAACATCCAAATAATTCACTCATGTCCAATTTTCTATCTTTTTAGTTCTTCTAATCATGATCAATACATCTCCAAAGTGTGAACTCATTCCATCAAGCATTCCCAATTCATCTCTTAGTAATTACCTCGAGACTTAAATTCCTACTAAATTCTATATCAGTCTCATACCAACTTCCACTGTCTCATACCACATAGCATTACTATATCCTAACTCATGCTCATATCAAATAATACCTCATAGTGTTATCTTATTCTTATCTCACACCTAGTCTCATATCGACTCATACCTCATATATTCCTTATTTCTTAAGTCTCCTTAATCCACTTAATCCTCTTCCTTAATTCTCTTAACTTGTACTCACACCGGAGTTAACAAGAGGTACTTAATATGTATGGTATTCACATCTTCTGTGTGCAATAACCATGATTTATCTCAAAATGTTTATGTAAAACATATTCTCAAATTATTTTGTGCTATGCACACCGTAGTTTATGTACTCAGTACACAAACATACGCTAAGCGGTTTTCGCTCTACCCCCCTTAAAATGGATTACGCCCACGTAATCAGCGTTACATCATCTTGAACATAAGTTCAAGATGTCTAATTCTCACCAAGCATTCTAGCTTCCACGTCATCTATCTTACTTATAATTCGATCAGAAATGACTTAGTCTCTGTATCGAGGATTCTTAACGGTACTTATACCGTTTCCTTAACTTGTTTGGTCTAATCTCAAAGGTAGTGATCTGCTAGCTTCCGCTGCACCACTCTGATAATCTTAGGCCTAAATGTCTCAATGGACACGTGTTATCTTTATATTACACGGCCTTAATGAGTTAACTCGTCTATCCATTCTCCTTGAAAATCTTACGCTCATACCCTTAGTATTTTCTCGAATGTCTAAATTGTTCTCCCCAACTGACCTTTGGTCTGAGGATGATTCTTAGTCTGAAACTACTGTTTAGTGCATAATGCGCTTTACAGTCTTAGTCCCTTACATCTTAAGGCATGTTCAATGTCTGTACTTAACAATCCGTGCTCTTCGCACTTCATATCCTTAATTATTTGTTCTCTGGTTCCTCTGTGTTGCTGGTTCAACTGAGCTCTTCTCTTCGACTTTTGTGGTAGTAGCTGCTCTTGTCTGGTCTTGCGTCGTTGTCGGTGGTACGGAGTCGACTACTTCCCGTTTCCTTACACCACTCGTTCACATGCATGGGGTACCTTACTGGTACATTACTACTTACCCAACTAACTCATAAATGAGCGTGTCAGGCCTGCAAGCCCCTGTGGGTGCAGTCGTCCACGTCTCGTTTAGTAAACTCATAGTGTCCGTCACACGTTTAGCTATTGCTAATTATGAAGTATTCTGTTGTCGATCTCCTCTTCATCGTTCCAAAATAACATTTATTGTTCTTCTTGAAGTCAATCAAGGGAAGTCCATTTACTGTGTTCTTGGGTATGGTATGCTCTAGCTCCTTCCTGTATTCCATATTGATTCGGTCACTTAATATCTGAGGTCTCTTTCCGTGAGCCTCTTACTTGTTTCTCATATTTATTCTATTAGGAAAGCACTTCCAGTTCCTTAAGGAATGGATGGTGCTTCCTGTGAAATCTTACCTACCAGGTCCAGGCTACTGGCATCAATGCTCATTCGTCTACCATCTTATTTTCTTACTTATGCTAATCTAACTCATAAATCTAATTGCCTCAGTGTTTAAGATTTGACGCTCATACATAATGGTCGCCTACGCCACCATGACTTA
The DNA here is from genome assembly GCA_023374045.1 of Limonium bicolor. NCBI lineage: Eukaryota > Viridiplantae > Streptophyta > Magnoliopsida > Caryophyllales > Plumbaginaceae > Limonium > Limonium bicolor. Next base: position 137,648,360 of record CM041781.1, read on the forward strand.
ATCCTTATCTAACTATTGTACTCACGACCACTAACCGTGGTAGTTGGCCTTTACCATTGTTGCCCATAATGGTGCAACCTCTTACTCACTTATTCTAATGTCTTAACTTATACTCAATCCCTTCTTGTGTAAACACACTGGAAGTTCTTTCATTCCGGTATTGGCGGTTGTCGTACCGTGTTGTAAATAGTTGACTCTTGATATGAAGAGTTATGCTCCAATCTCAGATTCGTAAGTAAGCTAATTTCTTTCACTTTCTCTCATCCTTAGTGATGTTATCTACCATGTAGTTCAACTGGTTACTGAGGATGCCATCCTCTGAATCACAAGCTCTTCTGAGCATTGATTAATTGACGTGCCATAATGTGCAGTCACGGTGTTTATCTCTGACGATCACTAATTCTTACATCCTGGTGTCGGATATGGGGTCTATCTCTGCAACCTACCTTATTACTCAAGTGTATCAGGTATGTTCTAAGGTAATCTCAAGGTTCATAGTTCCCATCTTCTAAATAAAGTGTATTTTATCTCTAATATGTGAAAGCCCTTTTGAGGGGTTCATTCCCACTCATGGCCTCACAACAAGGAGAGGTATCCCCACCCTAAAAAGGCATGGTTCGTTCTCCGCTCCTGTCCTTAGCATTATCTCAATATTCTCATTGGTACCCTTTCTTGGCTTACACAAGCTCTCTTATAACTTATTGCGCCTCGGGCTCTGATGTGGTTAACATCCTTGGCTCGTAGGCTCTTAGTGCTTAATGTCTCAGTTCATTATTTGTACTCTTACTCATCTGTAGGTTATCCTCATAAACTTCTGGTCCCTTGGAACACCATCAATCATTAGGTTACATACTAAATGTAGTATCGGGTTTTATGGTAAGTTGTTACATCCTGCTTCCTGCTATGGAAGTTGTTCAGGTGATCTGAGGTTACTTAATGTCTTTGACAATACTGTCATTTTACTAGACTTATGTCTTTTGGCAATTAAGGATAAGTTCGTATTAGGCGTTTGCCTTACGGTGTCCAAGTTGGATATCATCCTTGCATCTTATACTTCTATCTCAACGCTTCGTTCAACTTCCGTTGACTACGCCACCCGTTGATGATCAATCATACTTGGGTATTAATGAGTTAGACGAACAGTACTAGCTGTCATTCATCAGTTTGTTCGGCTCGACTATGCCCGCTCTGTGGGGGTAGTCCTCTGAGCTTTCCTTTTCCAGGGTTGTACGACTTTAATTCTTAGTAGGTTATAGCTTATGTTTATTTCTTTTATCCTTGATTTCCGGGTTTTCCAACATCTTCATTAAAGAATGTTGTTATTGGTGTCCTTAATGGTCACTCTGAGAGTCTTATCCCGTTTTCGTTGTACGTCGATGCTTCACAGTCTCAATAGTATCTTATAATACATCCCTTGTATATCATTGCTTATATAGTGTTTTTGCTCGCGATACCGAGCAATCTCTTAGGTTTTCCCCTTGGAGTTTGAGATTGGTGTTCTTACCATACTGTCGGTTGCTGTTGTAGTGGGTTATACCGTTGCTAGCATTTATATGGTTTAATATTTCATCTAAGCTCAGCTCCCTGCTGGCTGATGTGTCGGTTCATCTCATCATGGTCAGGCCGTCAGGCCCTTCCAAGGTCCTATTTTCCTGTTCTTATGGTTTTACAATCCGGTGTTAATATGTGTTACAACTGTAGCGTTCTCCTATCTTGCCATGATGGCTTTCCGTGTGGCTTAACCGTGGTAGCACTTGCCATAGCAAGTGCGCCATGCAGGATGGGTCATTGGTACAAGGTGCATCTGTAGTGATACTCCCTTCTAATTTCCATGTAATTGGTAGTCCTCGAGACTCCTTCTATAATCTCTTATTTTAGATAACCGACCATCCGGCAGTTTCCTTGTAGTTTGACAGTACTGTCATCTACCAGGGCGTTCCCTTTCTGAGGGAACCCCTTAATATTTTCTTATGTCTTAATCCTCGCTCTGTCTCCACACATTCTGTTGTGGTTACTAAGTAATGATTTTCCCTTAGGCACTACATCGTAGTCCTATTTCGGTATACAATTTATATGTGTTTCCACCATGTCCCGTTATGTCGGGCAGGTTTGCAACCTTTTTCATTGTACGGGGTTTGGAGTTCCCGGTTCTTAACTGGACTTTCCAGTAATCTCAATCCTCATGCTCTGTATTATCATACTGTTATGCTCCTTCGGACCACTGTCCGGTACTCATGTCGTTTATCATTTCCTCATCCATTGCACGCGTAGTGCTTTCCTTATCATTGGTATGGCGGGTTATTTCGACTGCGTAGCATGTCGACCCATGTTGCCGGTAATTACCGTTCCCTTACTGATAGTATTCCATAGGTAGCGCCTGTTTCTCTGTTGATGCGCTCCATTTAAAATCTCCCAGTTCTCCATAACTGTTGTACAACAAGTTGTTTTTCGTATTGCTTACTGTTAGCTAACTGCCAGATCGGGTTTCCCCGAGTAAGAGAAGGCTTTCTTCTCTCTGGCATTTGTTCCACACATTTAGGGTTAGGGATGTGGAGGGCGGGCCTAGGTACTATGGATATCCGGTAAACACCGGGAAGTCCTGGCTAACGCACCTCACACTCTATCTCTTAACCCTTAACCCGTAACTCAATCTCAGCCTCAATATCCTCCTAAGTTCGGTATTTCTTGTCTTCAGAGCGTAACTACGCTCTGATACCACTTTTGTAACACCCCAACTCAATCCAAATGTGGTCTCGCAACTTAACAGTATATATATAAACATATCGCAGCGGAATTCTTTACAAATCCAGGACCTTGCCACGGTCTGACTACAGAATATACCGAACATTAGTGCAACAACCTTAAACATTTACATATCCTTCTTACAACCCCCTCACATCCTATACATCTTACTAACTCATATTGCCATACGAGTGTACATGCACAACTCGTAGGCCACTCTTAACCCTTAACACTTGTATCCTCTTCTTACCCTCGCGACGGCCGCTTCCTGTTGTACCTGTGTAGTAAAAACAGCCCCCAAAGGGGGTCAGCACGAATGCTGGTACGATCCCCTCATGGCCCCCAAGCTAACGTGGCTACGACGACTAATTGTCGATAGCATGGAGGTTGATTGGATGCACAACATAATAGTAAATGCTGTAAACACAATCCATTTATGAACAATCAAAGTTCACGACAATGAACGACTTAAACGCGTTCCCTTAATTAGAGAGTTAACTATTTAACTCCTTAAGTAATGTTCCCTCCTAATCTTAGTCCATCCTTATCTCACCTCACTCTTAGTCTTATCTTAATCTTAGAAACAACCATCCTTTAATAAGGAGTGGATGTAACTTACCTTAATCTGAATAATACAAACCATCCTTTAAAAAGGAATGGTTGCAACTTATCTTAACCTCACCTTAATCTTAATCTTAACTTAATCTTAATCTTAACGATACAAATCATCCTTTAAAAAGGAATGATTGTAACTTATCTTAATCTTAACTTAATCTTAATCTTAAATACAAATCATCCTTTAGAAAGGAATGATTGTAACTCATCTTAACCTTAACTTATTCTCAGAATACGAACCGTTCCTGGAGGGGAATGGTTGTAGCCTAAGTCCAAACCTGGGATTTAGGTGATCCCACCGCACCATCTTAATGCCACCTACCCTGGACGGGAATCCAGCGTAGCTGAGCCGGCAACCGGCCCTAGGCTACAAGTCCGAAGACAAGTCCTTAAGCGGAGGGCGGATCTGATTCAGATACCGTCCCCCTTTTTCCTTAGCATGCATGACCGGAGATCGGTCCCGGGTTTCCTCACTCAAGTTCCAGTTAGTAGTAATCTCAAACCCTGTTTGTCGGTTAACCTCTTTCGGTTCATATCGTCCCTTATTAGGGGCGTTCCTTAGTCTCACTCAATTCCTTACTAAACATTGGTTAGTAAGTTCTCACGGTATGTTGTGTTAGTTTTCAAACATCACACAACAATACAATATATATAATATGTTCCGGTTGCATGCTTTATCTTGTTTAGTGAGCACACAAAACAAATAGCACACAAGCCGAGGGACACCTCGTTAGCAAGCAGGTCACAAGAGAACTGTACCGTTCACCGTTGGTCGTTCGGCTGCTTACTCTCTTCCGGAGTCCAAACTCCCAAGTCCTAAAACATTCATTCAGTTTTAGGTTGTTAATCACTTAACTTAATATGACTTACTTAACTTGTTTAACTTACTTAATTCCTTAATGATCCCCACCTAACACCTCTTAGGTCTTACACTTAATCTTACAAACTTAATCTTAAACTTTCAAGTTTATACTTAACTTAACTTAATCTCTTAAGTTCTTAGGGTCTCAATCACTACCCTACCAAAGGCATACCTTATTACCCATTGCCATTCTTAGAATTCAAAATTTCTTTTTTTTTTTTTTAGGCTCGACCGGACTTACCGACCGGACTTGCCAAGTCCGGTCCATTCCAGTACCCTTTACCGTTTGAAAATTCTACCCCGACCGGACTTACAAGTCCGGTCCTATGTCCGGTCGATTCCAGAGACTTATTACCGTACAAAATTCATGCCCGACCGGACTTGACAAGTCCGGTCCCATGTCCGGTCCATTCCAGAAACATTTTCCGGTAGTGTAACAGAGCCCGACCGACCTTGCAAGTCCGGTCCTAAGGTCGGTCGGCTCCAGAAACTTGTTTCTAAATTCTCTTTCAACTCCATACTTCTCCTCATATATTCTAATATGTTATAACCTCATTTGGGCACCTCAAATACACCTTAAGCCCTCCTTTAAATACCTTAAATCATCCACCAAGATCCACCTTAGTCATTATGCATTTTCCTTGTAATAATGCTAACACTTGTAATTTCCTCTAGGTTTCTAGGTGGTGGTTCATACCTAATGTAACCACTATGCCAAATGTTTTCTTCACCACTATAACATCATCTCCCAAGCATCTTTCACCATCGAAAACCCTTTTATGCACTTACTTAAGGTTCCTTCCTAAGCTTAAGCTTCCATCCACCAACACCTTATTTCCTTCATAGTTGTTTACCAACATTTGACTAAGTCCTACATGCTCAATTACATTCTCTTGATTCCCAAATCCCCAAGGTAATGCCTAAGTCATTATGACTCATTACCACACTTTATCTCACCCCCTTTTTCATCAAGACAACCTCTAAAACTTCCTAGTACATTAATTCCCCTTAGAACACATTCAATTCACCTTAATCATTACACCTTCTCCTTAAACTTATGCACATCTTATATTCCTCATCTCATGATTTTGGTGTGCTCAAAACACTCACCATTCCTCTAACTCCTCCTAGACATCTCTAGGTCATCCTAAACCTCAAGGACTCCTTAGTTAACTAATCTCCACTCAAATTCCTCATAATGATTCCTAGTAAATCCTAGGTCATATTAGTTCACCACCATCGCCTAAACACTTATTTTCTACTCAAATTTTGCCATAGCACCTCTAGCATCATAGCATGCCCAAACACATTATTTTCCTCATTTAACCATCTCACACACCTCAAGTTCTTTCTCATCATATCTCATCACCCAAACCAACTCATTCATAACAAACTCAATATTTGCAATAATCTTAAATTGCGTAGCACTAAGTGTAACACCCCATCCAAAGCCTATTGTGGTTATCGCAATCTTAACACTTAATCGAATACGTCGCAGCGGAAATAAACAACACCTGGACCTTGCCACGGTCTGATCGTTAGAATATACCGGATTAACATTTACAATACTTAACCAACATACTTATCCAACTCAAAACATCAACATCCACAATCCCACAACCAACCGAGTACTAGTATCTCAAACGTAATCCTAAACTTACAACAGTTAATATAAACAGTCGGGTGCACAGGCGCAACCCGATTTCAAAATAAATGTCCCACCTAAATCTAACCGCTCCTACTCTCGTAGTGCGTCCTCATGGGCCTCTTACCTGCAAGTGTAAAAATAGCCCCCGAGGGGGTCAGCACGAATGCTGGTACACCCTCTCATGGCCCCCAAGCTAACGGGGCTACGACGACTAATTGTCGATAGCATGGAAATTGATTACATATACAAACATAATATGTAGTGCAATAACAATAACCACAGATGAACATATATAGTCCACAAGCAATGAACGACCCAAGCGTTCCCTATCAAGTGGGTTAGTAACCCCCTCCTTAGTCCTCATTTCCTTAATCTCAGTTCCTTATCTTACCTTAATCTTAATCTCAGTCTCAATCTTAGTCTTATACTTGCCAACCTCTCCACTATTAGATTGGTTAGCCCTTAATTGGTTGCTTATCTTTTGTAGGGCTTGGTTAACCCTAGCCGGTAGCAGTGCACTATCCGACGATAAGCTACCTTCCTTAATTTATTGGGGATGTAGGCTTGATCCCCCCACGCCTTCCTTAATGTGCCTCCCACCTCAAACAGTAGCCCGGGTGGTCGGGTCGATTTGTTGACCCTAGGCGACGAGTCCAATGACCAGTCTTATTTGGAAGTCGGATCTGATTCAGATACCGACCTCCCCCAATAACACGTGCCGGTACCATTCCGGATTCCTCACTCCCACCCCAAGTCATGGTTAGTGAAAGCCTTAATTACCAAGTGTTAGTTAAACCTTGACGGTTAAAACCAACAATCACCGATACTTAGTTCTTAACCTTAACTCAGTAAGTACTAAACTTGGTTAGTAGTAATCTCAAGTCTCGCGGGTTAGTGTAAATATAACACGATCACAATGAGACAATATAACCGGTTGCATGCTTTATCTTGTTTAGTCATAGCAAATAAACAGATAGCACACAAGCCGAGGGACCCTCGTTAGCAAGCAGGTCACAAGAAGGATTGTACCGTTCACCGTCGATCGTTGTTTGTTTAACTTCTTCGGGTCCCAATTCACAAACCTAAAACATTCATTCATTTTTAGGTTATTAGTTATTTGCACCTTACTTAACTCACTTAGTCCCCAAGGACTTCCATTCAATAACCTCTCAAGTCTTTATCACTTAGTCTTACAACCTTAACTTTAACATTAAAACTTATACTTAATCTTAACTTAATTCCTTAAGTTCTTAGGGTCCCAATCATTACTACCCTACCAAGGGCATACCTCATTACCCATTACCATTCTTAGAATTTGAAATTTCTTTTTTTTTTATTTTTAGGCTCGACCGGACTACCGACCGGACTTGCCAAGTCCGGTCCATTCCAGTACCTTTTACCGTTGGAAAATTTACTCCGACCGGACTTACATGTCCGGTCCTATGTCCGGTCGATTCCAGAGACATCTTCCGGTAGTGTAACAGAGCCCGACCGACCTTGCAAGTCCGGTCCTAAGGCCGGTCGGCTCCAAAAACTTGTTTCTAAATTCCTTTTCAACTCCAAACTTCTCCTCATATATCCTAATATGTTATAACCTCATTGGGCACCTCAAATACACCTTAAGCCCTCCTTAAATACCTTAAATCATCCACCAAGATTCACCTTAGTCATTATGCATTTTCCTTGCAATAATGCTAACACTTGTAATGTTTTCCTCTAGGTTTCTAGGTGGTGGTTCACATCTAGTGTAACCACCATGCCAAATGTTTCCTTCACCACTATAACATCGTCTCCCAAGCATCTCTCACTATCTAAAACTCTTTTAAGCATTACTTAAGTCCCTTAACAAGTTTAAACTTCCATCATCATCACATTATTTCCTTCCTAGTTGTGCATCAATATTTGCCTAAGTCCTAAATACCCAAATACACTCTTTTGATTCCTAAATATTCCATGGTGATACCTAAGTCATCATGAGTCATTAAACATCTTAACTTCACCCTTTTTCATCAAGACAACCCATAGAACATTCCTAGTACTTCCTTAGTCATTAAATTCCCTTAGGATATCTTAAACACTTAAACTCTCCTTTAAATTTTGCCATGGGTTCTCTAGTATATAGTACCTCCTAACACATTGTTTTTCTTCAACAAACAACCAACATCACCCAAATTCTCACCACAACAACTTAACACCCAATTTACACCAAAACTTCACCACATCATCACATATTGCTTAAACTTAAAATGCTTGGCACTTAGGCCCTTAAATGACAATAATCTTAACCACTGAATTTCCACATATATTTGCCTTCAACCTGCGAATACACTCAACAAGGCTCTATTGAAATAAAATGCTTCTTGTACTTCACCTTTATATTCTTAAACTATCTCTTTTCTCATTTGCTCCTTAGTCACAAGTTCACAAGAATAGTCATTGTTTCTCCTAGGTTTTATAGCACCTTCCCAATATAAACTCTACACTAAACTCATCATATACTCACATCTCTCCCTTAAACAACAAGACACCTTAAGGTAAGTAATTTACCTTGTTTTCTCACAAGCTTAAAAGCTTTTCTCCTTAGGTTTTCTTTGTTCAATCTCGGTCACCAATGTGATTCTCCTTGCCAATGTTCTAACCAATATCCAATGACTCCAATGAGTACTAGATAACACATTAACCCTAAGGAACAAGCCCTAGGTTTAAAAATATGTTTTAAGGTATTAATGTGATTGTTTACCTTGGTTTCTCAGACAACTTGGATGTGAAGCAAGAAGGACCTCCTCTCTCCTTTGAAGAGTAGAAACAAGCTAGAACAAGGCATAAACATGGAGTCCCATGAGTATATATTTTCGGTCAAGTGAAGAAAATGGTGGTGAAAACCTAGATTTTCTTACACTTTCTTTACCTTAAGAGAATGGAGATGCCAATGGAGTCTCCAAACTTGAATTTCCTCCTCTAATGGTGGTTTGACTTGGCACCAAAATGAAGCTCTTGAAGTTTTGAAAAGATAGAAAGGAGGAGCTTGAGCTAACTAAGAAGAATATGTATTTTGTTTTGGATTTGGAGCTTAAATGAGCAAGTGGTGTGCAAGGGAAGGTGGAGCTTTCATGGAGGTGAGCTCTACGTGAATGGAGAAGGGAAAGAGAGCAAGAAATCGTGGGCAACAAGGGAAAATGAAGAAGTGAGGAGAGAGGTAAGTAAATGTGATATTTATCTTAAAAGGTGAATAGTGTTTTATGCTTTATAACTTACTTATTTTGCTTTCTCTTTACTTAGTTAGATAAGTGTGGTGAGTCACACTTAAAGAAACCGGCCCCCTTTAGTGAATGAGGGTAGTTTAGTCTTTATTGACCAAATGTCTCACTTATATAGACTTATGTTATAAACTAGCTTAATAAATTCACTATTCATCAAAAACAAGGCACATTGTTGTGAAATTTTTGATTTCCCATTGATATAGACCTCCAAATGTGATACTATATAGTACACATATTAATTAAAGAGTAATGATGGACATTTAGCCATTCAAAACTCATTTACAAGACAATTTTTCAAAAACATGCTTTAAGACTCGTTAAAGCACATTTTGTGTTTTAACTTGTTTTCAAGCTTGGTTTTCTTTGGTAATTGACTTAAAATGACCATTAGGATATTACTAAGGTCTTAGAACAATATTTGGGTACTCTCCCATGTCTCTCCAAGCTTAGAGCACGTTTTTGCTTAAACTGCTCTTTTTGGTGTTTCCTTATATTTTCTTTGATTAGAAATGTTTCTTAATGTTTCTAAGGCATTATTTAGCCTTCTTATATCTTGGTTCATCATTTAAACACCATATCTAAGTTTGGGGTATTTCACTAAGGCTCTTAAATGACATGGCTCTTAGGCCCTTAAATGACTTAAACTTAAACACTGAATTTCCCACATATATAAGCTTTCAACCTGCAAATACACTCATCAATCTCATAGTAGTTATAATGCTCTTAAAATCCACCTTAAACTTATATTACTAACTCATTCTCATTAGCTCCTTAACCACAAGTTCATAAGCTTGTTTAAGTTCTTTTTCTTAGGTTATATAACCCAATACACAATGTAAGCTTTAAGCCACATTGGTATTTATCTAAAACTCATTCCTTAATCTTAAACCACCATTAGGTAAGCATTTTACCTTGTTTTCTCAAGCTTATCTTAATCTCCTCCTTAGGCCTTCTTCTTGCATAGATCTCGGCCACCACTTAAATTCCTTTTGCCAATGTTCTAATCAATATTTAAGGACTCATATGAGTACTAAACAATGCACTAACCTCAAGGAATGAAAACCTAGGTTAGAAATGTGTTCTAAGGCATAAAAGTGGATGATTACCTTTGAAGTCTCAAGGTAGACTTTGGCATTGAATGAAATAGGACCTCCACTAGTCCTTGGTGAATAAATCAAGCTAGAACAAGGCATAAAAACATAGCCCCATGAGAAGGAATTTTCGGCCATGTACAAGAAATGATGGAAACATGGTTTTTCTTACTTTTTCTTTACCTTAAGAGAATGGAGAAGCTAATGAGCTCTTCAAACTTGATTTTCCCCCATCAATGGAGTTTTTTCATGGCACCAAAATGGAGCTTTGAAAGATTTGAAAAGATAGAAAGATAGGTCTTGACCTAACTAAGACAAATATGCAATTTGTTTTGGATTTGGAGCTTGGAGTTGTATTTGGCAAGTGATTGAAGATGGAGAACCATGGAGGGCAGCACTCTCGGTTTTGGAACAGAGAGAAGAAGAAGAAACCGTGGGTGAAAGAGAGAAATGGAGGATAGAGGAGAGAAGGTAGCTTATAAGGATATTTTGCTTTAATAAAGCAAATAGTAACTTCTTACTTATCTCTTCTTTTCTTCTTCTTATTTGACTACTTATGGTGACTCACCCTCCTTAGAAAAACCGGCCCCCTACCTTAAATGAGGCTAGTCATGGTCTTTGTTGACCAACTAATTAGCTTAAGTTGATTAAAACTTAAACTAGTCACTATTTGGCACTATTCACTAATCAGTGCACATATTTCTGAAATTTTTGATTTCCCATTGATTTAGACCTCCTAATGTGATACTAATTAGTACACATGTTGATTAAAGAGTAATGATGGACATTTAGCCACTCAAAACTCAATTCTAAGACAATTTCTCAAAAATGTGCTTTAAGACTTCTTAAAGCACATTTTGTGTTTTACTTGTTTTCAAGTTTGGTTTTCTTTGCTAATTGATTTAAAATGACCATTAGAATATTACTAAGGTCTTATCATGCTATTTGGGTACTCACCCAAGTCTCTCCAAGCTTAGAGCACATTTTGCCCTAATTGCCCTTAAGGCATTTCCTTGTGTTTTCCTTGGTTTAAATTATCTACCAATCTTTCTAAGGCATATTTTAGCCTTAATACATCATGATTTGATGTTTACTTAGCATACTTAGGTTTGGGTATTTCAATCTACCCCCCTTAAAAGAACTTTGTCCCCAAAGTTCCCATGCATCTTATCTTATTAGAATACATGTCTTACCTCATTCCTTAGATCATATAGATCATACTTATGTATACTTAGTCTCATTGGATCATTGGATCCGCCATATTCTCATACTTAAATATCACACAACATGCTTAAGCATGTGCAGCACTCAAAATTCCTTTTGTTCCTTTTTATGATTAAAACATTCACATAATTTCCAACGTATTCTCCCATGTCACCGGTCCGTAGACAATGGCTCATTCGTCCTCGTCACCATGGGCCAGAATACAAAACACGCTGCTCTCCCCATGTCACCGGTCCGAAGACAAAGGCTCGTGCGTCCTCGACTTCATGGGCGAGACTCAGTAAAAAGGTAATCCTTTTTACGAGGTCATGTGAGGAATAATTCCTCTAATTAAAAATACAAGCAACTCCAATTTCATTTTATCCTAAGGTTTCTATCCTTAGTGTGATTTAATTGTGACCACTGGTAGGGAGTTTCAGGAATCATCCAACCCTGATGTGATCAGCATCAGTGTAGAACTATCCTTCCACCCCAATTTGTGTTCGGTTTCCCTTGATCCCTAGAAAATCAAGTTCCACCTCCCACGTCATTTTCAAACATCCAAATAATTCACTCATGTCCAATTTTCTATCTTTTTAGTTCTTCTAATCATGATCAATACATCTCCAAAGTGTGAACTCATTCCATCAAGCATTCCCAATTCATCTCTTAGTAATTACCTCAAGACTTAAATTCCTACTAAATTCTATATCAGTCTCATACCAACTTCCACTGTCTCATACCACATAGCATTACTATATCCTAACTCATGCTCATATCAAATAATACCTCATAGTGTTATCTTATTCTTATCTCACCTAGTCTCATATCGACTCATACCTCATATATTCCTTATTTCTTAAGTCTCCTTAATCCACTTAATCCTCTTCCTTAATTCTCTTAACTTGTACTCACACCGGAGTTAACAAGATAGGTACTTAATATGTATGGTATTCACATCTTCTGTGTGCAATAACCATGATTTATCTCAAATGTTTATGTAAAACATATTCTCAAATTATTTTGTGCTATGCACACCGTAGTTTATGTACTCAGTACACAAACATACGCTAAGCGGTTTTCGCTCTACCCCCCTTAAAATGGATTACGCCCACGTAATCAGCGTTACATCATCTTTGAACATAAGTTCAAGATGTCTAATTCTCACCAAGCATTCTAGCTTCCACGTCATCTATCTTATAATTCGATCAGAAATGACTTAGTCTCTGTATCGAGGATTCTTAACGGTACTTATACCGTTTCCTTAACTTAGTTTGGTCTAATCTCAAAGGTAGTGATCTGCTAGCTTCCGCTGCACCACTCTGATAATCTTAGGCCTAAATGTCTCAATGGACACGTGTTATCTTTATATATACACGGCCTTAATGAGTTGTAACTCGTCTATCCATTCTCCTTGAAGATCTTACGCTCATACCTTAGTATTTTCTCGAATGTCTAAATTGTTCTCCCCAACTGACCTTTGGTCTGAGGATGATTCTTAGTCTGAAACTACTGTTTAGTGCATAATGCGCTTTACAGTCTTAGTCCCTTACATCTTAAGGCATGTTCAATGTCTGTACTTAACAATCCGTGCTCTTCGCACTTCATAGTCCTTAATTATTTGTTCTCTGGTTCCTCTGTGTTGCTGGTTCAACTGAGCTCTTCTCTTCGACTGTTTGTGGTAGTAGCTGCTCTTGTCTGGTCTTGCGTCGTTGTCGGTGGTACGGAGTCGACTACTTCCCGTGTTCCTTACACCACTCGTTCACATGCATGGGGTACCTTACTGGTACATTACTACTTACCCAACTAACTCATAAATGAGCGTGTCAGGCCTGCAAGCCCCTGTGGGGTGCAGTCGTCCCACGTCTCGTTTAGTAAACTCATAGTGTCCGTCACACGTTTAGCTATTGCTAATTATGAAGTATTCTGTTGTCGATCTCCTCTTTCATCGTTCCAAAATAACATTTATTGTTCTTCTTGAAGTCAATCAAGGGAAGTCCATTTACTGTGTTCTTGGGTATGGTATGCTCTAGCTCCTTCCTGTATTCCGTATTGATTCGGTCACTTAATATCTGAGGTCTCTTTCCGTAGAGCCTCTTATCTTGTTTCTCATATTTATTCTATTAGGAAAGCACTTCCAGTTCCTTAAGGAATGGATGGTGTGCTTCCTGTGAAATCTTACCTAACCAGGTCCAGGCTACTGGCATCAATGCTCAGTTCGTCTACCATCTTTTTCTTACTTATGCTAATCTTAACTCATAAATCTAATTGCCTCAGTGTTAATATTTGACGGCTCATACATAATGGTCGCCTTACCGCGCACCATGACTTAATCCACTTATCTAACTATTGTACTCACGACCACTACTACCGTGGTAGTTGGCCTTTACCATGTTGCCCATTAATGGTGCAACCTCTTACTCACTTATTCTAATGTCTTAACTTATACTCAATCCCTTCTTGGTGTAAACACACTGGAAGTTCTTTCATTCCGGTATTGGCGGTTGTCGTACCGTGTTGTAAAATAGTTGACTCTTGATATGAAGATTTATGCTCCAATCTCAGATTCGTAAGTAAGCTAATTTCTTCACTTTCTCTCATCCTTAGTGATGTTATCTACCATGTAGTTCAACTGGTTACTGAGGATGCCATCCTCTGAATCACAAGCTTCTGAGCATTGATTAATTGACGTGCCATAATGTGCAGTCACGGTGTTTACCTCTGACGATCACTAATTCTTACATCCTGGTGTCGGATATGGGGTCTATCTCTGCAACCTACCTTATTACTCAAGTGTATCAGGTATGTTCTAAGGTAATCTCAAGGTTCATAGTTCCCATCTTCTAAATAAAGTGTATTTTATCTCTAATATGTGAAAGCCCTTTTGAGGGGTTCATTCCCACTCATGGCCTCACAACAAGGAGAGGTATCCCCACCCTAAAAAGGCATGGTTCGTTCTCCGCTCCTGTCCTTAGCATTATCTCAATATTCTCATTGGTACCCTTTCTTGGCTTACACAAGCTCTCTTATAACTTATTGCGCCTCGGGCTCTGATGTGGTTAACATCCTTGGCTCGTAGGCTCTTAGTGCTTAATGTCTCAGTTCATTATTTGTACTCTTACTCATCTGTAGGTTATCCTCATAAACTTCTGGTCCCTTGGAACACCATCAATCATTAGGTTACATACTAAATGTAGTATCGGGTTTTATGGTAAGTTGTTACATCCTGCTTCCTGCTATGGAAGTTGTTCAGGTGATCTGAGGTTACTTAATGTCTTTGACAATACTGTCATTTTACTAGACTTATGTCTTTTGGCAATTAAGGATAAGTTCGTATTAGGCGTTTGCCTTACGGTGTCCAAGTTGGATATCATCCTTGCATCTTATACTTCTATCTCAACGCTTCGTTCAACTTCCGTTGACTACGCCACCCGTTGATGATCAATCATACTTGGGTATTAATGAGTTAGACGAACAGTACTAGCTGTCATTCATCAGTTTGTTCGGCTCGACTATGCCCGCTCTGTGGGGGTAGTCCTCTGAGCTTTCCTTTTCCAGGGTTGTACGACTTTAATTCTTAGTAGGTTATAGCTTATGTTTATTTCTTTTATCCTTGATTTCCGGGTTTTCCAACATCTTCATTAAAGAATGTTGTTATTGGTGTCCTTAATGGTCACTCTGAGAGTCTTATCCCGTTTTCGTTGTACGTCGATGCTTCACAGTCTCAATAGTATCTTATAATACATCCCTTGTATATCATTGCTTATATAGTGTTTTTGCTCGCGATACCGAGCAATCTCTTAGGTTTTCCCCTTGGAGTTTGAGATTGGTGTTCTTACCATACTGTCGGTTGCTGTTGTAGTGGGTTATACCGTTGCTAGCATTTATATGGTTTAATATTTCATCTAAGCTCAGCTCCCTGCTGGCTGATGTGTCGGTTCATCTCATCATGGTCAGGCCGTCAGGCCCTTCCAAGGTCCTATTTTCCTGTTCTTATGGTTTTACAATCCGGTGTTATATGTGTTACAACTGTAGCGTTCTCCTATCTTGCCATGATGGCTTTCCGTGTGGCTTAACCGTGGTAGCACTTGCCATAGCAAGTGCGCCATGCAGGATGGGTCATTGGTACAAGGTGCATCGTAGTGATACTCCCTTCTAATTTCCATGTAATTGGTAGTCCTCGAGACTCCTTCTATAATCTCTTATTTTAGATAACCGACCATCCGGCAGTTTCCTTGTAGTTTGACAGTACTGTCATCTACCAGGGCGTTCCCCTTTCTGAGGGAACCCTTAATATTTTCTTATGTCTTAATCCTCGCTTTGTCTCCACACATCTGTTGTGGTTACTAAGTAATGATTTTCCCTTAGGCACTACATCGTGGTCCGATTTCGGTATACAATTTATATGTGTTTCCACCTTGTCCGCGTTATGTCGGGCAGGTTTGCAACCTTTTTCATTGTACGGGGTTTGGAGTTCCCGGTTCTTAACTGGACTTTCCAGTAATCTCAATCCTCATGCTCTGTATTATCATACTGTTATGCTCCTTCGGACCACTGTCCGGTACTCATGTCGTTATCATTTCTCATCCATTGCACGCGTAGTGCTTTCCTTATCATTGGTATGGCGGGTTATTTCGACTGCGTAGCATGTCGACCCATGTTGCCGGTAATTACCGTTCCCTTACTGATAGTATTCCATAGGTAGCGCCTGTTTCTCTGTTGATGCGCTCCATTTAAAATCTCCCAGTTCTCCATAACTGTTGTACAACAAGTTGTTTCTCGTATTGCTTACTGTTAGCTAACTGCCAGATCGGGTTTCCCCGAGTAAGAGAAGGCTTTCTTCTCTCTGGCGTTTGTTCCACACATTTAGGGTTAGGGATGTGGAGGGCGGGCCTAGGTACTATGGATATCCGGTAAACACCGGGAAGTCCTGGCTAACGCACCTCACACTCTATCTCTTAACCCTTAACCCGTAACTCAATCTCAGCCTCAATATCCTCCTAAGTTCGGTATTTCTTGTCTTCAGAGCGTAACTACGCTCTGATACCACTTTTTGTAACACCCCAACTCAATCCAAATGTGGTCTCGCAACTTAACAGTATATATATATAAACATATCGCAGCGGAATTCTTTACAAATCCAGGACCTTGCCACGGTCTGACTACAGAATATACCGAACATTAGTGCAACAACCTTAAACATTTACATATCCTTCTTACAACCCCCTCACATCCTATACATCTTACTAACTCATATTGCCATACGAGTGTACATGCACAACTCGTAGGCCACTCTTAACCCTTAACACTTGTATCCTCTTCTTACCCTCGCGACGGCCGCTTCCTGTTGTACCTGTGTAGTAAAAACAGCCCCCAAAGGGGGTCAGCACGAATGCTGGTACGATCCCCTCATGGCCCCCAAGCTAACGTGGCTACGACGACTAATTGTCGATAGCATGGAGGTTGATTGGATGCACAACATAATAGTAAATGCTGTAAACACAATCCATTTATGAACAATCAAAGTTCACGACAATGAACGACTTAAACGCGTTCCCTTAATTAGAGAGTTAACTATTTAACTCCTTAAGTAATGTTCCCTCCTAATCTTAGTCCATCCTTATCTCACCTCACTCTTAGTCTTATCTTAATCTTAGAAACAACCATCCTTTAATAAGGAGTGGATGTAACTTACCTTAATCTGAATAATACAAACCATCC
The DNA here is from genome assembly GCA_023374045.1 of Limonium bicolor. NCBI lineage: Eukaryota > Viridiplantae > Streptophyta > Magnoliopsida > Caryophyllales > Plumbaginaceae > Limonium > Limonium bicolor. Next base: position 137,665,502 of record CM041781.1, read on the forward strand.
TTTAAAAAGGAATGGTTGCAACTTATCTTAACCTCACCTTAATCTTAATCTTAACTTAATCTTAATCTTAACGATACAAATCATCCTTTAAAAAGGAATGATTGTAACTTATCTTAATCTTAACTTATCTTAATCTTAACGATACAAATCATCCTTTAGAAAGGAATGATTGTAACTCATCTTAACCTTAACTTATTCTCAGAATACGAACCGTTCCTGGAGGGGAATGGTTGTAGCCTAAGTCCAAACCTGGGATTTAGGTGATCCCACCGCACCATCTTAATGCCACCTACCCTGGACGGGAATCCAGCGTAGCTGAGCCGGCAACCGGCCCTAGGCTACAAGTCCGAAGACAAGTCCTTAAGCGAGGGCGGATCTGATTCAGATACCGTCCCCCTTTTTCCTTAGCATGCATGACCGGAGATCGGTCCCGGGTTTCCTCACTCAAGTTCCAGTTAGTAGTAATCTCAAACCCTGTTTGTCGGTTAACCTCTTTCGGTTCATATCGTCCCTTATTAGGGGCGTTCCTTAGTCTCACTCAATTCCTTACTAAACATTGGTTAGTAAGTTCTCACGGTATGTTGTGTTAGTTTTCAAACATCACACAACAATATTATATATAATATGTTCCGGTTGCATGCTTTATCTTGTTTAGTGAGCACACAAAACAAATAGCACACAAGCCGAGGGACACCTCGTTAGCAAGCAGGTCACAAGAGAACTGTACCGTTCACCGTTGGTCGTTCGGCTGCTTACTCTCTTCCGGAGTCCAAACTCCCAAGTCCTAAAACATTCATTCAGTTTTAGGTTGTTAATCACTTAACTTAATATGACTTACTTAACTTGTTTAACTTACTTAATTCCTTAATGATCCCCACCTAACACCTCTTAGTCTTACACTTAATCTTACAAACTTAATCTTAAACTTTCAAGTTTATACTTAACTTAACTTAATCTCTTAAGTTCTTAGGGTCTCAATCATTACTACCCTACCAAAGGCATACCTTATTACCCATTGCCATTCTTAGAATTCAAAATTTCTTTTTTTTTTTTTTTTAGGCTCGACCGGACTTACCGACCGGACTTGCCAAGTCCGGTCCATTCCAGTACCCTTTACCGTTTGAAAATTCTACCCCGACCGGACTTACAAGTCCGGTCCTATGTCCGGTCGATTCCAGAGACTTATTACCGTACAAAATTCATGCCCGACCGGACTTGACAAGTCCGGTCCCATGTCCGGTCCATTCCAGAAACATTTTCCGGTAGTGTAACAGAGCCCGACCGACCTTGCAAGTCCGGTCCTAAGGTCGGTCGGCTCCAGAAACTTGTTTCTAAATTCTCTTTCAACTCCATACTTCTCCTCATATATTCTAATATGTTATAACCTCATTTGGGCACCTCAAATACACCTTAAGCCCTCCTTTAAATACCTTAAATCATCCACCAAGATCCACCTTAGTCATTATGCATTTTCCTTGTAATAATGCTAACACTTGTAATGCTTTCCTCTAGGTTTCTAGGTGGTGGTTCATACCTAATGTAACCACTATGCCAAATGTTTTCTTCACCACTATAACATCATCTCCCAAGCATCTTTCACCATCGAAAACCCTTTTATGCACTTACTTAAGGTTCCTTCCTAAGCTTAAGCTTCCATCCACCAACACCTTTTTCCTTCATAGTTGTTTACCAACATTTGACTAAGTCCTACATGCTCAATTACATTCTCTTGATTCCCAAATCCCCAAGGTAATGCCTAAGTCATTATGACTCATTACCACACTTTATCTCACCCCCTTTTTCATCAAGACAACCTCTAAAACTTCCTAGTACATTAATTCCCTTAGAACACATTCAATTCACCTTAATCATTACCTTCTCCTTAAACTTATGCACATCTTATTTCCTCATCTCATGATTTTGGTGTGCTCAAAACACTCACCATTCCTCTAACTCCTCCTAGACATCTCTAGGTCATCCTAAACCTCAAGGACTCCTTAGTTAACTAATCTCCACTCAAATTCCTCATAATGATTCCTAGTAAATCCTAGGTCATATTAGTTCACCACCATCGCCTAAACACTTATTTTCTACTCAAATTTTGCCATAGCACCTCTAGCATCATAGCATGCCCAAACACATTATTTTCCTCATTTAACCATCCACACACCTCAAGTTCTTCTCTCATATCTCATCACCCAAACCAACTCATTCATAACAAACTCAATATTTGCAATAATCTTAAATTGCGTAGCACTAAGGCTCTTAAATGACATGGCTCTTAGGCCCTTAAATGACTTAAACTTAAACACTGAATTTCCCACATATATAGCTTTCAACTGCAAATACACTCATCAATCTCATAGTAGTTATAATGCTCTTAAAATCCACCTTAAACTTATTACTAAACTCATTCTCATTAGCTCCTTAACCACAAGTTCATAAGCTTGTTTAAGTTCTTTTCTTAGGTTATATAACCCAATACACAATGTAAGCTTTAAGCCACATTGGTATTTATCTAAAATCATTCCTTAATCTTAAACCACCATTAGGTAAGCATTTTACCTTGTTTCTCAAGCTTATCTTAATCTCCTCCTTAGGCTTCTCTTGCATAGATCTCGGCCACCACTTAAATTCCTTTTGCCAATGTTCTAATCAATATTTAAGGACTCATATGAGTACTAAACAATGCACTAACCTCAAGGAATGAAAACCTAGGTTAGAAATGTGTTCTAAGGCATAAAAGTGGATGATTACCTTTGAAGTCTCAAGGTAGACTTTGGCATTGAATGAAATAGGACCTCCACTAGTCCTTGGTGAATAAATCAAGCTAGAACAAGGCATAAAAACATAGCCCCATGAGAAGGAATTTTCGGCCATGTACAAGAAATGATGAAAATGGTTTTTCTTACTTTTCTTTACCTTAAGAGAATGGAGAAGCTAATGAGCTCTTCAAACTTGATTTTCCCCCATCAATGGAGTTTTTCATGGCACCAAAATGGAGCTTTGAAAGATTTGAAAAGATAGAAAGATAGGTCTTGACCTAACTAAGACAAATATGCAATTTGTTTTGGATTTGGAGCTTGGAGTTGTATTTGGCAAGTGATTGAAGATGGAGAACCATGGAGGGCAGCACTCTCGGTTTTGGAACAGAGAGAAGAAAGAAACCGTGGGTGAAAGAGAAAATGGAGATAGGAGAGAAGGTAGCTTATAAGATATTTTGCTTTAATAAAAGCAAATAGTAACTTCTTTACTTATCTCTTCTTTTCCTTATTTGACTACTTATGGTGACTCACCCTCCTTAGAAAAACCGGCCCCTACCTTAAATGAGGCTAGTCATGGTCTTTGTTGACCAACTAATTAGCTTAAGTTGATTAAAACTTAAACTAGTCACTATTTGGCACTATTCACTAATCAGTGCACATATTTCTGAAATTTTTGATTTCCCATTGATTTAGACCTCCTAATGTGATACTAATTAGTACACATGTTGATTAAAGAGTAATGATGGACATTTAGCCACTCAAAACTCAATTCTAAGACAATTTCTCAAAAATGTGCTTTAAGACTTCTTAAAGCACATTTTGTGTTTTACTTGTTTTCAAGTTTGGTTTTCTTTGCTAATTGATTTAAAATGACCATTAGAATATTACTAAGGTCTTATCATGCTATTTGGGTACTCACCCAAGTCTCTCCAAGCTTAGAGCACATTTTTGCCCTAATTGCCCTTAAGGCTTTTCCTTGTGTTTTCCTTGGTTTAAATTATCTACCAATCTTTCTAAGGCATATTTTAGCCTTAATACATCATGATTTGATGTTTACTTAGCATACTTAGGTTTGGGGTATTTCACTAAATAACCAAATCCATATTTTTAATAAGAAAATCCAACATCCATAATAACAATTCTATAAAATTGTTGAAGTCTCAAAGCGTAAAATAAAATTCAATTACAAATAACCAGTCTATGTGGAGTCGTATTCCCAAACCCCAAGCACATCAACACCTGTGGCAGAATCCAAAACAAACAACGGAACGGGCCACCATAAAGTTAGAAAAACTGAGTAAGCTACCACTTCACGACGTAAAAATCATTTTCTCTTTAGAAATCATTTTTAACAATATAACCACACAACATACAACACATTTCAACAATATTAACACACAACAACAAAATTATCATAACTGTAAAATACTTCACATTGGTTTTCTTTAGTAACCCAAAAAAAAATATATTAGTCAGATTATTTTAATTATCTTCCTTGTCCCAACGCGCAGCCAGGACAAAACAACTTTACTTTCTCTTTGGGTACAACACGCAGTTGTAACCCGGACCCCAACACGCAGCCGGGAATCCAACCAAGCCACTAAATCCTTAAGTGTCCACACCCCCCAATAGTTCAAAGGACTAAGGAGTAGATCTAGGGCTAACTGTGTCCTAGTGCGGCCCACGGTATCTCAAACTTATGCGTCCTAATGCGGCCCACATTTATCATCTCATCCATGTGTCCTAATACGGCCCACATGTACCATGGTATACTCTTCCTTATAATTCTTTTATTCATTGTTATTATTCACTTTATAATCTCTTTAATTTCCACATATACCACCAAAATTCAATCATGCCTCAACAATCGTGACTAAAATAATTGCAATTCCACATAATCATATCATTAACATTTCACATTCATCTCTCCTCTAAAAATAATACTCAATTATTTACCATAAAATAAACCGCGCACTTTAATATTTCCAGTAATCATTATCATAAACATTTCATCTCCAAAATAATAGTCACTCACAGACAAGAATCACAACCACTACAAAAAGATTTATTTTACGCAGTTAATACAAAATTAGTGAACGCAGTAACTTACCTGGAATCTAGAAACGATTTGCATAATCAAACATGAACTCAATTATTGCTCATCGCTCTCAAATTCAAAGCCTATATGTGTCCTCTTCGGTTTGGTTGGAGAGAAAAATGCATATAAAAGATATTTTTTTTCTAGTTGTGAGAGGAGAAAGAGAGATTGGCGAGAGCAGATTGTGAGAGATGATGCAATGGAAGGGATGAATGACTAATATTTAAAGAAAGCCGGAGGGAAACCCAGAGAGAAAGAATACCAACCAATGATCACTAAAGTGAATTAAATTGTTTAGTTAAATTAAAGAAAACAAAGGGTTAGGAAATATGAAAGGTAAAATTCATTATTAGTAAAGTAGGAAATATCAAAGGGTAAAGATGGTTTACTAATTAAAGTAGGAAATATGAATAGTTAGAACTAGTTCATTAATAAATCATAAACATTATAATTATTATAACTTCATTATAAACAAATAAATATGCTAAATAATTATATATACACAAGGATCATTGTTATGACATTAAAAACCACAACCGATTTACTTTTAAAACTTGTTATTTTATTAACACGAATTATCTTTATTATATAGTATGCTCGTAAATTATAGTATAATACCATAAACTATATATTATGCTCGTGAACTAATATACTCATAAATTATATAGAAGATGTATTTTAAATCAACATTACTCTTTGAATCATATCATTATTATCATTACTCCATTTTTAATTAATCAATATACCAAGTTAACTAGTGAAATACCCCAAACCTAAGTATGCTAAGTAAACATCAAATTATGATGTAGTAAGGCTAGAATATGCCTTAGAAAGATTGGTAGACAATTTAAACCCAGGAAAACACAAGAAAGTGCCTTAAAGGCAATCAGGGCAAAAACGTGCTCTAAGCTTGGAGAGACTTGGGTGAGTACCCAAATATCATGATAAGACCTTAGTAATACCCTAATGGTCATTTTAAATCAATTAACAAAGAAAACCAAGCTTGAAAACAAGTTAAAACACAAAATGTGCTTTAAGAAGTCTTAAAGCACATTTTTGAGAAATTGTCTTAGAATTGAGTTTCGAGTGGCTAAATGTCCATCATTACTCTTTCATCAACATGTGTACTAATTAGTATCACATTAGGAGGTCTAAATCAATGGGAAATCAAAAATTTCCCGATTATGTGCCTTGATTAGTGAATAGTAACTATTTAGTGACTAGTTTAAGTTTTAATCAATATAAGTCAATTAATTGGTCAACAAAGACCATGTTAGCCTTATATTAAAGAGGGTGGCCGGTTTTTATGTGGGGAGTCACCACATGAGTCATCAAATGAGAAAGGAAAAGAAGAGATAAGTAAAGAAGTTACTATTTGCTTTATTAAAGCAAATATCTTACCTTAGCCTACCTTTTCTTCTTCTTCTCTTCATTTCTCTTCTCCACACGCTTTTCTCTTCTCTCTTTTGCTCCAAACCGAGAGAGCTTCATTCATGGGTGCTCCATCTTCAATCACTTGCCAAATACAACTCCAAGCTCCAAATCCAAAACAAATTGCATATTTGTCTTAGTTAGGTCAAGACCTATCTTTCTATCTTTTCAAATCTTTCAAAGCTCCTTTGGTGCCAAGAGGAAACTCCATTGATGGAGGAAAATCAAGTTTGAAGAGCTCATTAGCTTCTCCATTCTCTTAAGGTAAAGAAAATGTAAGAAAAACCATGTTTCCATCATTTCTTGTACATGGCCGAAAATTCCTTCTCATGAGGCTATGTTTTTATGCCTTGTTCTAGCTTGATTTATTCACCAAGGACTAGTGAGGTCCTATTTCATTCAATGCCAAAGTCTACCTTGAGACTTCAAAGGTAATCATCCACTTTTATGCCTTAGAACACATTTCTAACCTAGGTTTTCATTCCTTGAGGTTAGTGCATTGTTTAGTACTCATATGGGTCCTTAAATATTGATTAGAACATTGGCAAAAGGAATTTAAGTGGTGGCCGAGACCTATGCAAGAAGAAGGCCTAAGGAGGAGATTAAGATAAGCTTGAGAAAACAAGGTAAAATGCTTACCTAATGGTGGTTTAAGATTAAGGAATGAGTTTTAGATAAATACCAATGTCGCTTAGAGCTTACATTGTGTATTGGGTTATATAACCTAAGGAAAAAAGAACTTAAACAAGCTTATGAACTTGTGATTAAGGAGCTAATGAGAATGAGTTAGTAATATAAGGTTAAGGTGGATTTTAAGAGCATTATAACTACTATGAGATTGATGAGTGTATTTGCAGGTTGAAAGCTTATATATGTGGGAAATTCAGTGTTTAAGTTTAAGTCATTTAAGGGCCTAAGAGCCATGTCATTTAAGAGCCTTAGTGCTATGCAATTTAAGATTATTGCAATATCTTGAGTTTGTTGAGAATGAGTTGGTTTGGGTGATGAGATATGATGAGAAAGAACTTGATGTGTGTGAGATGGTTGAATGAGGAAAACAATGCGGTTGGGCATGATAAGATGCTAGAGAAGCTATGGCAAAATTTGAGTAGAAAACAAAGTGTTTAAGTGGTAGTGGTGAGCTAATATGCCCTAGGGTTTACTAGGGAGCATGAAAAGAAAATTGGGTGGAAATGAGTTAACTAAGGAGTTCTTGAGGTTTAGAGTGACCTAGAGATGTCTAGGAGGAATTAGAGGATTGGCAAGTGTACTAAACACACCAAAATCATGATATGAAGAATGTAAGACTTGTGCATGAGTTTTAAGGAAAGGTGTATAATGCCTTAAGGAGATTTAGGTATGAACTAGAGAGTAAGACAATGAGAGTTTTGAGAACCTTGTGTAAGTGTGATGATGTTAGTGGTGGACTAGTAAGGTTTAGTTGAATGTTAATGTGTGGACTTGTGTGATGGAAGTGAAAAAGGTAGGAGGATGTTGTAAGTCATCAAGGAAAATGACTAGGAATGTAAAAGAGCGTATGATCGTGAGAATGGTGAGTAAGTGAGTAAAAGGAGGTGGAAATGTCCAAGGAGGTTGTAGTATAGTTAAGGTAAAGAAGAACAATGTCAAGGTTAAGATAATGGAAAGAAATGTATAAGCAAGCTTAAGAGTTTAAGAGTGATGAGTAACAAGTGAAAAGAAGAGAAATTGTGCATGGACATGCAAGATAACCTTGGAAGGTTTAAAGCAAGAAGGAGTGCAATGATGTTAAGAAGGAGTTATATGGGTAGAATAGAAACACTTTGGTTAGTTGAAGTTTTAGGCAAAATGTACATGTTAGAAATATGAGGAATTAATTGACAAGTGTTAGGAATTTCTTGTAAGAATTGAGTAAAAGTTTGAGAAGATCTTTGGAAGTTGTTTTAATGAGTTTGGTGGAGGTTATAAGGTAGGTTTGATGTGCCAAATGATGTTAGAACACATTAGGAGGCTTGAGGAAAAATTTGGAGAAAGTTTGACAATATATGGGAAGTTTCTGCAGCCGACCTACCCAGGGGACCGACCCCAGTCTGGGTCGGTCGGGCTGAAACTGTGAATTTGGATGTTCTCTGCAGCCGACCTACCCAGGGGGTGGGTCGGTCGGTGGGTCGGTCGGACCATAAAAAAAAAAAAAAAAAAAAAAAGAGAAAGAAACCCTAAGAGAGTTTAGTGGTATTAATGGTACCCCATTAAGGGGGCAATGATGATTAGAGGTATAAAGACCTAAGGGATTAAGTTAAGAATTAACTTAAAAGTTTAAGATTAAGTTTGTAAGATTAAGTTGTAAGACTTAAGAGGTGTTAGGTGGGGATCATTAAGGGTTAAGTAAGTTAAGCAAGTTAAGTAAGTTAAGTAAGTTGAATTAAGTTAAGTGATTAACAACCTAAAACTGAATGAATGTTTTAGGACTTGGAAATTGGACTCCGGAAGAGATTAAGCAACTGAACGGCCAACGGTGAACGGTACAGTTCTCTTGTGACCTGCTTGCTAACGAGGTGTCCCTCGGCTTGTGTGCTATTTGTTTTGTGTGCTCACTAAACAAGATAAAGCATGCAACCGGAATATATTATATATATGTATTGTTGTTGTGATGTTTGAAAACTAACACAACATACCGTGAGAACTTACTAACCAATGCTTAGTAAGGAATTGTGTGAGATTAAGGAACACTCCCGAATATCGTTTTATTAGTAACCGAGAGAGGTTAACTAACAAACGTTAACATTGAGATTTCTACTAAATGGAACATGGGGGGAGTGAGGAATCCGGAATGGTACCGGCACATGTGTATAAGGGGAGGTCGGTATCCTTATCAGGTACCGACTTCCAAATATGACTTGTCTTCGGACTCGTCGCCTAGAGTCGACATATACTCGACCTCCTCGGATTCTTGTCTTAGGAGGGAGGCATACTGAGATGGTGTGGTGGGATCTACCTAAATGCCAACTAATTCTAACAAATATTGTTTATGAAAATCAATGGAGCTGATAACTCATTGGTTAGGGTTACGTGACCCGACAGATAAACAATGAATTAAGGTACAACCATTCTAATTAAAGAACGGTTGACTTAATTGAGATAAGATTGAGATAAGGTTTGAGATAAGATACAACCATTTCTACCTAAGAATGGTTTGTATTCTAAGACTGAGATAAGTTTGCAACCATTCCTTTTTAAAGGATGGTTTGTATTGTTAAGATTAAGATTAAGGTAAGGTTAAGATAAGTTGCAACCATTCCTTTTAAAGGATGGTTTGTATTATTCAGATTAAGGTAAGTCACATCCACTCCTTATTAAAGGATGGTTGTTTCTAAGATTAAGATAAGATTAAGATTGAGGTGAGATAAGGATGGACTAAGATTAAGAGGATAATAACTTAAGGAGTTAAACAATTAACTCTCTAATTAAGGGAACGCATTTAAGCCGTTCATTGTGTGTGTGAACCTTGATTGTTCATATGGATTGTTGTTTACAGCATTTACTATTATGTTGTGCATTTAATCAACCTCCATGCTATCGACAATTAGTCGTCGTAGCCACGTTAGCTTGGGGGCCATGAGGGGATCGTACCAGCATTCGTGCTGACCCCCTTTGGGGGCTGTTTTTACTACACAGGTACATCAGGAAGCGGCCGACGCGAGAGGAAGAGAGGATACAGCTGTTAAGGGTTTAGTGTGGCCTACGAGTTGTGCATGTACACTCGTACGGCAATTTGAGTTAGTAAGATGTATAAGATGTGAGGGGGTTGTAAGAAGGATATGTAAATGTTTAGGATTGTTGCTCTAATGTTCGGTATATTCTGTAGTCAGACCGTGGCAAGGTCCTGGATTGTAAAGAATTCCGCTGTGACATGTTTATATATATACTGTTAAGTTGCGAGACCACATTTGGATTGAGTTGGGGTGTTACAAAAGTGGTATCAGAGCGTAGTTACGCTCTGAAGACAAGAAATACCGAACTTAGGAGAATGATGAGGTTGAGATTGAGTTATGGGTTAAGGGTTGAGAGATAGAGTGTGAGGTGCGTTAGCCAGGACTCCCCGGTGTTTACCGGATATCCATAGTACCTAGGCCCGCCCTCCACATCCCTAACCCTAAGTATGTGGAACAAACGCCAGAGAGAAGAAAGTCTTCTCTTACTCGGGGAAGCCCGATCTGGCAGTTAGCTAACAGTAAGCAATACGAGAAACAACTTGTTGTACAGCAGTTATGGAGAACTAGGAGATTTTAAATGGAGCGCATCAACAGAGAAACAGGCGCTACCTATGGAATACTATCAATAAAGGAACGGTAATTACCGGCAACATGGGTCGACATGCTACGCAGTCGAAATAACCCGCGATACCAATGATAAGGAAAGCACTACGCGTGCAATGGATAAGGAAATTATAAGAGACATGAGTACCGGACAGCGGTCCGAGTGAGCATAACAGTGGGATAATACAAAGCATGAGGATTGAGATTACTGGAAAGTCCGGTTAGAAACGGGAACTCCAAACCCCATATAATGAAAAAGGTTACAAACCTGGCCAACATAATGTGGACGACGATGGAACATACAAATTGTATACCGAAATAGGACTACAATGTAGTGCCTATAGAAGAACTATTACTTAATAACCACAACAGAATGTGTGGAGACAGGAGCGAGGATTAAGACATAAGAAAATATTAAGGGGTTCCCTCAGAAAGAGGAACGCCCTGGTAAATGACAGTACTGTCAAGCAACAAGGGAACTGCCGGATGGACGGTTATCCAAAATAAGGGATTATCGAAGGAGTCCCGAGGACTACCAAGTACATGGAAATTAGAAGGAAGTATCACTACCAATGTACCTTGTACCAATAGCCCATCCTGCATGGTGCACTTGCCATAGCAAGTGCTACCACGGTTAAGCTACATGGAAAGCCATCATGGCGAGGTAACCGAACGCTACAGTCGTAGTACGCATTAACATCGGAATGCAATCTAAAGGACAGAAAAATAAGACCTTGGAAAGGCCCGACGGCCTGACCATGATGAGATGAGGTGACACACCAGTCAGCCGGGAGCGGAACTTGGACAAAGTATTAAACCGTATAAATATTAGCAACGGTATAAACTACTACAACAACAACCGATAGTACGGTAAGAACACAATCCCAAACTCCACGAGAAAAATCTCAGAGATCGCCTGGTGATCCGAGCAAAACAATAAACGTAAGCTATAACCTACTAAGGATTAAAGTCGTACAACCCTGGAAAAGGAGAGCTCAGAGGACTACCCCCACAGAGCGGGCATAGTCGAGCCGAACAACTGATGAATGACAGCTAACACTGTTTGTTTAACTTATTAACACCCAAGTATGATTGATCATCAAAGGGTGGCGTAATCAACAGAAGTTGAATGAAGCGTTGAGATGGAAGTATAAGACGACAGGATGATATCCAACTTGGACACCTTAAGGCGAACGCCTAATACAAACTTATCCTTGATTGTCAAAAGACATAAGTCTAGTAAAATGACAGTATTGTCAAAGACATTAAGTAACCTCAGATCACCTGAACAACTTCCATAGCAGGAAGCAGGATGTAACAACTTACCATAAAATCCGATACTACGTTTAGTATGTAACCTAATGATTGATGGTGTTCCAAGGGACCAGAAGTTTATGAGGATAACCTGCAGATGAGTAAGAGTACAAATAATGAACTGAGACATTAAGCATTCAGAGCCTACGAGCCAAGGATGTTAACCACATCAGAGCCCGAGGCGCAGTAGTAATTATAAGAGAGCTTGTTTAAGCCATGAGAGGACTACAATTTGTAGATATGAACGGTTACCAAACCTATAATTTAGATTGGAAGAACAATACCAGAAAGGGTACCAATGAGAATATTGAGATAATGCTAAGGACGGGAGCGGAGAACGAACCACGCCTTTTAGGGTGGGGATACCTCTCCTTGTTGTGAGGCCAAGAGTGGGAATGAACCCCTCACAAAAGGGCTTTCACTTATTAGAGATGAATAACTTTATTTAGAAAATGGAAACTATGAACTTGAGATCACCTTAGAACATACCAGATACACTTGAGTAATAAGGAAGGTGCACAGATAGACCCCATATCCAACACCAGGATGTAAGAATTAGTAATGGTCAGAGATAAACATTGTGACTGCACATTGTGGCACGTCAATTAATCAATGCTCAGAAGAGCTTGTGATTCAGTGGATGACTTCTTCAGTAACCAGTTAAACTACATGGTAGATAACATCACTAAGGATGAAAGAAAGCGAAAGAAATTAGCCTACTTACGAATCTGAGATTGGAGCATAACATCTTATATCAAGAGTCAACTATTTTACAACACGGTACGACAACGCCAATACCGGAATGAGAGAACTCCCAGTGTGTTTACACCAAGAAGGGATTGAGTATAAGGTAAGACATTAGAATAAGTGAGTAAGAGGTTGCACCATTAATGGGCAACATGGTAAAGGCCAACTACCACGGTAGTAGTGGTGTGATATAATAGTTAGATAAGTGGATTAAGTCATGGTGCGCGGAAGGCGACCATTGTGAATGAGCCGTCAAATATTGACACTGAGCAATTATTTATGAGTTAAGACCAGCATAAGTAAGAAAATAAGATGGTAGACGAACTGAGCATTGATGCCAGTAGTCTGGACCTAGTTAGGTAAGATTACAGGAAGCACACTACCCATTCCTTAAGGAACTGGAAGTGCATTCCTAGTAGCATAAATATGGGAACAAGATAAGAGGCTCTACGAAGAGACCTCAATTATTAAGAGACCGAATCACGACGGAATACAGAAAGGAGCTGGAGTATACCATAACCAATGACGCAGTAAATGGACTTCCCTTGATTAACTTCAAGAAGAACAATAAATGTTATTATGGAACGATGAAAGAGGAGATCGACAACAGAATACTTCATAATTAGCAATAGCTAAACGTGTGACGGACACTATGAGTTTACTAAAACGAGACGTGGGACGACTGCACCCCACAGGGGCTTGCAGGCCTGACACGCTCATTTATGAGTTAGTTGGGTAAGTAGTAATGTACCAGTAAGGTACCCCATGCATGTGAACGAGTGGTGTAAGGAACACGGGAAGTAGTCGACTCCGTACCACCGACAACGACGCAAGATCAGACAAGCGCAGCTACTACCACAAACAGTCGAAGAGAAGAATTCAGTTGAACCAACAACACGAGAAATCAGAGAACGAATAATTAAGGACTATGGAGTGCGAAGAGCACGAATTGTTAAGTACAGACATTGGACATGTCTTAAGATGTAAGAGATTAAGACTGTAAAGCGCGATACGCACTAAACAGTAGTTTCAGATTGAGGATCATCCTCAGACCAAAAGTCAGTTGGAGAGAACAACTTAGACATTCGAGAAAACACTAAGAGTATGAACATAAGATCTTCAAGGAGAATGGATAGACGAGTTACAACTCATTAAGGCCGTGTATATATAAAGATAACACGTGTCCATTGAGAGACCAATATACCTAAACTGTAAGGAGGCAGGAGGATATACAATGCCATAAAAAGATAAGTGAAGCAGTTAAGCCTAAGAACATCAGAGTGGTGCAGCGGAAGCTGGCAGACCACTACTTTGAGATTAGACCAAACTAAGTTAAGGAAACGGTATAATACCGTTAAGAATCCTCGATACAGAGACTAAGTCATTCCTGATCGAATTCTAAGTAAGATAGATGACATGGAAGCTAGAATGCTTGGTGAGAATTAGACATCTTGAACTTATGTTCAAGGATGATATAACGCAGATTACGTGGGCGTAATCCATTTTAAGGGGGGTAGAGCGAAAACCGCTTAGCGTATGTTTGTGTACTGAGTACATAAACTACGGTGTGCATAGCACAAAATAATTTGAGAATATGTTTTACATAAACATTTTGAGGTAAATCATGGTTATTGCACAGAAGAAGATGTGAATACCATACATATTAAGTACCTATCTTGTTAACTCCGGTGTGAGTACAAGTTAAGAGAATTAAGGAAGAGGATTAAGGAGACTTAAGGAATAAGGAATATATGAGGTATAAGTCGATATGGGACTATGTGTGAGATAAGAATAAGATAACATTATGAGAAAGGAAATTGTAATGCTATGAGATAAGATGGTGAAAAATGATATGAGACTGATATAGAACTTAGTGGGAATTTAAGTCTTGAGGTAATTACTAAGAGATGAATTGGGAATGCTTGATGGACTAAGTCCACCTTGGAGATGTATTGATTATGATTAGAAGAACTAAAAAGATAGAAAAATTGGATATGAGTGAATTATCTGATGTTTGAAAATGACGTGGGAGGTGGAACTTGATTTTCTAGGGATCAAGGGAAACCGAACACAAATTGGAGTGGAAGGATAGTTCGACACTGATGCTGATCACATCAGGGTTGGATGATTCCTGAAACTCCCTACCAGTGGTCACAATTAAATCACACTATGGATAGAGGCCTTAGGATAAAATGAAATTGGAGTTGCTTGTATTTTTAATTAGAGGAATTATTCCTCACATGACCTCGTAAAAAGGATTACCTTTTTACTGAGTCTCGCCCATGAAGTCGAGGACGCACGAGCCTTTGTCTTCGGACCGGTGACATGGGGAGAGCAGCGTGTTTTGTATTCTGGCCCATGGTGACGAGGACGAATGAGCCATTGTCTACGGACCGGTGACATGGGAGAATACGTTGGAAGTTATGTGAATGTTTTAATCATCAAAAAGGAACAAAAGGAATTTTGAGTGCTACACATGCTTAAGCATGTTGTGTGATATTTAAGTATAAGAATATGGCGGATCAATGATCCAATGAGATTAAGTATACATAAGTATGATCTATATGATCTAAGGAATGAGGTAAGACATGTATTCTAAAAGATAAGATGCATGGGAACTTTGGGGACAAAGTTCTTTTAAGGGGGGTAGATTGAAATACCCCAAACCTAAGTATGCTAAGTAAACATCAAATATGATGTAGTAAGGCTAAAATATGCCTTAGAAAGATTGGTAGACAATTTAAACCAAGGAAAACACAAGAAAGTGCCTTAAGGGCAATCAGGGCAAAAACGTGCTCTAAGCTTGGAGAGACTTGGGTGAGTACCCAAATATCATGATAAGACCTTAGTAATATTCTAATGGTCATTTTAAATCAAACAAAGAAAACCAAGCTTGAAAACAAGTTAAAACACAAAATGTGCTTTAAGAAGTCTTAAAGCACATTTTGAGAAATTGTCTTAGAATTGAGTTTTGAGTGGCTAAATGTCCATCATTACTCTTTAATCAACATGTGTACTAATTAGTATCACATTAGGAGGTCTAAATCAATGGGAAATAAAAATTTCCCGATTATGTGCCTTGATTAGTGAATAGTAACTATTTAGTGACTAGTTTAAGTTTTAATCAATATAAGTCAATTAATTGGTCAACAAAGACCATGTTAGCCTTATATTAAGAGGGTGGCCGGTTTTTATGTGGGGAGTCACCACATGAGTCATCAAATGAGAAAGGAAAAGAAGAGATAAGTAAAGAAGTTACTATTTGCTTATTAAAGCAAATATCTTATTAGCTACCTTTTCTCTTCTCTCTCTCTTCATTCTTTTCTCCACACGATTTTCTTCTCTTCTTTGCTCCAAACCGAGAGAGCTTCATTCATGGTGCTCCATCTTCAATCACTTGCCAAATACAACTCCAAGCTCCAAATCCAAAACAAATTGCATATTTGTCTTAGTTAGGTCAAGACCTATCTTTCTATCTTTTCAAATCTTTCAAAGCTCCATTTTGGTGCCAAGAGAAAACTCCATTGATGGAGGAAAATCAAGTTTGAAGAGCTCATTAGCTTCTCCATTCTCTTAAGGTAAAGAAAATGTAAGAAAAACCATGTTTCCATCATTTCTTGTACATGGCCGAAAATTCTTCTCATGGGCTATGTTTTATGCCTTGTTCTAGCTTGATTTATTCACCAAGGACTAGTGGAGGTCCTATTTCATTCAATGCCAAAGTCTACCTTGAGACTTCAAAGGTAATCATCCACTTTTATGCCTTAGAACACATTTCTAACCTAGGTTTTATTCCTTGAGGTTAGTGCATTGTTTAGTACTCATATGGTCCTTAAATATTGATTAGAACATTGGCAAAGGAATTTAAGTGGTGGCCGAGACTATGCAAGAAGAAGGCCTAAGGAGGAGATTAAGATAAGCTTGAGAAAACAAGGTAAAATGCTTACCTAATGGTGGTTTAATTAAGGAATGAGTTTTAGATAAATACCAATGTGGCTTAGAGCTTACATTGTGTATTGGGTTATATAACCTAAGGAAAAAAGAACTTAAACAAGCTTATGAACTTGTGATTAAGGAGCTAATGAGAATGAGTTAGTAATATAAGGTTAAGGTGGATTTTAAGAGCATTATAACTACTATGAGATTGATGAGTGTATTTGCAGGTTGAAAGCTTTATATGTGGGAAATTCAGTGTTTAAGTTTAAGTCATTTAAGGGCCTAAGAGCCATGTCATTTAAGAGCCTTAGTGCTATGCAATTTAAGATTATTGCAATATCTTGAGTTTGTTGAGAATGAGTTGGTTTGGGTGATGAGATATGATGAGAAAGAACTTGATGTGTGTGTGTGAGATGGTTGAATGAGGAAAACAATGCGGTTGGGCATGATAAGATGCTAGAGAAGCTATGGCAAAATTTGAGTAGAAAACAAAGTGTTTAAGTGGTAGTGGTGAGCTAATATGCCCTAGGGTTTACTAGGGAGCATGAAAAGAAAATTGGGTGGAAATGAGTTAACTAAGGAGTTCTTGAGGTTTAGAGTGACCTAGAGATGTCTAGGAGGAATTAGAGGATTGGCAAGTGTACTAAACACACCAAAATCATGATATGAAGAATGTAAGACTTGTGCATGAGTTTTAAGGAAAGGTGTATAATGCCTTAAGGAGATTTAGGTATGAACTAGAGAGTAAGACAATGAGAGTTTTGAGAACCTTGTGTAAGTGTGATGATGTTAGTGGTGGACTAGTAAGGTTTAGTTGAATGTTAATGTGTGGACTTGGTGTGATGGAAGTGAAAAAGGTAGGAGGATGTTGTAAGTCATCAAGGAAAATGACTAGGAATGTAAAAGAGCGTATGATCGTGAGAATGGTGAGTAAGTGAGTAAAAGGAGGTGGAAATGTCCAAGGAGGTTGTAGTATAGTTAAGGTAAAGAGAACAATGTCAAGGTATTAAGATAATGGAAAGAAATGTATAAGCAAGCTTAAGAGTTTAAGAGTGATGAGAACAAGTGAAAAGAAGAGAAATTGTGCATGGACATGCAAGATAACCTTGGAAGGTTTAACAAGCAAAGAGGAGTGCAATGATGTTAAGAAGGAGTTATATGGGTAGAAAAGAAAACACTTTGGTTAGTTGAAGTTTTAGGCAAAATGTACATGTTAGAAATATGAGGAATTAATTGACAAGTGTTAGGAATTTCTTGTAAGAATTGAGTAAAAGTTTGAGAAGATCTTTGGAAGTTGTTTAATGAGTTTGGTGGAGGTTATAAGGTAGGTTTGATGTGCCAAATGATGTTAGAACACATTAGGAGGCTTGAGGAAAAATTTGGAGAAAGTTTGACAATATATGGGAAGTTTCTGCAGCCGACCTACCCAGGGGACCGACCCCAGTCTGGGTCGGTCGGGCTGAAACTGTGAATTTGGATGTTCTCTGCAGCCGACCTACCCAGGGGGTGGGTCGGTCGGTGGGTCGGTCGGACCATAAAAAAAAAAAAAAAAAAAAAAGAGAAAGAAACCCTAAGAGAGTTTAGTGGTATTAATGGTACCCCATTAAGGGGGCAATGATGATTAGAGGTATAAAGACCTAAGGGATTAAGTTAAGAATTAACTTAAAAGTTTAAGATTAAGTTTGTAAGATTAAGTTGTAAGACTTAAGAGGTGTTAGGTGGGGATCATTAAGGGGTAAGTAAGCAGTTAAGTAGTAAGTAAGTTGAATTAAGTTAAGTGATTAACAACCTAAAACTGAATGAATGTTTAGGACTTGGAAATTGGACTCCGGAAGAGATTAAGCAACTGAACGGCCAACGGTGAACGGTACAGTTCTCTTGTGACCTGCTTGCTAACGAGGTGTCCCTCGGCTTGTGTGCTATTTGTTTTGTGTGCTCACTAAACAAGATAAAGCATGCAACCGGAATATATATATATATTGTATTGTTGTGTGATGTTTGAAAACTAACACAACATACCGTGAGAACTTACTAACCAATGCTTAGTAAGGAATTGTGTGAGATTAAGGAACACTCCCGAATATCGTTTATTAGTAACGAGAGAGGTTAACTAACAAACGTTAACATTGAGATTTCTACTAAATGGAACATGGGGGGAGTGAGGAATCCGGAATGGTACCGGCACATGTGTATAAGGGGGAGGTCGGTTATCCTTATCGGTACCGACTTCCAAATATGACTTGTCTTCGGACTCGTCGCCTAGAGTCGACATATAGACTCGACCTCCTCGGATTTCTTGTCTTAGGAGGGAGGCATACTGAGATGGGTGGTGGGATCTACCTAAATGCCCAACTAATTCTAACAAATATGTTTATGAAAATCAATGGAGCTGATAACTCATTGGTTAGGGTTACGTGACCCGACAGATAAACAATGAATTAAGGTACAACCATTCTAATTAAAGAACGGTTGACTTAATTGAGATAAGAGTGAGATAAGGTTGAGATAAGATACAACCATTTCTACCTAAAGAATGGTTTGTATTCTAAGACTGAGATAAGTGCAACCATTCCTTTTAAAGGATGGTTTGTATTGTTAAGAGTAAGATTAAGATTAATGGTAAGGTAAGATAAGTTGCAACATTTCCTTTTAAAGGATGGTTGTATTATTCAGATTAAGGTAAGTCACATCCACTCCTTATTAAAGGATGGTGTTTCTAAGATTAAGATAAGATTAAGATTGAGGTGAGATAAGGATGGACTAAGATTAAGAGGATATATAACTTAAGGAGTTAAACAATTAACTCTCTAATTAAGGGAACGCATTTAAGCCGTTCATTGTGTGTGTGAACCTTGATTGTTCATATATGGATTGTTGTTTACAGCATTTACTATTATGTTGTGCATTTAATCAACCTCCATGCTATCGACAATTAGTCGTCGTAGCCACGTTAGCTTGGGGGCCATGAGGGGATCGTACCAGCATTCGTGCTGACCCCCTTTGGGGGCTGTTTTTACTACACAGGTACATCAGGAAGCGGCCGACGCGAGAGTAAGAAGAGGATACAGCTGTTAAGGGTTTAGTGTGGCCTACGAGTTGTGCATGTACACTCGTACGGCAATTTGAGTTAGTAAGATGTATAAGATGTGAGGGGGTTGTAAGAAGGATATGTAAATGTTTAGGATTGTTGCTCTAATGTTCGGTATATTCTGTAGTCAGACCGTGGCAAGGTCCTGGATTGTAAAGAATTCCGCTGTGACATGTTTATATATATACTGTTAAGTTGCGAGACCACATTTGGATTGAGTTGGGGTGTTACAACTAGAGAAATACAAGGATCATCAATACGAAGATAAAAATCACCACTACCATAGTTTTAAAATAGATTATTTTATTAAACGCATTGTCTTTATTAAATACTGTATAATATTGGTCGCAAACTATATGATATATTTGTAACTAGAAAATAAATGTATTTAAAATTTAGGGGTATTTCAGAAAATACCAAAAGATATCACCAACATATGGTAAAACTAACTTATTTATGTAATAATATCAACACTGTCATTATTATAAACAAATAAATACACTAAAATAATAGAAAATACACATGGATCATATTATGACATCAAATCATAACCGACTTATTTTCAAAACGGGTTATTTTATTAAAACATCATCTTAAATACTATATAATATGCTTGTAATAATATAATGTACTTATAACTATAATATACTTGCTACCTATATAATATATATATATATATATAGATATATATTATATATATAATTTATATTTTGTATTCTGAATTTTAGGGGTTTTTCATCATTCCTCCCTTAAAATAAGCTTCGTCCTCGAAGCTCGAACTCTCACTGCTAACCAATGTTTTTAATAATCAACTAATGGTTTCTAGGTATCTTACGCTAGGGGTTTTAACATATCACCAACCATAATAATTTAATTAACCATAATAACTTTTGGTTATAGTCTACCCCTTAAAGATATTACGTCCTCGTAATTAACCTCACAATTAACTCTTACCTGACTCAAAGAGATGAGGGATAATTCAATAAGGTTCTGAGCTGCAAGAAATCACCTAAATTCACAACCACAAGACTATAATTCATTCAAAAAATTCTATCATTGTCAAACAAGATACAATTCACTATGGAGTTTCAATAATATAACATTCATTCTATATATTATTCAATAAAAGGAATTATTGTAATCACCAAAATTCATAACATTATCACTTGAGCATCATAGGTTATCTACATTTTCATAAATATCATCAACTTTAACTCATATCTAAAATATTCGCTTATACAATTGTGTCAACATATACCGCAATCAATATTTCAACATATCAAGAATAAAAAAACATTCAATCATAATCACACAAAATATCTCAAAATGCATTAAAAACAAAGAAAGCATCAGAAAGTAATTCCCTTCAGAACGGCTTGTCCAAATTTTAATCCTAAAATATTATTCCATTTTTATATCTTTCTTAACCTATTTTCTAGTCAGTTTTTGCTCTGATACCACTTTGTAACACCCCGGATTTTCTAACCTTTTATTTGGTCAATTTTTTTCAGAATTCAAGTTTAATATTGATAAGCAGCGGAAACAAATCCTAATTCGGGACATTACTTGCCACACTCGCAACTAACGAGTGCTAAGGCCTAATAATTAACTCACTAATGACTATTATTATTAATAAATTAAATACAACACCTATTAAAATAATTTCTTACAAATGTAGAATTATCAAGCCAAAAATAAAATCTAACTATAAATAATCAGACTATTGGAGTCGCCTTCCCAAACCCCAAGGACTTCATCAGTACCTGTGGTAGAAATCCAAACAAACATAGAAAGGGCCACGATAAGTCAGAAAAACTGTAAGCTACCACTTCACCACGTAAAATCATTTTCCTTTAGAAATCATTTTTAACAATATAACCACACAACATACAACACATTTCAACATATTAACACACAACAACAAATTATCATAACTGTAAAATACTTCACATTTGATTTCTTTAGTAACCCAAAAATATTAGTCAGATTATTTTAATTATCTTCCTTGTCCCAACGCGCAGCCAGGACAAAACAACTTTATTTCTCTTTGGGTACAACACGCAGTTGTAACCCGGACCCCAACACGCACCCGGGAATCCAACCAAGCCACTAAATCCTTAAGTGTGCACACCCCCCAATAGTTCAAAGGACTAAGGAGTAGATCTAGGGCTAACTGTGTCCTAGTGCGGCCCACAGTATCTCAAACTTATGCGTCCTAATGCGGCCCGCATTTATCATCTCCTCCATGGGTTCTCATACGGCCCACATGTACCATGGTATAATCTTCCTTATAATTCCTTTATTATTATTCACCTTATAATCTCATTAATCCACATATACCACCAAAACTCAATCATGCCACAATAAACATGGCTAAATAATTACAATTCCACATAATCATATCATTAACATTTCCACATTGATCTCTTCTCTAAAAAAAATACTCAATTATTTACCATAAAATAAACTACGCACTTTAATATTTCCAGTAAACACTATCATAAACATTTCATTTCCAAATATATAGTCACTCACAGACAAGAATCACAACCACTATAAAAAGATTTATTTTACGCAGTTAATACAAAGCTAGTGAACACGGTAACTTACCTCAAAAAGAACATTATCATTGCACCCACCAAACATATAATTAGCCACTACTCTTCGTTTACACATTTTGGCACCGATTTGTTGACATCATCAATGAAAGAAAAACTCTAGCTGCTGCTACATGCTGCCGTTACTTCATATTGTGGCCGCCCAAGATAGAAAAAGAAAACTAATTGATCCTTTTTTCATCTTTTCCTTTTCTGTGTTGTGAGAAGAGAGATTTTTCTTTTTGAATCTATGATATTGTAACACCCCATCCAACAACATACACACTTAACACAAACTGCAGCGGAAAACAAACTTCAACACATTACTTAACTTCTTGGTGTTACACGGCGTTAACCACCCACGTGGCTAACAAGGCTAATACATATACATTGTACCGGTCTGATGGGCTAAATTCCCGAGCGACTACACATTACTGACCCTTTCATTAACAATAGAAACAACATACACCTTCCATCTGTACCGAGTATTCACAACTAATGCCGATAACATCTCGGTCTTACTACACCTACAGTACATATACAATTTAAATGATTACCCATGTACAACGACTACCCCGTCCTACTCTCGAACGGCTTCCAGCTCTCTGTACCTGAAATAGGAAAAGGAGAGAAAGGGGGCCCCCAAGGGCTCAGCACCTTTGCTGGTATGGTAATCCCGCAGCCCACATGCTACCGGGCCACGCACAACTAATTGTCGTCTTAGCATGCGATCGATTATATTTAAATCATGCATGCAACTGTAAACACAACAACATAATCATTTCGCCTCAACGGGCCTCAACAAACGGATAATATATCCTTACTTGATAAGTCACTCATGGTATTCATTATCCCTAGAGTGTTCCTCCTCTAATGGAGCTACTTCCTTAATAGACGACACTTACCCTTAAATCGGGTTATCCTTAAACGCCTTTAACAAACTGGGAATCATATCCATGATCCACATACTCCACATTTTACAACATAACATACACTACATAACAACACTCTGCACGTTTCAACGTGCACAGCATAACATCGCAATAGATATTGCATCACAACAAAATACATAACATAACGGGAATGGTTCTCTTAGGAACCGACCCAAACATTGTTATAATAAGGTGAGCCTATAGAATGTTGCCAGTCTCATGATAAGCTCGTTACATAACTCGTTACCGTCTCGTTAAATGAGCGGATAAATTAGCACAAGGTGTCTCGGATATAGTGATCCAAGCACACCGAACAAACATAACATAGTATGCCCCTGTGGCCCGACGTGAGTCAGTAATAGCCTTGGTTAAGCTAAAGGGAAGGTTGGAAACCAAATTGTAAAACAACCTAACATACAGAGAGGATCGAACCTGATATGACAACGACCCCCATACTCACACGCGTGGCCGGACAGACCAGACTCCTCACTCCCCCCGTTAGCACTTGTCAGAAGTTCATCATTGAATTAGTTAAACAATCACAACATTGGGTTAAGTCTTGTTAGACACACACAAGGGAAGGGAGAGTCATACATTCACACGCAAAATCACACAAAACATCACATAACGAACTCACGCATAGTCGTGGTTAGAACGTTCCTTAGGTCGGAAATTTATCACCGGATACCGTTCTCTTACGTTTACCTAATAGTGGTTAACTAGCCCTTCAAGCGCATTCGAGGTTACCGGTATCGGCACGTAAACAAAACAACAATAACGACTGTAAACTCGTTTCATGATTATCTTATAACATGGCAAACACACAGAAAAACACATTGGCATACAAGCGGTGTAATCCGTAGGACACAGGTTGCAGAAAACCATACCTGTCACCGGAGTCCACTTTATCATGTCCATGCTTCCTCGAGCATCTGTTACAACTGAACATTACAGTTTTATTAACATCGGGGTAACATAATTGTTTGTAAGTCTAATGCTTATAACTTCTCCCGTTTAACTTAGTTAAATAACTTGACATTTTTAACTTGTTTTACTCTCACATTTTAATACAACTTTTCACCCACTTAACTGTCATTAAAACTCACCTAACATGTCCTTAACAACTTTATAATATCATTACCTATCAATCCCCATCATTACATATCATTTTATAACCATAAACAACATTTTTGGTCCGTCCGACCTTACCGACCGACCTTGCACAAGGTCGGTCCATTCCAGAACACTTTACCGTCAAAATTTTCTACTCCGACCGACCTTGTAAGTTCGGTCGCATGTTCGGTCGATTCCAGAAACTTAATCCGTACAGAATATACAAGCCCGACCGACCTTGCAAGTCCGGTCCCCAAGGTCGGTCCATTCCAGAAACTACTTCTCGCAGGGTAAACTGGGCTCGACCGACCTTGGCAAGTTCGGTCGCAAGGTCGGTCTGCCCCAGACCTTTATTTCCCCTTGCCCATTTAACTCCAAACTTCACCTCAAATATCCTAATATGTTCTAACATCATTTGGCACCTTTAATCCTTCATATGACATCCATAAAAACTCTTTTATAACTCCTTTAACACTTACTCCCTTCTTACCATTTTCATACCTTAAACAACATTTTTAGAGTGGTCCGGGACTTGGTCCTTACCTTAAGTCCCGGACCAATACTTACAGAGACTCTCGGCTGTTTTTAATAGGGTGGTCCGGGACCTTGTACTCACCCTAAGTTCCGGACCAAGACAGTTTTCCAACTCTCGGCCTGTTTTTCATGTATGGTCCGGGACATCCTCCAATACCTAAGTCCCGGACCTCTGTAACAGAATCCCAAATTTGACAATTTCAAGTCTTGTTTCATCTATTCTCGTCATCCACAAATTACCCAAACTTCATACATGAACTTAGGCATATTCTAATACCCAAAATATCACTTTGATTCACCTTTAAACATTGTCCAATTTGTCACTCATTTTTCTTATAAATCTCTTAACACTTCCTAGTTCACCAAAACTCATTTAAAACACTTTGAACTCCTTATACATTTTCCAAATTTTGCCATAACTTCTCTTGTATATTCTCACATCCAATCACTTAGGTTTTTACCTTATTTCATTCAAGAACACCTAAAACCATTAAGAACACCATCACACACAAAACTTCACCAAATTTGCACTACATCACAATATAGTGCACAATTTAATTGCTTGGCACTTAGGCCCTTAAATAACATGGCTCTTAGGCCCTTAAATTGCATAAACCATAAACACTGAATTTCCCACATAAATAATGCCTTTGACCTGCAAATACACCCAACAATACATATGCCCTTATAAACTCCTTGAGAGCATTTTACTAGGTCATTCACCTTTGGCTCCTTAGATCATTTTAACAAGCATTATTAGCTCATTTCTCCTAAGGCATTAAACCACATTAGGTTAGTATATTTACCTCTTTTCCACTCAAACTTCTTTCTTGTTTCCTTATAAAACCGGTAAGGTATTTGATTCCTTGTCAACTACTAAACAATATACAAGCAATAAAATGAGTATACAAGCTTCAAGCTTAAACTCATTGTAAACCCTAGGTTTACATTGTTTCAAAAACATTAATGAAGTTGTTTTACCTTGATCTTTGAAGAGAGTTTGAATATCTATGAAGAGAGGACTCCATCAAGTCCTTGAAAGATTCGAATGGAGCTAGAACAAAGCAACACAATGAGCACCATTAATGGTGATTTTCGGACATCACACAAACATGAAGGAAATGTCATTTTTCTTTGAGTTTCCTTACCTTGAAGCAAAGGAGAACAATAATATGTGGAAAGGTGAGCTCAAGCTCCTCCCATGGAGATTCCTCTTGGCACCGAAATGGAGCTCTTGGAATTTTGAAAGGATAGAATTGAAGAGCTTGATGAGACAAAGAGAATGGTGGTGTTTATTTTTGATTTGGTTAAGTGAGCTAAGAAATATTGGCAATGGAAGATGGCATTTGGTGCTGTTGCTGTAGCATCACCGTGAGAACAGAAAGAAGAGAGGTAGAAGAGAGCTTAGAAGCGTGTAAAATGAAAGGAGGGGAGAAATGAAGATAAGTTCTACTTTTAGAAGATATTAAGTAGTAAGTAGAATAGAATAGTACTTTACTTTATAGGCTTTACTTTACTTATTTGATTTCTTTTACATATTGGTGACTCACACCTTGAAAAACTGGCCCCCATATAGTTAGAATGAAATACCCCAAACCTTGGTATGTTGTGTAAATGTTAAACTATGGTATTTAAAGGCTAAAAAGTGCCTTAGAAATATAAATGAACCATTTAAACCATGGTAAAACACAATAAAACACTAAGACACGGTTTGAGCAAAAACATGCTCTAAGCTTGGAGTGAACTTGGTTAGGACCCAAAGAGCCTACCAAGACTTGATAATATTTAATTATGACTTTATAAGGCTAATTAAGTCCTTAGGAAACTTTGGTAGACAATGAAACCAAAAAAACACAAATAAATACCTTAAGGTCAATATGGGCTAAAATGTGCTCTAAGCTTGGGATAAATTTGTAAAAGACCTAATGGTCATACCTATACCTTATAAATATGTTAATGAACATATTAAATCAATTACCAAAGAAAACCAAGCTTGAAAACAAGTTAAAACACAAAATGTGCTTTAAGGAGTCTTAAAGCACGTTTTCGAAAAATTGTCTTGTAAATGAGTTTTGAATGGCTAAATGTCCATCATTACTCTTTAATTAATATGTGTACTATATAGTATCACATTTGGGAGTCTATATCAATGGGAAATCAAAAATTTCACATCTATGTGCCTTGTTTTAGTAAATAGTAACTTTAATAAGCTAGTTTGTAACATATGATGTTAGAAGTAATTAAATGAGTCAATAAAGACTATTATACCCCTAGACTACTAATGGGGGCCGGTTTTTATGAGGTGAGTCATCACCTTGTAAGTTAACAAAACAAATAACTAATGATAAAGCAAGTTATTATTGCTTTATTACATAATATCTCTTAAAAAAGGCAAACCTATCTTCATTCTCTCTTTCCTTCTTGCATTCCCACGGTTCCAACTCTATCTTCTTCCTCTCATTCACGTTTTCTACAGCAACACCAACACCACCATCATTCTCCATCTTTGAATGCTTGTATCTCCTAGCTCACTTGGCCAAATGAAATTCTAAGACCACCATTCTTCTAGTTGGAGCAAGCTCTACACTTCTACCTTTTCAAATCTTCAAAAGCCTCATTTCGGTGCCATGGAGATTCACCATTGATGGAGCTTGACCACATCTTTTTACACCTTGTTGTTCTCCTTTGCTTCAAGGTAAGGAAACTCAAAGAAAAATGAAGTTTCCCTTATGTTTGGTGTTGACCGAAAATACACCCATTAATGGTGTCTTCTCTTGTTCTTCCATAGCTTCATTGCAACCTTTCATGGACTAGGTGGAGTCCTCTCTTGGTATATATGCAAACTCTCTTCAGGATCTAAGGTAAAACAACTATCCTTGTGTGTTAAGACAATATGTATAATCTAGGGTTTGTAAGTGAGTTTAAGCATGAAGCTTGAATGCTCATTGGTTGTACTTGTGTGTTGGTTAGAACATTGGCAAGTAACCAAGTGCTCTTGCCGATTTCCAAACAAGGGAGAACAAGAATGTTCAAGTAAAAATCTGGAAGGAAAGAGGTAAACAAACTATCTCAATGTGATTTAAATGCCTTAGGAAATGAGCTTAATTTGCTTAATAAAATACCTAAGGCCAATGGTAAATGAGCTAGTGAAATGCTCTCAAGGAGTTTGTTAAGGGCATATGTATTGTTGGGTGTATTTGCAGGTCGAAGGCAATATATATACTTGTGGAAATTCAGTGTTTAAGGTTTATGTTATTTAAGGGCCTAAGAGCCATGTTATTTAAGGGCCTAAGTGCCAAGCAATTTAAGTTATGCACTACGTTGTGGTGTGGAGTAATTTGGTGAAGATTGGTGTGTGATGGTGTTCTTGATGGATTTAGGTGATCTTGAATGTTTAATGGTGAAAACTATGAGTTTTGGAATGATGATATGCTAAGAGAACCTATGGCGAAAATTGGTAAAATGCATAAGGAGTTTTAAGTGTTTAATTGAACTTTGGTGAACTAGGAAATGTAAGGAGTGGATAAACGTTTTACTAAGGAAGAAAACATGCATTAAGGTGTTCTAAGGTGCTACAAGGATTTAGGCATTATCTTGAAAGTGCTAGGAATACAATGAGTTTTAGGAGGTGTTAAAGTCTTGGAGAAGTTTATATAAGGTTTAGGTAATGATTGATGAATAATGAGATAGTGATGTTTAGGTAAGGTTTTGAGTAAGGTATTTAAAGAAGTTGTGAAAAGAAGATTTGGTTAGTAAGAGGAGATGCTTGGGAGATGATGTTATGAAGGTGAGAAAGCATTTTAGTGCAGTGGTCATTTAGGTGGAACACCACTTAGGTACTTAAGGAAAAGATATCACAAGTGTTGATGAATTTCGCAAGAATTGGGTGATGTATTAGACAAGGAATTAAATGAGGTTTGAGGTGCCAAATTAGTGTTAAAACATGTTAGGATTTATGTAGAAACATTAGGAGAAGGTTAGGCTTGGTTTGGTGGTTGAAAAGTGGATGAAAATAATGTTCTGGACTAGTACTGGAGTGGTCCGGGTTTGCAAACCAGAACCCAAACCCGGAACACCCCAAAAACATGCCAGAGAGTTAAGTCTGTAGGTGGTCGGGTTTGTAAACCCGGATACAAACCCGGACCAGGTGAAAAATTGGGCAGAATGCTTTCCGACGGTGTGGTCCGGGTTTGTAAACTCGGACACAAACCCGGACCACCCTAAAAATGCACCAGAGAGTGTTATTAAGTGAGTTTAAGATGGGGAAGTGAATGATAATGGTTTTAGATAATGTTTAGGCCTTGTTTGGTGACTTTTAAAGGCCATTGGAAGTATAAACAAGGGTGAGAGTGAATGTGTAAGTTGTGAACTCAAGATCACATAAATAAATTAAGTACAACGGGATGACGGGGTTAACTATGGGCGTTAGTTATTAAGCAATCATATTACCCCAATGTTAATGAGGGTAACTTTAATGTGCCAGTTGTTCGAGAATTGTTCGAGGAACGTAAGTGGACATGGTAAAATGGACTCCGGTGACAGGTATGGTTTTCTTGCAACCTGTGTCCTACCGGATTACACCGGCTTGTATGCCAATATGTTTTACTGAGTGTTTGCCACCTTGTAAGATTAAAACATGTAATGAGTTTATAGTAATTCATTTATGTGGCGAATTTGGCCTCCGATACCATTTAACCTCAAATATGTGTTAAACCTTAGCTAACCAAATCTAGGAACACATGAGCGATCGGTATTCGGAGTTGACGGCCCAAACCTTGGGAACGTGCTAACCACGGCTAAGTGTGAGTTAGTTGGACATTGTTGTTGTATGCAAGTGTGTGAACCTCCCTTGTGTGCTTAACTCGGTTATGATACCGTATGGTGTGTGGATGTGGTAGGCTCCATAATGGATCTCTAACTACTTATTTATAAGTGTATATGTACTAATTGGGGGGGGTGAGGAGTCCGGTTGTTCCGGCCACGCGTGTGATGGATGGGAGTCGATATCATATCCGGTTCGGCTCTCTTGGTGTATGTATAGGTGGTATTCCAATTTGGTTTCTACCTTCCCTTAGCTTATCCAAAGCTAGTTACTGACTCACGTCGGGCCACAGGGGCATACGAATGTTATTTCGGTGTGCTTGGGATCACTATATCCGACACACCTTGGGTATAAGTTAACCGTTCTATATAACTGGACGGTAACGAGGTTGGTAACGAGCTTAACATGGGGTTGGCAAAAATCCCTAGGCTCACATGGTATACTAACTTTGGTGGAAGGTTCCTTGTGAGAACCGATTTTATGGTGTTATGTAATGTTATGGTGCTATGCAAATTCCCTTGCTATGCTATGGTATATATATAATTGGATGTTTTAAATGAATGCGATGTCATCATATGTACGTTGAAACAAGAAAGGTGTTGTTAGTTTTATTATGTGAGAAACGAGATATGTATGATATGGAGTGTGTGGATCATGGAAATGAATCCCAGTTTGTGACAAGAGGCGTTTAAGGATGACCCGATTAATGGGTACGTGTCGTTCATTAAGGAAGTAGCTCCGTTTTAGAGGAGAGCCACTCTAGGGTTTAAGGAATCATTGGATGACTTGTTAAGTGGATGTGTTGGTTATAGGTTGAGCCCATAGAGGCGAAATGTTATGTGTTGTATGTTTATGGCTTGCACGCATGATTTGAATATAATCAATTGCATGCTAAGACGACAATTAGTTGTGCGTGGCCCGGTAGCATGTGGGCTGCGGGATTACCATACCAGCAAAGGTGCTGAGCCCCTTGGGGGCCACCCTTTCTCTCCTTTTCTATTTCAGGTACAAGGAGCTGGAAGCCGTTCGAGAGTAGGACGGGGTAGATGTTTGTACATGGGTAGCCATTTAATGGCGTAAGCATTGTAGGCGTAGTAAGACCGAAATTGTTATCGGCATTAGTTGTAAATACTCGGTACAGTGGGAATGTATGTAATAATAAATGTTGGAGACGGAATAAGGATTGTATTGTGTAGTTGCTCGGGAATCTAGTCCATCAGACCGATACAATGTACATGTATTAGCCTTGTTAGCCACGTGGGTGGTTAACGGCGTGTAACACCATCGAATTAAGTGATGTGATGAGTTGAATTTTCCGCTGCAATTTGATGTTATGTGTACGGTGGTAGGTGGGGTGTTACAAAAAGTGGTTCATAGCGAAGTATCTGATGACTGAATTACCGAGCTTAGGAAGTACCGAGTTAGGATTTAAGTACTTTGGGTTAAGGGTTGAGTGATAGCGTGAGAGATACGCTAGATAGGAACTACCAGTGAATACTGGAAACCTACAGTATCCTTCCGCCCTCCACAATCCCTGTTTTATAACTTGGGAAAGGACGCCAGAGAGATGGAAGTCCACTCTTACTCGGGAATACCCGATCTGGCTGCTATTAAATACCTTCAAGGGTACGGAGAACCTGTCATACGGTAGATCCAGAAAACTGGGAATCCCGGAGACGGTCTCCATCTGAACAATGTTAACCGCATTTAATAGCGAGGAATGAAGAATCTTGTGTATAAAAGAATAGAATTTCCAGCAACCTGGGTCGACATGCCGAGCAGTCGAGAACAACCGGCTTGCAACGCACTGACCGTGCAACAAGCAAGAAGTGGATTAATGAAACCCGAGACGAATGTCTATGGGACCACAGTTGGTAAGCGATACACCAACGGTATGCCAATCAACTAAGGAACTATAACATAGTGCCCAAACAGGAGACAAGTCTCAGTAACAACGACGATGCGTGGAACGGGCTACAAAGAGAAAATAATGCTAAGTAAAAGGGGACTCCAAGAATGGGGGACACCCCAGTTGATAACTACTATGTGAATACAGTGAGAAGTTACCCAAAGGTTATTGTCGAGACCGTAAGAACAAATAAGGGCCAACAAGGCCACTGATGATAGTACGGGAAAACAATACCACAACCGGTATGTGTGTTGAACCGATAGCCAGTTAGCATGGCGCACTTGCCATAGCAAGTGCTGCTATAACAGGGCTATTCGGGAAATTTATAACCACTACAAAATACTTGGAGAAGTACAATAAAGTTAAATGTGATTGTCATAACAGTGGGAGGGCCTGTTAGCCTAACCTCTGTAATTGGAAGTACACCAGTCAGCAAGAAGCTAGACTTGGCTAAGGTAAGAAGATGTGTGAAACCATGAAAATTTTTCTTTCAAACCTAAATTTATTCAAACCCTTTCTTTTCAAAACCAGATTTTCTTTCAAACCAACACTTCTTTCCGACCTTCTTTAAACCAAACCAGTGAAACCAGGGGCAATTAACAAGGATACAACAGTGGATAAACCTTCCCTCGATTAAGTTCAGGAAGCAAGGAATGAATATTGTCACGGGACAATATAAGGGAGTTGACAACAGAATACTTCACCTAGGCGTGTGACGGACACTACAAGTGTACCAACTGTGTTGTGGGACGACCGCACTCCGATAGGAGCATGTGGGCCTGACAGACCTACTTATAGGTTAGTTGGGTAAGTAGTAATGTATCAGTATGATACCCCATATATGTATACGAGTAGAGTCCAGAACATGGGAAGTAGTCGACTCCGTTCTACGGTCAGCGGTAAAAGTCAAGTAAGAACTAAAGATTACCACGAATGGTCGAAGTAAAGGAACCCGGTTAAGAAGACCAAAGGAATTGGTGAAATTGTTCAAGGAGATATTTGGGAGTTGGGAGGTGCGAAGTGCACCGACTATTATATAAAGACATTGGATACGTCTTAAGAATCTTCAAAAAAAAAAACATGATAGCTGAAACGAAAAACCCAGCTAAGAACATAGGAAGGTGTAGTTTACTGAATTTACCCATAAGTGCAAGCCAAATGTAATGGCATATTTTAATAACACCCAGGAGCAGTCCTCGAAGGGTATTTGGATTAAACATTGTAGGATGAAGCAATATAATTGAAACGCAAGAGTTGAAACAAATACTCGGATTAAACGCTGAAGATAACCTACTCAACAGTAAGACCCTAAGTTGCCAAAGAGACAACTTGGAAGGAATCATGACGGTAAGGCTTATAAGCCACAACAACCTGTGTTATGTAAATGTGATCGGTTGCCGAGGTATATGTCACACAAGTAAATAGAGTGGTAAATGAACCACTGCATTAAGAGTGGGGATACCTCTCGATATTGTGAGACCGCAGGAGCGGTAGTTATGTGAACCAAGTTCAAGATGTACGATAAGGATGGACCATGTTGTTATAACCCTAGAATGATTTGAATAAGAATAACACGAAAAGGAAGTGTTTGTACCAGTATGTAGAAAGGAAGAGTGATAAGTCTGATAGCAACCACCATAGGTGCGTGATGCTAAATGTGTAGTGAACAACGCTTAAGGAGCATAAAGACTCAAGGAGTAGCGTATCCAACAATCAGCCAAATTAGTGGCCAGATAAACCCAGCGTAAGAGCGGAAGCTAATATAATAGCGGATGCAGTATAAGTTGATGTTGTATAATGAGTAAGGATACGGTGCGCAATAAGCGACCGTTGTGTGAGTATTGTTAGATGATAAAATGGGGAGTGAGCAGAGTTATGAGTTAAACCCAGTGGAGGCACAACAGTAAATGATAGCAAAAGAACCGAGCAGTAAGCCGGTGACAAGTATTATGTGATAAGAATTTCAGTAAAGCACAGTGTAAATTCCTATCGCAATCGCATGAGAGATTTACTGTCAAGGGTTTACGCCTCTGCACTCTGTATGACTGAGTGTTTTGGTATTGCACTTGCGCAGTAATGATCGAGTGGGATAGCTAGGAATCAGAAGCATGGTAATTGTGGAGGAATAATGTTATAATGGCCGATGCATAGGAAATGCAAGGTCATACCAATGGAAGAGTACTTGTACGAAACCAAATGTGGAGATATGGTTAAGAATAAGTGATAACAGTGGCACTAAATGCCAAATATCGGTATGAAATATACCCCAAATGTTGTAATTAGCTGAGAGAGCACTACACACTAGGTAGTAGCTCAATCTCAACCGACAGTAAGTCGGTAGAAGCAAGTCAATCATTGTGAATTACATAGTAGTTTACGCTGTAAGCTATTGGAGAAGTGGATGGAAAATCGTGAAACTCACCGAATTCGCTCAGGGTAAGAGATACCATGCGTCGGTTGAGAAACCATTCTTCCCAAGATAAGGGTAATACATTGGAGATGTACAATACAGTAACAGTAACGAATGGGGCAAACTAGCCCTATAATTATCAGAATGGCGCAGCAGAGGCCAGTGAGCCCATGCAGCAAATGCCGAATATACATTGTGAATATGAATGGATGGCTAGTCATCAATGCCTAAAAGCCTCACAGGACAGGACCGAAACCGGTTATGAGTTAGATAAACTCCAATGAGAATTCTTGGTTAAGATCCTCTAACCAGAACGCATTGTGTACCAGACCGCGTGGAAGTTAAAATACTTCACGACGGCAGAACATTTTAAGCCAATGTTCAGTGAATGATTACGTGGGCGTAATCCCTTTTAAGGGGGGTAGAGCGTAAAGCCGCTTAGTGTGTTTTACCGTACAAGTGTACGTGAACGGGGTTGTGCATAGCACAAAATGATTTGTTATGATGGTTGGCGCGTGTGTTATATAAACATACGCATTTATTTGTGGTTAAATTGTGGTAATTGCGCACAGAAGATGCGAATACCATTATGGGAAGTGTGTTTATTTTGGTTAACAGTGTGTGTGAGAGTACAAGTGGATGGGAGTAAAGAAACTCCCGGGGAACTAAAACCCCGACAGTGTATAAATGTAAACCACGTATTGTATTTTGATAAAAATATATACATATATTTATGCAGTGTTATGGTTTATGAAGAGAATGAGACTGACATAGAACCTAATGAGAATTAAATTCCCTAGGTAACTTGAACTATGGGGGACTTGGATGATGATTGATAGACGGAGTTCTATCCCTTGGAGATGTTATGATCATGATTAGAATGATTTTAAAAGATAGAAAATGGGATATGCTTGAACTAGTTGTTGGTTGAAAATGAAGTGGGAGGTGAAACTTGATTGTCATGAGATCAAGGGAAGCCGAACACAACTTGGGGTGGAGAGATAGTTCGACACTGATGCTGATCACATCAGGGTTGGATGATTCTTGAAGCTCCCTGTAAGTGGTCACAAATAACCATGTTAAGAAAGATGCAAAGAGCATAAATCGGACTTGGAGTTGTGTGGTGTTTTCAAAAGGATTTTCAATTGGTGTTTTCAAACAATCGATTAATATTTTGAATAAAAGATCTTCTTATACTTAACCTAGTAAAGAATATTTTTGTAGTACTTGCTCACGAGCTGAGGACGTATGAGCCTTTGTCTTCGGACCGGTGACATGAGAAGTACATATGTTAAAAATTAAGTGAATGTTTTGATCTCCCAAAGGAACGGGGACCAGAAGGTGTCCATCGCGACCGGGTTCTGCGGGATCACAGTGTATATGTACTCAACGTGGGATTCGAACCCATGGAGAGATGGAAAAGGTATTTCTGTTTGATATACATGCTAAGACATGTTGTGTGGAATAAGTAAAAATATTATTTAGACCTTGAGTTCTAATGTGGGTGGGTTCTGAATTGATTGTGTTACCCGGGCCTATGAGTCCAAATGTGGTCATGTCACCCAGACCTAAGAGTCTGAGGGATATTGTATAGGTGCAAGTGTGGTGAAGGTACCCGGACCATTAAGTCCGAGGTTACCATGTGAGTATGATATTTTATGTATAATGTGGATATGTTGCCCGGACCATTAAGTACGAGGTTGGATGTAAAGGGTGGTTGGTAATGGAAGTTTTATGGCTATAAGTAATTCCCGTATTCTAATCCAATGATGCGAGGAAATGTGAACTTCGAGGACGAAGTTCTTTTAAGGGGGTAGATTGAAATACCCCAAACCTTGGTATGTTGTGTAAATGTTAAACTATGGTATTTAAAGGCTAAAAAGTGCCTTAGAAATATAAATGAACCATTTAAACCATGGTAAAACACAATAAAACACTAAGACACGGTTTGAGCAAAAACATGCTCTAAGCTTGGAGTGAACTTGGTTAGGACCCAAAGAGCCTACCAAGACTTGATAATATTTAATTATGACTTTATAAGGCTAATTAAGTCCTTAGGAAACTTTGGTAGACAATGAAACCAAACAAAACACAAATAAATACCTTAAGGTCAATATGGGCTAAAATGTGCTCTAAGCTTGGAATAAATTTGTAAAAGACCTAATGGTCATACCTATACCTTATAAATATGTTAATGAACATATTAAATCAATTACCAAAGAAAACCAAGCTTGAAAACAAGTTAAAACACAAAATGTGCTTTAAGGAGTCTTAAAGCACGTTTTCGAAAAATTGTCTTGTAAATGAGTTTTGAATGGCTAAATGTCCATCATTACTCTTTAATTAATATGTGTACTATATAGTATCACATTTGGGAGTCTATATCAATGGGAAATCAAAAATTTCACATCTATGTGCCTTGTTTTAGTAAATAGTAACTTTAATAAGCTAGTTTGTAACATATGATGTTATAAGTAATTAAATGAGTCAATAAAGACTATTATACCCCTAGACTACTAATGGGGGCCGGTTTTTATGAGGTGAGTCATCACCTTGTAAGTTAACAAAACAAATAACTAATGATAAAGCAAGTTACTATTGCTTTATTACATAATATCTCTTAAAAAAGGCAAACCTATCTTCATTCTCTCTTTCCTTCTTGCATTCCCACGGTTCCAACTCTATCTTCTTCCTCTCATTCACGTTTTCTACAGCAACACCAACACCACCATCATTCTCCATCTTTGAATGCTTGTATCTCCTAGCTCACTTGGCCAAATGAAATTCTAAGACCACCATTCTTCTAGTTGGAGCAAGCTCTACACTTCTACCTTTTCAAATCTTCAAAAGCCTCATTTCGATGCCATGGAGATTCACCATTGATGGAGCTTGACCACATCTTTTTACACCTTGTTGTTCTCCTTTGCTTCAAGGTAAGGAAACTCAAAGAAAAGTGAAGTTTCCCTTATGTTTGGTGTTGACCGAAAATACACCATTAATGGTGTCTTCTCTTGTTCTTCCATAGCTTCATTGCAACCTTTCATGGACTAGGTGGAGTCCTCTCTTGGTATATATGCAAACTCTCTTCAGGATCTAAGGTAAAACAACTATCCTTGTGTGTTAAGACAATATGTATAATCTAGGGTTTGTAAGTGAGTTTAAGCATGAAGCTTGAATGCTCATTGGTTGTACTTTGTGTTGGTTAGAACATTGGCAAGTAACCAAGTGCTCTTGCCGATTTCCAAACAAGGGAGAACAAGAATGTTCAAGTAAAAATCTGGAAGGAAAGAGGTAAACAAACTATCTCAATGTGATTTAAATGCCTTAGGAAATGAGCTTAATTTGCTTAATAAAATACCTAAGGAGCCAATGGTAAATGAGCTAGTGAAATGCTCTCAAGGAGTTTGTTAAGGGCATATGTATTGTTGGGTGTATTTGCAGGTCGAAGGCAATATATATACTTGTGGAAATTCAGTGTTTAAGGTTTATGTTATTTAAGGGCCTAAGAGCCATGTTATTTAAGGGCCTAAGTGCCAAGCAATTTAAGTTATGCACTACGTTGTGGTGTGGAGTAATTTGGTGAAGATTGGTGTGTGATGGTGTTCTTGATGGATTTAGGTGATCTTGAATGTTTAATGGTGAAAACTATGAGTTTTGGAATGATGATATGCTAAGAGAACCTATGGCGAAAATTGGTAAAATGCATAAGGAGTTTTAAGTGTTTAATTGAACTTTGGTGAACTAGGAAATGTAAGGAGTGGATAAACGTTTTACTAAGGAAGAAAACATGCATTAAGGTGTTCTAAGGTGCTACAAGGATTTAGGCATTATCTTGAAAGTGCTAGGAATACAATGAGTGTTTTAGGAGGTGTTAAAGTCTTGGAGAAGTTTATATAAGGTTTAGGTAATGATTGATGAATAATGAGATAGTGATGTTTAGGTAAGGTTTTGAGTAAGGTATTTAAAGAAGTTGTGAAAAGAAGATTTGTTAGTAAGAGGAGATGCTTGGGAGATGATGCTATGAAGGTGAGAAAGCATTTTAGTGTAGTGGTCATTTAGGTGGAACACCACTTAGGTACTTAAGGAAAAGATATCACAAGTGTTGATGAATTTCGCAAGAATTGGGTGATGGTTTGGACATGGAATTAGAAGAGGTTTGAGGTGCCAAATTGGTGTTAAAACATGTTAGGATTTATGTAGAAACATTAGGAGAAGGTTAGGCTTGGTTTGGTGGTTGAAAAGTGGATGAAAAATAATGTTCTGGACTAGTACTGGAGTGGTCCGGGTTTGCAAACCAGAACCCAAACCCGGAACACCCCAAAAACATGCCAGAGAGTTAAGTCTGTAGGTGGTCCGGGTTTGTAAACCCGGATACAAACCCGGACCAGGTGAAAAATTGGGCAGAATGCTTTCCGACGGTGTGGTCCGGGTTTGTAAACTCGGACACAAACCCGGACCACCCTAAAAATGCACCAGAGAGTGTTATTAAGTGAGTTTAAGATGGGGAAGTGAATGATAATGGTTTTAGATAATGTTTAGGCCTTGTTTGGTGACTTTTAAAGGCCATTGGAAGTATAAACAAGGGTGAGAGTGAATGTGTAAGTTGTGAACTCAAGATCACATAAATAAATTAAGTACAACGGGATGACGGGGTTAACTATGGGCGTTAGTTATTAAGCAATCATATTACCCCAATGTTAATGAGGGTAACTTTAATGTGCCAGTTGTTCGAGAATTGTTCGAGGAACGTAAGTGGACATGGTAAAATGGACTCCGGTGACAGGTATGGTTTTCTTGCAACCTGTGTCCTACCGGATTACACCGGCTTGTATGCCAATATGTTTTACTGAGTGTTTGCCACCTTGTAAGATTAAAACATGTAATGAGTTTATAGTAATTCATTTATGTGGCGAATTTGGCCTCCGATACCATTTAACCTCAAATATGTGTTTAAACCTTAGCTAACCAAATCTAGGAACACATGAGCGATCGGTATTCGGAGTTGACGGCCCAAACCTTGGGAACGTGCTAACCACGGCTAAGTGTGAGTTATTTGGACATTGTTTTTGTATGCAAGTGTGTGAACCTCCCTTGTGTGCTTAACTCGGTTATGATACCGTATGGTGTGTGGATGTGGTAGGCTCCATAATGGATCTCTAACTACTTATTTATAAGTGTATATGTACTAATGGGGGTGAGGAGTCCGGTTGTTCCGGCCACGCGTGTGATGGACGGGAGTCGATATCATATCCGGTTCGGCTATCTTGGTGTATGTATAGGTGGTATTCCAATTTGGTTTCTACCTTCCCTTAGCTTATCCAAAGCTAGTTACTGACTCACGTCGGGCCACAGGGGCATACGAATGTTATTTCGGTGTGCTTGGGATCACTATATCCGACACACCTTGGGTATAAGTTAACCGTTCTATATAACTGGACGGTAACGAGGTTGGTAACGAGCTTAAAATGGGGTTGGCAAAAATCCCTAGGCTCACATGGTATACTAACTTTGGTGGAAGGTTCCTTGTGAGAACCGATTTTATGGTGTTATGTAATGTTATGGTGCTATGCAAATTCCCTTGCTATGCTATGGTATATATATATATTGGATGTTTTAAATGAATGCGATGTCATCATATGTACGTTGAAACAAGAAAGCTGTTGTTATGTTTTATTATGTGAGAAACGAGATATGTTGTATGATATGGAGTGTGTGGATCATGGAAATGAATCCCAGTTTGTGACAAGAGGCGTTTAAGGATGACCCGATTAATGGGTACGTGTCGTTCATTAAGGAAGTAGCTCCGTTTTAGAGGAGACCACTCTAGGGTTTAAGGAATCATTGGATGACTTGTTAAGTGTGGATGTGTGGTTATAGGTTGAGCCCATAGAGGCGAAATGTTATGTTCTCTATGTTTATGGCTTGCACGCATGATTTGAATATAATCAATTGCATGCTAAGACGACAATTAGTTGTGCGTGGCCCGGTAGCATGTGGGCTGCGGGATTACCATACCAGCAAAGGTGCTGAGCCCCTTGGGGCCCACCCTTTCTCTCCTTTTCTATTTCAGGTACAAGGAGCTGGAAGCCGTTCGAGAGTAGGACGGGGTAGATGTTTGTACATGGGTAGCCATTTAATGGCGTAAGCATTGTAGGCGTAGTAAGACCGAAATTGTTATCGGCATTAGTTGTAAATACTCGGTACAGTGGGAATGTATGTAATAATAAATGTTGGAGATGGAATAAGGATTGTATTGTGTAGTTGCTCGGGAATCTAGTCCATCAGACCGATACAATGTACATGTATTAGCATTGTTAGCCACGTGGGTGGTTAACGGCGTGTAACACCATCGAATTAAGTGATGTGATGAGTTGAATTTTTCGCTGCAATTTGATGTTATGTGTACGGTGGTAGGTGGGGTGTTACATAGAAGGGTATAATAGTCTTTGTTGACCAATTTAATTACTTATAACAATATGTTACAAACTAGCTTATAAAAGTTACTATTCATGAAAACAAGGCACATTGTTGTGAAAATTTGATTTCCATTGATATAGACTTCCAAATGTGATACTATATAGTACACATGTTAATTAAAGAGTAATGATGGACATTTAGCCATTCAAAACTCATTTACAAGACAATTTTTCAAAAACGTGCTTTAAGACTCCTTAAAGCACATTTTGTGTTTTAACTTGTTTTCAAGCTTGGTTTTCTTTAGTAATTGATTTAATATGTTCATTAACATATAAATAAGGTATAGGTATGACCATTAGGTCTTATACAAATTTATCCCAAGCTTAGAGCACATTTTGCTCTTATTGACTTTAAGGTATTTTCTTGTGTTTTGTTGGTGGTTTCATTGTCTACCAAGGTTTTCTAAGGACTTAATTAGCCTTATTAAATCATACTTGAATATTATTAAGTCTTGGTAGGCTCTTTGGGTCCTAACCAAGTTCGCTCATAGCTTAGAGCATGTTTTTGCTCAAACCGTGTCTTAGTGCTTTATTGCATTTTACTATGGTTTAAATTGTTCACTAATGTTTCTAAGGCACTTTTTAGCCTTTACATACCATAGTTTGATATTTAAACCACATATCGAGGTTTGGGGTATTTCAATCTACCCCCCTTAAAAGAACTTCGTCCTCGAAGTTCACATTTCCCACACATCATTAGATTAGATACGGGGATTACTTATAACCATAAAACTTCCATAACCAAACACACTTTACATCACAACCTCGGACTTAATGGTCCGGGTAACATATTCACATCCATACATAACATAACATACTCACATGATAACCTCGGACTCAATAGTCCGGGTATCTTAACAACATTTACATACATAACAACCCCTTTGACTCACTGGTCTTGGGTAACATAACAACATTTAGACACATAGGTCTATGTAACACAACACATTTAGACTCATAGGTCTTGATAGCATACACTTTAGGAGATCAAAGTCAAAATAACATTTATCACACATACCACACAACATGTCATAGCATGTATAGCAAGCAAAAATATCTTTGATATACACTATGATCCCGCAGAACCCGGTCGCGATGGACACCTTCCGTCCCCGTGCCTTTGGGAGATCAAAACAATCACTTAAGTTTAAAATTTCTTGTGAGGTTAAGTAAGAGACTTTAACTATGTAAAGTATCTATCGACGTTTATAAATACCAATTGAAAATCCTTTTGAAAACACACACAACTCCAAGTCTAACTTAAGCTCTTTGCTTCTTTTCTTAGCGTGGTTAATTGTGACCACTTATAGGGAGCTTCAAGAATCATTCAACCCTAATGTGATCAGCATCAGTGTCGAACTATCCTTCCACCACAATTTGTGTTCTGCTTCCCTTGATCACATGCAAATCAAGTTCCACCTCCCACTTCATTTTCAAGCATCAATTAAATCACTCATTTCCAATTTTCTATCTTTTAAATCATTCTAATCATGATCATACATCTCCAAAGGATAGAACTCCCCTATCAGTTACCTCCATCCACTTAATCTTGTTACCTAGGGAACCTTATCCTCATTAGGTTTTATATCGGTCTCATACCCTTCATGAATCACTATATAATGTATATACACATATATTTTATCAAAATACGACACACCGTTTCACATTTATACACTGTCGGGGTTTGTTCCCCCGGGAGTTTCTCTACTCCCACACTTGTACTATCGCACACAATTGTTAACAAATACACACACTTATCACAATGGTATTCGCATCTTCTGTGCGCAATTACCACATTAAACCATGAATGAATGCGTATGTTTACATAACACACACACCAATCATCAAAACAAATTATTTTGTGCTATGCACAACATAAATCACGTACACTTGTACGTAATAATACACTAAGTGGTTTTGCGCTCTACCCCCCTTAAAAGGGATTACGCCCACGTAATCAATCACTAAACATTGGCTTAAAATGTTCTGCCGTCGTGAAGTGTTTTGACTTCCACGCGGTCAATTACACAATGGATTCTGATTAGAGGATCTTAACCATATTGGCGATTTAGTTCCTAAACCAAGAATTCTCATTGGAGTTTGTTTAAACTCTTAGTTGGTTTCGATTCTGGCCTGTTAGGCTTCTAGGCGTTAATAATTAGCCATTCACTCATGTTCACCGTGTACATTCAACACTTGAATCACTGGCTCACTAGTTTCTGCTGTGAAACTCTAATAACTGTAGAGCTTAATTGCCCCATTTGTTATTCTTACTGTATTGTACATCCCCAATTGTCACCTTCATCTTGGTAACAATGGTTTCTCAACCGACGTGTGGTATGTCTTACCGTTAGCAAATTCGGTGAGTTATAAACTTTCTATCCACTTCCATAACAATTTACTGTGTATACAGCTATGTATTTCACAATGATTGACATGTTCCCTTCCGACTTACTGTCGGTTGAGATTGATAGCTACAGTATTTAGTGTCTCGTGTTGTACTCTTTGGGGTATATTACCATATACCGATATTTGGCAGTTAGTGCTACTGTAGTCACTTACTGTTAATCATATCTCACATTTGGTTTTGTACAATACTTTTTTTATTGGTCGGCCTTGCATTTCCTATGCATCGGCCATTATAACATTATTCCTCTGCAATTAATTTCCAATTCCAACTCCTACTCGATCATCGATACATGCGCAAGTGCAATACCAAAACACTCAATCATACAGAGTGCAGAGGTGTAAACTCTTGACAGTAAATCCCTTATGCGATTCGCCATGGAATTCACACTATGTTTCACTGAGATTTTGATCTCGTAATACTGGCTACTGGCTTACTGCCTAGTTTGTTTGGTATCACTTACTGTTGTATCTCCACTGAGTTTAACTCATAACTGGTCTTATCTTTTACATTATCGTTTAACAATACTTATACAACGGTCGCTTGCTGCGCACCGTGCTCTTACTCCTTGTATAACATCAGCTTATATCGTATCTACTGTCACATCAACTTCCACATATAAACTTACATTATTCACATTATAGTTCATCAC
Source organism: Limonium bicolor (assembly GCA_023374045.1). Taxonomy (NCBI): domain Eukaryota; kingdom Viridiplantae; phylum Streptophyta; class Magnoliopsida; order Caryophyllales; family Plumbaginaceae; genus Limonium; species Limonium bicolor. The sequence continues at coordinate 137,709,028 of CM041781.1, forward strand.
TCATTTGGACGACTACTGAATGCCCTTTGAGCATCGATCATTCGAGTCACAAGCCGGCATTATTCAGCTCGGTGTTTCACTTTATACGCACATACTACTAAGCTAACTGCTCTCTTTCAACAATAACATCGTCCATCCTTAACATATTTCTTGAGCTTGGTTCACAATATCGAGAGGTATCCCCACTCTTAATGCAGTGGTTCGTTCTCCACTCTATTCACTTATATAACATAAACTTCTGCAATCGATCTAATTTACATAACACTTTATTTGTGGCCTATAAACTTTATTTGCCTTGAGCCGCGCTCATTGTAGGCTGTGCACACACACGTACTTCTCTGTACAACATTACATGGTTTGGATGTTATACTGAGCTCCATGACAAGGTCGTTGCATTCCGTTTCCTTTCATGGGATGCCCCTTAGAATTGTCAGTCCGTCTCCTAACAACTTATATCTAAACTAGGTGTTAGTTTTAACCCTTGTGTTTCCGTCACGTTATTTCGTGCAACAATTGTTGATGCAAACACCCTTTAAGGATTGCTCATGGGTGTTGTTAAGTTATGCCATTACATCTGGTTCGCACTTATTGATATGTCGAGTTAGCCACGCCGTTTGCGTTCTTAACTGGCTTATTATCTTCTTTTGTGAAGATCAACATTTCCTGGTAGTGTAGGTACTCATTCTGGGAGTTTCATCCCGTTCATTGCACATTAATGTGTCCACATTAGGCATCTGCCTGCCATGTACAGGCTGGGTCACCGTTCCAGCTAACATGTTTATCCTTGACGTATAAGATGTCTTTACATTACAGTTAGTGCACTTCGCACCTCCTGACTCTTAAACATTTCCTTGAAATGCATTCACTAATTCCTTTAGTCTCATTAACTGAGTTCCTTAACTTCAACCATTCATGGTAATTCTTAGTTCTTGTTTGACTTATACTGCTGACCGTAGTACGGAGTCGACTACTTCCCGTGTTTCAGACTCTACTTGTATACATATGTGGGGTACCATACTGATACATTACTACTTACCCAACTAACCCATAAGTAGGTCTGTCAGGCCCACAAGCTCCTATCGGAGTGCGGTCGTCCCACATTACAGTTGGTACACTCGTAGTGTCCGTCACACGCCTATGTGAAGTATTCTGTTGTCAACTCCCTTATATTGTCCCGTGACAATATTCATTCCATGCTTCCCGAACTTAATCGAGGGAAAGTTTATCCATTGTTGTATCCTTGTCAACTGTCCTTGGTTTTACTGGTTTGGTTTAAAAGAAGGTTGGAAAGAAGTGTTGGTTTGAAAGAAAATTTTGGTTTGAAAGAAAGAGTTTGGATAAATCTGGGTTTGAAAGAAAATTTTTCATGGTTTCACAACATCTTCTTACCTTAGCCAAGTCTAGCTTCTTGCTGACTGGTGTACTTACAATTACAGAGGTTGGCTAGCAGGCCCTTCCACTGTTATGACGATCACATTTAACTTTATGTTACTTTTCCAAGTACTTTGTAGTGGTTATAAATTTCCCGAATAGCCCTGTTATAGCAGCACTTGCTATAGCAAGTGCGCCATGCTAACTGGCTATCGGTTAAGCACACATAGTGGTTGCGGTATTGTTTTTACCCGCACTGTTATCAGTGGCCTTGTTGGCCCTCACTGATCTTACTGTCTTGATAATAACTCCTCTAGGTGACTTTCACACTGTCTTCACATGATAATCATTAACTAGGGTGTTTCCCCCATTCTGGGAGACCCCTTTTTCTTAGTATGTATCCTCCTTGTAGCCTGTTCCACGTATTTGTCGTGGTTACTGAGACTTGTCTCTTGTTTGGGCACTACGTTGTAGTTCCTTTCTCGGTTGGTATACCGTTGGTGAATTACTTAACAACTGCGGTTCCGTAGACACTTGTCTCGGGTTCCATTAATCCACTTCTTGCCTGTTCGCACGTCGGTGCGTTGCAAGCTGGTTATTCTCGACTGCTCGGCATGTCGACCCAGGTTGCCGAAAATTCTATTCTCTCATACATGAAATTCTTCATTCTTCGCTATTAAATGCGGTTAACATTGTTCAGATGGAAACCGTCTCCGGGATTCCCAGTTTTCGGGATCTACCGTATGACAGGTCTTCCGTACTTTAAAGGTATTTAATAACAGCCAGATCGGGTATTCCCGAGTAAGAGTGAACTTCCATCTCTCTGGCGTTCTTTCCCAAGTTATAAAACAGGGATTGTGGAGGGTGGGGAGGATATTGTAGGTTTCCAGTACACCTGGTAATACCTAACTAGCGTATCTCTCACGCTATCACTCAACCCTTAACCCAAAGTAAAAATCTAAAATCCTACTCGGTACTTCCTAAGCTCGGTAATTCAGTCATCAGAGCAATACTTCGCTCTGATACCACTTTTTGTAACACCCCATCCAACAACATACACACTTAACAACAAACTGCAGCGGAAAACAAACTTCAACACATTACTTAACTTCTTGGTGTTACACGCCGTTAACCACCCACGTGGCTAACAAGGCTAATACATATACATTGTACCGGTCTGATGGGCTAAATTCCCGAGCGACTACACATTACTGACCCTTCCATAACAATAGAAACAACATACACCTTCCATCTGTACCGAGTATTCACAAATTAATGCCGATAACAATCTCGGTCTTACTACACCTACAGTACATATACATTTAAATGATTACCCATGTACAACGACTACCCCCGTCCTACTCTCGAACGGCTTCCAGCTCTCTGTACCTGAAATAGGAAAGGAGAGAAAGGGTGGCCCCCAAGGGGCTCAGCACCTTTGCTGGTATGGTAATCCCGCAGCCCACATGCTACCCGGGCCACGCACAACTAATTGTCGTCTTAGCATGCGATCGATTATATTTAAATCATGCATGCAACTGTAAACACACAACACATAATCATTTCGCCTCAACGGGCTCAACAAACGGATAATATATCCTTACTTGATAAGTCACTCATGGTATTCATTATCCCTAGAGTGTTCCTCCTCTAATGGAGCTACTTCCTTAATAGACGACACTTACCCTTAAATCGGGTTATCCTTAAACGCCTCTTATCACAAACTGGGAATCATATCCATGATCCACATACTCCACATTTTACAACATATAACATACACTACATAACACACATAACAACACTCTGCACGTTTCAACGTGCACAGCATAACATCGCAATAGATATTGCATCACAACAAAATACATAACATAACGGGAATGGTTCTCTTAGGAACCGACCCAAACATTGTTTATACACACTGTGAGCCTAGAGAATGTTGTCAGTCTCATGATAAGCTCGTTACATAACTCGTTACCGTCTCGTTAAATGAACGGATAACTTAGCACAAGGTGTCTTGGATATAGTGATCCAAGCACACCGAACAAACATAACATAGTATGCCCCTGTGGCCCGACGTGAGTCAGTAATAGCCTTGGTTAAGCTAAAGGGAAGGTTGGAAACCAAATTGGAAAACAACCATAACATACAGAGAGGATCGAACCTGATATGACAACGACCCCCATACTCACACGCGTGGCCGGAACAGACCGGACTCCTCACTCCCCCCGTTAGCACTTGTCAGAAGTTCATCATTGAACTTAGTTAAACAATCACAACATTGGGTTAAGTCTTGTTAGACACACACAAGGGAAGGGAGAGTCATACATTCACACACAAACATCACACACAAACATCACATAACGAACTCACGCATAGTCGTGGTTAGAACGTTCCTTAGGTCGGAAACGTTATCACCGGATACCGTTCTCTTACGTTTACCTAATAGTGGTTAACTAGCCCTTCAAGCGCATTCGAGGTTACCGGTATCGGCACGTAAACAAACAACAACAATAACGACTGTAAACTCGTTTCATGATTTATCTTATAACGTGGCAACACACAGAAAAACACATTGGCATACAAGCCGGTGTAATCCGGTAGGACACAGGTTGCAAGAAAACCATACCTGTCACCGGAGTCCACTTTATCATGTCCACTTATGTTCCTCGAGCAATTCTCGAACAACTGATAACATTACATGTATTTTTATTAACATCGGGGTAACATAATTGTTTTAAGTCTAATGCTTATAACTTTCCCGTTAACTTAGTTAAATAACTTGACATTTTTAACTTGTTTTACTCTCACATTTTAATACAACTTTTCACCCACTTAACTGTCATTAAAACTCACCTAACATGTCCTTAACAACTTTATAATATCATTACCTATCAATCCCCATCATTACATATCATTTTATAACCATAAACAACATTTTTGGTCCGCCGCCGACCTTACCGATCGACCTTGCACAAGGTCGGTCCATTCCAGAACACTTTACCGTCAAAATTTTCTACTCCGACGACCTTGTAAGTTCGGTCGCATGTTCGGTTCGATTCCAGAAACTTAATCCGTACATAATATACAAGCCCGACCGACCTTGCAAGTCCGGTCCCCAAGGTCGGTCCATTCCAGAAACTACTTCTCGTAGGGTAAACTGGGCTCGACCGACCTTGGCAAGTTCGGTTGCAAGGTCGGTCTGCCCCAGACCTTTATTTCCCCTTGCCCATTTAACTCCAAACTTCACCTCAAATATCCTAATATGTTCTAACATCATTTCGCACCTTTAATCCTTCATATGACATCCATAAAAACTCATTTTATAACTCCTTTAACACTTACTCCCTTCTTACCATTTTCATACCTTAAACAACATTTTTAGAGTGGTCCGGAACTTGGTCCTTACCTTAAGTCCCGGACCAATACTTACAGAGACTCTCGGCTGTTTTTAATAGGGTGGTCCGGGACCTTGTACTCACCCTAAGTCCCGGACCAAGACAGTTTTCCAACTCTCGGCCTGTTTTTCATGTATGGTCCGGGACATCCTCCAATACCTAAGTCCCGGACCTCTGTAACAGAATCCCAAATTTGACAATTTCAAGTCTTGTTTCATCTATTCTCTTCATCCACAAATTACCCAAACTTCATACATGAACTTAGGCATATTCTAATACCCAAAATATCACTTTGATTCACCTTTAAACATTGTCCAATTTGTCACACTCATTTTTCTTATAAATCTCTTAACACTTCCTAGTTCACCCAAAACTCATTTAAAACACTTTGAACTCCTTATACATTTTCCAATTTTGCCATAACTTCTCTTGTATATTCTCACATCCAATCACTTAGGTTTTTACCTTATTTCATTCAAGAACACCTAAAACCATCAAGAACACCATCACACACAAAACTTCACCAAATTTGCACTACATCACAATATAGTGCACAATTTAAATTGCTTGGCACTTAGGCCCTTAAATAACATGGCTCTTAGGCCCTTAAATTGCATAAACCATAAACACTGAATTTCCCACATAAATAATGCCTTTGACCTGCAAATACACCCAACAATACATATGCCCTTAATAAACTCCTTGAGAGCATTTTACTAGGTCATTCACCTTTGGCTCCTTAGATCATTTTAACAAGCATTATTAGCTCATTTCTCCTAAGGCATTAAACCACATTAGGTTAGTATATTTACCTCTTTTCCACTCAAACTTCTTTCTTGTTTCCTTATAAAACCGGTAAGGTATTTGATTCCTTGTCAACTACTAAACAATATACAAGCAATAAAATGAGTACACAAGCTTCAAGCTTAAACTCATTGTAAACCCTAGGTTTACATTGTTTCAAAAACATAATGTAGTTGTTTTACCTTGATCTTTGAAGAGAGTTTGAATATCTATGAAGAGAGGACTCCATCAAGTCCTTGAAAGATTCGAATGGAGCTAGAACAAAGCAACACAATGAGCACCATTAATGGTGATTTTCGGACATCACACAAACATGAAGGAAATGTCATTTTTCTTTGAGTTTCCTTACCTTGAAGCAAAGGAGAACAATAATATGTGGAAAGGTGAGCTCAAGCTCCTCCCATGGAGATTCCTCTTGGCACCTAAATGGAGCTCTTGGAATTTTGAAAGGATAGAATTGAAGAGCTTGATGAGACAAAGAGAATGGTGGTGTTTGTTTTTGATTTGGTTATGTGAGCTAAGAAATATTGGCATTGGAAGATGGCATTTGGTGCTGTTGCTGTAGCATCACCGTGAGAACAGAAAGAAGAGAGTAGAAGAGAGCTTAGAAGCGTGTGAAATGAAGGAGGAGGGAGAAATGAAGATAAGTTCTACTTTTAGAAGATATTAAGTAGTAAAGTAGAATAGTACTTTACTTTATAGGCTTTACTTTACTTATTTGATTTCTTTTACATATTGGTGACTCACACCTTGAAAAACCGGCCCCCATATAGTTAGAAGGGTATAATAGTCTTTGTTGACCAATTTAATTACTTATAACAATATATGTTACAAACTAGCTTATAAAAGTTACTATTCATGAAAACAAGGCACATTATTGTGAAATTTTTGATTTCCCATTGATATAGACTTCCAAATGTGATACTATATAGTACACATGTTAATTAAAGAGTAATGATGGACATATAGCCATTCAAAACTCATTTACAAGACAATTTTTCAAAAACGTGCTTTAAGACTCCTTAAAGCACATTTTTGTGTTTAACTTGTTTTCAAGCTTGGTTTTCTTTAGTAATTGATTTAATATGTTCATTAACATATAAATAAGGTATAGGTATGACCATTAGGTCTTATACAAATTTATCCCAAGCTTAGAGCACATTTTGCTCTTATTGACTTTAAGGTATTTTCTTGTGTTTTGTTTGGTCTCTCATTGTCTACCAAGGTTTCCTAAGGACTTAATTAGCCTTATTAATACATAGAAATATTAATTTAGTCTTGGTAGGCTCTTTGGGTCCTAACCAAGTTCGCTCTATAGCTTAGATGTTTTTGCTCAAACCATGTCAACTTTATTGTGCATTTTACTTATTTTAAATTGTTCACTGATGTTCTAAGGCACTTTTTAGCCTTTACATACCATAGTTTGATATTTAAACCACATATCGAGGTAGTTGGGGTAGATATGGAGAAAGGAGGGCGACATAGAAGAAATTTATTTTATTTTTTAGTCTAGATGAAGAAGAGATATTCGAATATAGAGGATGCAGATATAAGAATGGAATCAATGCGAATATAATAGCGAGAATAAGAAGCGAGTATAATAATATATAATAAACATTAAATTCTATCAATAAAAATATTAATTAATTAATAGAAAGAAGATAAAAAATAATAGAAAGAGAATAATGAAAAATATTAGAAGTTGGAAAGTGAAAGTGATTAAAGTGAATTATAAAAATTATAAATATTATAAAGTGATTACTAAAAATAATAAGAAATATAACAAAAGGTGTAAAACATAAACTAAAACTAACTTATTTAGTGTATGTAATTAAAATCAACACTAACATTATTATAAACAAATAAATACACTAAATAATAGAAATACACATGGATCATATTATGACATCAAAATCATAACCGACTTATTTCAAAATGGATTATTATATTAATACGAACCACCCATATTAAATACTCTATAATGTGCTTGTAAATAATATAAACGTTATAAACTATATATATACTTGTAAGTAATATATATAAAATGTAAACTTATAATATATTGATTTTAAAATTTTGGGGTATTTCATTATTCCCCCCTTAAAATAAAGCTTCATCCTCGAAGCTCAAACTTATACTATCGACCTGTTGTCCTAATATTCAACCAACTGATTCTAAGTAATTTACAATAAGTTTATAACATAACACTAACCATTATAAATTTGGGTATTGCAGTTTACCCCCTTAAAAGAATATTTCGTCCTCGTAATTAAATTTTCAATTAACTCGTACCTAAATCAAAGAATGAGGGACAATTGGATGAGATTGTGAGCTACAAGAAATGTCACCGAAGTTCGCAACCATAGGACTATTGTGATACCACTTTGTAACACCCCGGATTTTCTAACCTTTTATTTGGTTAGTTTTTTTACATTTCAAGTTTAATATTAGTAAGCAGCGGAATCGAAACCTAAACCCGGGGCATTATTGCCACACTCGCAAATAAACGAGTGCTAAGGCCTAAATATTTAACTAAATAACCAAATCCATATTTTTAATAAGAAAATCCAACATCCATAATAACAATTCTATAAAATTGTTGAAGTTCAAAGCAAATAAAATAAAATTCAATTACAAATAACCAGTCTATGTGGAGTCGTCGTATTCCCAAACCCCAAGCACATCAACACCTGTGGCAGAAATCCAAACAAACACGGAAAGGGCCACCATAAAGTCAGAAAAACTGAGTAAGCTACCACTTCACCACGTAAAAATCATTTTCTCTTTAGAAATCATTTTTAACAATATAACCACACAACATACAACACATTTCAACAATATTAACACACAACAACAAAATTATCATAACTGTAAAATACTTCACATTGGTTTTCTTTAGTAACCCAAAAAAAATATATTAGTCAGATTATTTTAATTATCTTCCTTGTCCCAACGCGCAGCCAGGACAAAACAACTTTACTTTCTCTTTGGGTACAACACGCAGTTGTAACCCGGACCCCAACACGCAACCGGGAATCCAACCAAGCCACTAAATCCTTAAGTGTCCACACCCCCCAATAGTTCAAAGGACTAAGGAGTAGATCTAGGGCTAACTGTGTCCTAGTGCGGCCCACAGTATCTCAAACTTATGCGTCCTAATGCGGCCCGCATTTATCATCTCATCCATGTGTCCTAATACGGCCCACATGTACCATGGTATACTCTTCCTTATTATAATTCTTTTATTCATTGTTATTATTCACTTTATAATCTCTTTAATTTCCACATATACCACCAAAATTCAATCATGCCTCAACAATCGTGACTAAAATAATTGCAATTCCACATAATCATATCATTAACATTTCACATTCATCTCTCCTCTAAAAATAATATTCAATTATTTACCATAAAATAAACCGCACTTTAATATTTCCAGTAATCATTATCATAAACATTTCATCTCCAAAATAATAGTCACTCACAGACAAAAATCACAACCACTACAAAAAGATTTATTTTACGCAGTTAATATAAAATTAGTGAACGCAGTAACTTACCTGGAATCTAGAAACGATTTGCATAATCAAACATGAACTCAATTATTGCTCATCGCTCTCAAATTCAAAGCCTAAATGTGTCCTCTTCGGTCTGGTTGGAGAGAAAAATGCATATAAAAGATATTTTTTTTTTCTAGTTGTGAGAGGAGAAAGAGAGATTGGAGAGAGCAGATTGTGAGAGATGATGCATTGGAAGGGATGGATGACTAATATTTACAGAAAGCCGGAGGGAAACCCAAGAGAGAAAGAATACCAACCAATGATCACTAAAGTGATTAAAATTGTTTAGTTAAATTAAAGAAAACAAAGGGTTAGGAAATATGAAAGGTAAAATTCATTATTAGTAAAGTAGGAAATATCAAAGGGTAAAGATGGTTTACTAATTAAAGTAGGAAATATGAATAGTTAGAACTAGTTCATTAATAAATCATAAACATTATAATTATTATAACTTCATTATAACAAATAAATATGCTAAATAATTATATATACACAAGGATCATTGTTATGACATTAAAACCACAACCGATTTACTTTTAAAACATGTTATTTTATTAACACGAATTATCTTTATTATATAGTATGCTCGTAAATTATAGTATAATACCATAAACTATATATTATGCTCGTGAACTAATATACTCATAAATTATATAGAAGATGTATTTTAAATCAACATTACTCTTTGAATCATATCATTATTATCATTACTCCATTTTTAATTAATAAATATACCAAGTTAGCTAGAGAAATACAAGGATCATCAATACGAAGATAAAAATCACCACTACCATAGTTTTAAAAAGATTATTTTATTAAACGCATTGTCTTTATTAAATACTGTATAATATGGTCGCAAACTATATGATATATTTGTAACTAGAAAATAAATGTATTTAAAATTTAGGGGTATTTCAGAAAATACCAAAAGATATCACCGACATATGGTAAAACTAACTTATTTATGTAATAATATCAACACTGTCATTATTATAAACAAATAAATACACTAAAATAATAGAAAATACACATGGATCATATTATGACATCAAAATCATAACCGACTTATTTTCAAAACGGGTTATTTATTAAAAATCATCTTAAATACTATATAATATGCTTGTAAATAATATAATGTACTTATAAACTATATAATATACTTGCAACCTATATATATATATAACTTTATAATATTTGTATTCTGAAATTTTAGGGGTATTTCATCATTCCTCCTTAAAATAAAGCTTCGTCCTCGAAGCTCGAACTCTCACTGCTAACCAATGTTTTAATAATCAACTAATGGTTTCTAGGTATCTTACGCTAGGGGTTTTAACATATCACCAACCATAATAATTTAATTAACCATAATAACTTTTGGTATTATAGTCTACCCCCTTAAAGAATATTACGTCCTCGTAATTAACCTCACAATTAACTCTTACCTGACTCAAAGAGATGAGGGATAATTCAATAAGGTTCTGAGCTGCAAGAAATCACACCTAAATTCACAACCACAAGACTATAATTCATTCAAATAAAATTCCTATCATTGTCAACAAGATACAATTCACTATGGAGTTTCAATCATATAACATTCATTCTATATATTATTCAATAAAAGGAATTATTGTAAATTACCAAAATTCATAACATTATCACTTGAGCATCATAGGTTATCTACATTTTCATAAATATCATCAACTTTGACTCATATCTAAAATCTTCGCTTATACATTTGTGTCAACATATACCGCAATCAATATTTCAACATATCAAGAATAAAAAAACATTCAATCATAATCACACAAAATATCTCAAAATGCATTAAAAACAAAGAAAGCATCAGAAAGTAATTCCCTTCAGAAGACGGCTTGTCCAATTTTAATCCTAAAATAATTATTCCATTTTTATATCTTTCTTAACCTTTTTTCTAGTCAGTTTTGCTCTGATACCACTTTGTAACACCCTGGATTTTCTAACCTTTTATTTGGTCAATTTTTTTAGAATTCAAGTTTAATATTGATAAGCAGCGGAAACAAATCCTAATTCGGGACATTACTTGCCACACTCGCAACTAAACGAGTGCTAAGGCCTAAATAATTAACTCACTAATGACTATTATTATTAATAAATTAAATACAACACCTATTAAAATAATTTCTTACAAATGTAGAATTATCAAGCCAAAAATAAAATATAACTATAAATAATCAGACTATGTGGAGTCGCCTTCCCAAACCCCAAGGACTTCATCAGTACCTGTGGCAGAAATCCAAACAAACATAGAAAGGGCCACGATAAAGTCAGAAAAACTGAGTAAGCTACCACTTCACCACGTAAAAATCATTTTCTCTTTAGAAATCATTTTTAACAATATAACCACACAACATACAACACATTTCAACAATATTAACACACAACAACAAAATTATCATAACTGTAAAATACTTCACATTTGATTTCTTTAGTAACCCAAAAATATATTAGTCAGATTATTTTAATTATCTTCCTTGTCCCAACGCGCAGCCAGGACAAAACAACTTTACTTTCTCTTTGGGTACAACAAGCAGTTGTAACCCGGACCCCAACACGCACCCGGGAATCCAACCAAGCCACTAAATCCTTAAGTGTGCACACCCCCCAATAGTTCAAAGGACTAAGGAGTAGATCTAGGGCTAACTGTGTCCTAGTGCGGCCCACAGTATCTCAAACATATGCGTTCTAATGCGGCCCGCATTTATCATCTCATCCATGTGTCCTAATACGACCCACATGTACCATGGTATAATCTTCCTTATAATTCCTTTATTTATTATTCACCTTATAATCTCATTATAATCCACATATACCACCAAAACTCAATCATGCCACAATAAACATGACTAAATAATTACAATTCCACATAATCATATCATTAACATTTCCACATTGATCTCTTCTCTAAAAAAAATACTCAATTATTTACCATAAAATAAACTACGCACTTTAATATTTCCAGTAAACACTATCATAAACATTTCATTTCCAAATAATAGTCACTCACAGACAAGAATCACAACCACTATAAAAAGATTCATTTTACGCAGTTAATACAAAGCTAGTGAACACGGTAACTTACCTCAAAAAGAACATTATCATTTGCACCCACCAAACATATAATTAGCCACTACTCTTCGTTTACACATTTTGGCACCGATTTGTTGACATCATCAATGAAAGAAACAACTCTAGCTGCTGCTACATGCTGCCGTTACTTCATATTGTGGCCGCCCAAGATAGAAAAAGAAAACTAATTGATCCTTTTTTTCATATTTTCCTTTTCTGTGTGTGTGAGAAGAGAGATTTTTTTCTTTTTGAATCTATGATATGGAGAAAGGAGGTGCGACATAGAAGAAATTTATTTTTTATTTTTTAGTCTAGATGAAGAAGAGAGGTATTCGAATATAGAGGATGGGCAGATAAAATGGAACATCAAATGAGCGTATATATAGGAGGCCGAGGGTAACTGAAGAGCGAGGAATATAAACTGTTTAATTAATACAGAAAGTAATTATTCAATCAATAAAGAGTATTAAACCTTTTAATGAATAGAAAATTAGAAGTTAGGAAATGTGAAGAGGTAAAGATGATTTAATAAATGGAGTTGGAAATATGGAAAGTTTAAAGTGATTAACTAAATAAAATCAGAAAATACCAAAAGGTGTAACCGACATATACTAAAACTAACTTATTTAGTGTATGTAATTAAAATCAACACTAACATTATTATAAACAAATAAATACACTAAAATAATAGAAAATACACATGGATCATATTATGACATCAAAATCATAACCGACTTATTTTCAAAATGCATTATTTATTAATACGAACCACCCTTATTAAATACTCTATAATGTGCTTGTAAATAATATAACGTACTTATAAACTATATAATATACTTGTAATCCATATAATATAAATGTAAACTTTATAATATATTGATTTTAACATTTTGGGGTATTTCAGTATTGGTATTGTAGGTTGTGGAAGTTTGAGTATTTGTGAGCTAGCATTTGAATTGTAGGCCTTAGAGCCAAGTAAATTATGTATGAGTATTGGTATTGTTGTTTGATGGAGTATTGGTGTATTGAGATGGATTTGTATTGCTTTGATTGCTGGTAGGACCCTTGTAAGGGTGTGGCTAGATTAGGAATGAATTTGGAGAGAATGGATATATGTGGCAAAGTAAGAAAAGTAGGTGAACTATGGCAAACTTTTGGTAGAAATGTGCATTTATGGATGACTATGGTGAATGGTAGAACCTGGTGTGTATTGGTTAAGTAGAGATGTTAGTAACCATGGAATGGTAGTTGTAGGATGAGAATAAAAGGGTGTAAAATCTGTAGCAAGCATAGCATGTGAAATGCATGGAAAAACGAGAGAAAGAGTTAGTGTTTGTAACCTTGAAGATGGAGATTTGACTTGGGTATAGGTAGTGCATATGTCTAGAAATGAAATGGTATGGTAAAATGAAGTTAGGAAAAGATGCAAAGTGCAAAGGAAAGTGTATAAATGCACAAGTGTGCAAGTTGTAGAAATGAGAATGGAAATTTGTAGAAATTGGGCAAGAAGTTGAGTATGGATTGGACCAAGGATTTGAGGAGGTTTAAGGAGTGTTTTGAGGTGTTTAATTATGTAGGAAACTTATGGAAATATTATGTAATGATTAGGGGTGGATTAAGGGTTGATTTGGGGCTGAAAAAAGACCTTAATAGCAGTTTTTAGCAGGGTCCGGGACTTAGGATATGTACCAAGTCCCGGACCGCTTCAAAAAAGGCCCGAGAGTGAATGCAGGAATTGGTCTGGGAATTATGTCCAGGACCAAGTCTAGGACCAGGGTAGAAAATATGGCCGAGAGTTAGACAGTGCATTGGTCCGGGACCTAGGGTCCGGACCAAGTCCCGGACCACCCCCAGAATTCTGCAGAGAGTGTTTTTAAGGGTTCTAAACATGGGGGATTGATTGGTAATGGTTTTAGAAGTTGTTAGGGCCTTGTTTGGTGACCTTTAAAGGCCCTAAGAAGTGTAAACAAGAATGAAAATTAATTAAGAAAGTTTTAAGTTTAAGAACATTAAGTTAAACCGAAACAACGGGATAACGGGGTAAGTACGGGAGTAGTGGTTATGTATGTATTGCAAAGCTTAGTATTAATGGAACCATTTGGCATGTAGCCGGAGGTTCAAGAATAAGACTCGAGGAACGAGAGTGAACCAAAGGAACAAGGGAACACCCGGTGAAGTAAATTCTGGTAAAAGGTATGATTTCTTCATGCTCTGTATCCTAACCTGGTTACCCCAATTTGTGTGCTTATTTGATCACCTAAATAAGATAAATGCACGAATCGGACTATATTGCACTTACTTGTGTTTGTTTATATCGTTCTTGGTATATTTATCTTGAACAATAGTTTGTATAATTCATGAAATGTATGAATGATGACAAAGTGTATTTGTATCATGTAGTGTACTTGTGTATTGTATTGTATTTTGTATGGACGTGTGTATGAGCAATGTATTTGTGTATGTGGCTTGAATGAATGACTTCTACTAATTCCTAACCACCTAACTCCTAACGTAAGTATTGAGTAATTGGAATGAGTAGAAGTCCAATATAGTTTCGGCCACGCGTGAGGATGAGGAGACACAAGAGGTTGGATCCGATTCCTGGTTCTTTAACTGGTCACGGCCCAAACCCCTTAAATGGGTAGCATCCTGGATTGGTGAACCAAGTAAATCCCGGTGGTGGGACAGAGTAGTCCCGGGCCGGAGGTCCCGACGACTTGACTTGAGAAGTAGTAAAGTAAAGTAAGTATTGTATGAGTAATGGTCTTGGCTGGTGTAAGTCATTGACCCTGAGTAAAAGATTAATCTCCACCCGATTAACCCGGGTGGACAAATGAAGCTAACAATTACCGGATATTGTGTATGCATTGTGTATGGACTGAGTATGTAATGAGGGTGTATTGTGTATGTATCGTGAATGTGTAATTCGGAAGAAGGTGAGTAAGTATTGTTGGACTTGTATAACCTCATTGTATGTATTGAAGTGTGTGTGTATTCCTTGCGTAAAGTATTGTAGTATTGTGTATAAGAGCATGTATGCATGTGTAGGATCGGGTGGCTAACTCAAACCAACCAAAGGTGTGAGTCTAAGAGTTGGTTTGACTCAATCAGCCTTCGTAAGTGAGAAGCACTCTGCGATGTAGAGGCACTCAATCGAATTGATTAATCTAAGGGTGTGGAAGACTTTTTCGGTAATTGAAGCAAAGCGATGAAAAGGGAGAAGGACTCTGTGGGACTCAGCAAGATACACAAATAAGCTATTTCATTTCCTGGTCAAATAAAACAACTAACAAATGTCCACTAAGTAGAAAGGATCTACTTAGTGGTTTTTCACTCACTCACCCAACACACTTTCTAATCAGATCAATGGTAAGCGTAGTGAAACTAGGATCTTCCTAGGCAGAGTCTATCTAAAAGCGTAAACTAACTTGGTACGTATTCTCTCTCTCTTTCTGGCTTACAAAGCGATTCTCTTTCTCTCTCTAAGCTCTAAAATAATCCTCAATCAAAGCACACAACAAACTGACTATTACACAACTTATTTATACTCTTAATACAACGGTAGGTCTAAGGAGTTAGTTCCAAAAATACCGGAACTAACTTAGTGGGCAACTTCCAACGGTTTTGAGTAGTCTCATTACTTGGGCACGATCTTCGGGTGTTGAGGGAAGACTTCATGACCGTTGTGGCGATTAAGGCATTCCCGAGTTGACTCCTTATTATTCGTAACAACATGGGAGAGTCTGTGAAGTCTGCTTAGTTACGTGGACTCTATTGAAGCGACTCACTCTTTGTGTCTTGTGTAGGGATGATTGACTCTGTCGAGGTGATAGGCTATCTCTGCAACACTCCGATGTCCCAACAGTTTCCCCCTTGTTGCTGATGATAGCAAACCTCCGTGAATCCCGATGGAGTCAATCCTGAAATATAAACACAAAGGACTAGGGGAACCGACCCTGTCGAAGTTCCCCCTTAATAGCAACAGTAGTAATTGAGTTCAAAGACTCCATTTAGGTTCCCCCTTGATCGTAGAGGGACTCCAGGCAAGCAAATATTAAATAGGTAGTGTAATAGGCAGGATATAGCATAGTATATATTGCAGTTAAGATACTAGACCACACGGTCCAGCAGCACAAGTCCAAAAGCAGTTTAAAATAGCAACAGAATCACCCGTACACCAGACGGGATTCACCGCTTCCCCCTTTTGCTTTCATCAGAGGGAAGCCCACAGTCACACAGAGTTAGTCAAAATATTCACACACAAACCAGCAAAAAAGTGTTTAGAACTTAAAAACAGCCCTAAGTCCTAACACTACACACACGTCATGGCTAGGGGGTTGGGGTCAGGGTGGATTGGATGTCAAGGAGTTGTTCTTGCAAGGCCGCCACAGTTGTCTCTATCCCAGCGAGTCTGTCCATCATCCGCGTTTGCCCCTGAATCAGCTCTGCTGCTTGCGCAAGGAGTCGATCCACTTTCTCCAGGAGGGGTAGGAGTGTAGCTTGAGGGATTGCCTCTTGAGAAGTGGATGTTCCCGCCGTCGTTGGAGTTGATGGTGGGGGCAGCAGCTTTGATTTGTCGATAGATGTCAGCCGATTCAGATACCGCAGGTTGATAGTGTCTGCCTCTTCGATGGACTCTGGCGTCGATGTCGCCAGGGGTACCTGAAAGAATTTGAGAATTCGAGGCAGCCAGAACACATACCCCAGGGAGTGTTTCGGGGTATCGACAGACTGGGCTAGGTGATGGAGAATGATGTGGGCCAGATTAATGGAATGACGGTTGATTATGCAGTACATTATGGTGAGGTCCAAGTAGTTGACCATGAGATTTCCTTCTTTTCGTGGGACAATGTTTTTGATGACCAGAATGTGTAGGAGTTGGTGTAAAATGGAGAGATCGCCACGGGGTATGGGTGAGCCAATCTTTTTCTTGGAGGAGAAAAAGCGATAGATTTTATTTTATGGGACCCCAGGGATTTCAGGAAGGACTCCTTTCTCATAGAAGGACAGGCCAGTAGCAGGGACTCCAAGGATTTGGGACAATTTTTCAAGATTGAATAAGATTGGGGTGGAATTAACAAAAGACTGTGCAACACCGTTTCTGATAACAAGATTTTGAAAGAAATCGACAGACTCTTGGGGATACGTTATCTCACAGAAGAGGTGTTTCCACCCCTGAACCTCTAGCATGGTCACTAATTCCCCTAGGTTTGAAGATAGAGAGAGAGAATCGGGGAGCTTACCCCTGACGATATTTCGTTCTGAGGCAGGGTCCCCGAGCATGTAGCGCTGGTTGAAGGGGTCTATCTTCGCACATCTTCGGTGCGGTTTTGGAGGTTTCTGGTCCTTGGTGGAGGTGGCGCCAGTAGAAGTGTTGTGACTAACCGTGGGCAATTCTTGGACTGGTGACGATTCTCCGGAGCCAGAGGAGACTGGTTAGGCCTTGACAGAAGAACGGAGTACCCTTTTGCTGTGGGTGGGTCGGCTGGAGGTTTGAGCTTTTCTTTTACGGGTTTGGTTTTGGTTGTTGTGGTGGTGTTGCTGATTTTGCGGGAGATGCGGGTGGGGTTGGTGTAGGAGATTTGTGGGTTGGGGCTTGCGGTTGATCAGTAGGATGGGTTTCGGCAGGAGGGATTTGAGCTTGTGCTGTTGGGGATGGTGGCAGGGTTTGGATTAGGGTGACACCCTCAATATCCGTGTCAAGAATATCAGTTTTTGCAGCGGATGGCGGTGTTTGATGAGGGGATGGGTTGCGGGTTGGAGGTGGTGGTGTGGCGGAGTGTGTGTGGAGACGAAGTAGCGGTGGTTTTAGTGGGAGAGTGAGTGGTGGTGGTGGTGGTGAGTGGAGATGGATTTGGGTTGGCCATCGATTGGAGGTACGCCTGAAGGCGAATGGGATCGGCGAAAATATCGGTTGGGATGTTGATACCGTTGAAATTGATGCCTGCCATATGGAAAGTGTAGGATACTTGGGTGTAAAAGGGATGGAAGTGAGAGAGATGGAGTGGACGGGTGATGGCTATAAAGGCTGTAACGTTTGCGGAAGATGCAGAGGTAGCTTGTGTCAGGCGAGAAAAATAAGGGGCCGCAGGTTTTTGGCGAGATTAACGGCGAGCATTCAGGTAGGGTGGGTTTGGATCGATGACGTGGGCGGTAGTGCGAGAATAATAGACATGCTAAGCAATAAAACACGTTTCACAGATTCAAGTGCAAACATAGACAGACTCGATGAGACATGAGGGAGTACCTTGCTGAAGATTACGGTAGGGGCAAGGAGATGCGACCGTCTAGGTAGACAGAGTCAACCAGATTGCTGATCGCAGTGCTTCGAATCGTGCTGTAGACAGGGGTTTAGTGAAGATATCTGCAAGTTGATCTTCTGTGGGCACAAAGTCAAGTTGGATGAGCTTTTTCTCGACACAGTCTTTCAAGAAGTGAAAGCGAATTTCAATATGTTTGGTTCTTGAGTGTTGGACTGGGTTTTCGGATATTTTGATGGTGCTTTTATTGTCACAGTAAATTGGGATTTGTTCTTGGGTGACATAATAGTCTTGAAGTTGTTGTTTCATCCAAAGGAGTTGGGAGCAACATGCTGCAGCAGAGACATACTCTGCCTCCGCTGTAGAGAGTGCTACGGAGTTCTGTTTTTTGGAGGACCATGAAACAAGGCAAACACCCAAGAACTGTGCATTACCTGAAGTACTCTTTCGATCTTGGAGAGAACCAGCCCAATCAGAGTCACGATATCCAGATAAAGTAAAGGTAGGAGATCGTGGATACCATAGATAGAGTGTACTTGTACCTTTAAGATAGCGGAAGATACGCTTGACTGCTTTGAGGTGAGACTGCTTCGGTGCTGCTTGGAAGCGAGCATAGAGGCAGACTGCGTGAAGAATGTCGGGGCGACTGGCAGTAAGATACAGAGGGACCCTATCATTCCTCTATATTTTGTGGCATTGACACCGACTCCGTCATCATCAGGATGAAGTTTTGCAGATGTACAGCTTGGTGTGGACATACTCTTGGCATGTTTGAGGTGTACTTGTCAAGGAGTTCCTTGATGTACTTTTGCTTGAAATACCCCGTAATTAAAATAGTGATTACTTAGGCTAATAAATAATTTAGAGGCTTAATTAAGTATAATAATCACAAGGGAACAAATCCCGAAGAAAACGGATCCTTAAAAGGATTAAAATCACTAACGAACCTTAAAGCGCGTTTTTCAAGGTAACCGGGAAAACGTGTCTTTAAGCGGGTCAAATAGACTCGTAACAGTTTTGGTCAACTAAATAATCATTAATAAATATTAGTGAAGCTTTAGGACCAATAAAATCAATAAAACGAGAGATTAGTAAAAACTGTCAAAAACGGGAAGTTGTGGGGAAGAAGTATAAATAACTCAAACTAGTGTGTCCAATTTGTAATAAAAATTTTAAAATCCTCATGAGTGCTGTGTGCTGTCCGATTTTACATATATACACACACACACTCTACTCCCTTTATTTATAAAAGACAAAGAAATAAAAAACATAAAGTAACCCCCACCCTCACTTTCTACTCTCTCTCCTACTCTCTATTCTCTCACTCACGTACCCATCTTCTTCCTCCTCTCTTTTCTCCTTCTCCAAATCGACACCCATGGAGAAATAAGAAAACACCCACAAACTCTACCTTCTCTCCTTTGTAACTCCTTCAAAACTCTTCCAAAAATTAAAAATTACACCATTGTCTTCCTCTCCTCAAGAGCTACATTTTCCTCTTTCCAAAAATTGAAAAGGAGCATTTTCGTTTTTATGGGTATGTCCCATTTGAGCTTCAACACCACCATTAGAAGGCCCTCCTTCTCCTTGTCCTATTAAGGTAAAAACATCTTCAAAAACTCCATCTTTTTCTAGCCTCAAAGGCAAAAAAATTCATGAACTAAACCCTTGTTCTTCCTCTTGTTCTAGCCGATTTTGGCTTGATGGTGGAGTTGGAAATATTGTTCTTGAACCACTCCAAACAGCACTTGCACTCTTGGAAGGTAATATAAATTCTAAACCCTAAAATCCTATTAGAACCTACCTAATGATTAGGGTTAGTTCTAGCATTAGAATGGTGTATTAAAATGTGTATATCAATGGTTGTAGTGTTGGAGAATTGTGTTGCTAGACCGGTTAGAAGAGGAAGAGGAAGGAAGAGAGAAGAAAGAAAATCTAGAAGAAAAACAAGGTAAGAATACTCTTTTGTGTAACTTGGTATATATATGTATGTAACAGTTTTTGGTAGCTTGAAATGAGTAATGGAAATGGTAATGTATTAGTAGTGTAATGTGTAGGAAGATATAAGTATTTTGAAGCCTTAAAAGACACTTAAAACTTGTTAAAACATTGGGAAGATGTGTTTGAGTGCAGGAATTTTATGAGTGTGTTTTAGTATTGGTATTGTATATGGAGCTAGCATATTGTTGTTGTGTATAACAGGTGAGATGTTGATAATAATGTGAGCAAAACAATGTGGTGAGTGTATAAAATACAAGGGAGACTATGGCAAAATTTATCTAGGATTAGAACACTTAGTGAATTTTAAACTAGGTGAATGATGTAAGTTGTAACAGATTTTGAGATAGATAGATAGAGGGAAGATGGGAGAGATAGTTAATGTAGTTGTAATGTATTGGAGGTGTTAGAAATGACATTAGAAGAGGGAGTTGTAGATGGAGAGTGTTAGTGTTAAATCTGTAGCATAATGCAACTAGAGAAGACCTAGTGTGAGTGTTGTATGAAACTTGGAAAATTATGTGAGTGAATGAGTATAGAATTGTGTAAGGAGTTAGGAAATGAACTAGGGTGTATTAGGAGGTTTAAATAATGTTATAACATGTGGGAATAAGTGTAGGAACAATGGGGAAGTAATGGGTGAAAGAGAGGACTGAAAACAGAAATTAAAATGCAAATACTGGGTCGGACCGAACTTGCGACCGGACTTGCAAGTTCGGTCGAGCCCAGATTTACAAAGACGGGAAAGCTACCGGACTTGCAAGTTCGGTCGGACCAGAAAATTTTCCCCATCTGTAACCTACTGGAATCGACCGGACTTGCGACCGGACATGCAAGTTCGGTCGAGCCAGAAAAATTCACGGATGGAACCTACTGGAATCGACCGGACTTGCGACCGGACATGCAAGTTCGGTCGAGCCAGAAAAATTCGCGGATGAACATACTGAATGACCGACTTGCGACCGGACATGCAAGTTCGGTGAGCCAGAAAACATGCAAGTTGAAGACCGGAATCGAGCCAGCAAAAATCACCGACGAAACCTTCTGGAATGGACCGAACTTGCGACCGGACTTGCAAGTTCGGTCGGCCAGAAGAGTTTCGGTAATCTGAGCTACTGGAATGGACCGGACTTGCAAGGTCGGTCGCAAGTCCGGTCCGGTCAAAAAAATATATATATATATATTATATTTTAAATTAAATAATATATATATATATGTATATACCTACATATATATATATATATATGTACATGTATGAAAGCATGCCAAGTTAAGTAAGAAAGTGAACTTAAGTAATGAAAAATAAGTAAGTAAAGTGTAGTGTAAGAAATGTAAGGACATAGTAAGTAGGAGTTAAGTTGATGATATGTAAATTAATCATTCAATTGTATGTATATAATAGGACTTGATTTGTGACACCGAAGGACGTTTGGAATCACGTGCAACGGTGAACGGTATGGATTCCTCATGCCCCGTATGCTATCTTGGTTACTCTGATTTGTGTGTTGTGTGCTAATTGATCACCAAATAAGATAAATGCACGAATCGGAGTTAATATGCATACTTGTGAATATGTAGTGTTGTATGTTGTGAATATTTTCTTAAATCTTAGTTTGTATAATTCATGAAATGTATGGATGATATGAATGTTGTATGTATGTTGTAGTGTACTGTGACCGTTTATTATTGTGTTTGGGCTTCTAACTTATTCCTAACAAGCTAACCAATCTAACTTAAATTGGTAATTAAATTGGAATGAGTAGAAGTCCGATATAGTTTCGGCCACGCGTGAGGATGCGGAGTCACGAGAGGTTGGCTCCAATTCCTGACTCTTAAACTGGTCCGCGGCCCAAATCCCTTAAGTGGGTAGCATCCCGGATTGGTGAGTCAAGTAAATCCCGGAGGTGGGACGGCGTAGTCCCCAGGGCCGGAGGTCCCGACGACTTAACTTGAGTATAAGTAAGTAAGTAAGAATGAGTAAGTAAAGTAAATGAAAGTAAGTAATTGTAAGTAAGAAAAAGTAAGTAATGAGTAAAAGAGTAAAGCATTCCGATTAACCCGGATGCATAATTTGGCTAACCTTGTGAAGGTAAGTGAGATGTATGCTATGATATTGTTGCCTTGAATTGTGTATGAATTGTATAGCATGTATGTTGTATGCAAAGCATGTATGTATGAAAATAATGAACAGCATGTTTAGTGGACGTCAAATAGTCGGCGTGCCCTAGCTAGCACGCGGTATATGCGGAGTCTATATGCAGCGTTTGCTGAGCCCCTTGGGGCACCATTTTTACTACACGCAGGTACTCGTGAAGGATGAAGATGCTGAGGACATAGTTCTATTTCTTTATCTTCTTTTGATTGTAAACAATGAATTTATGATGGTGTACTAAGTAGTACATGGCTGTAACTTTTGATTAGCCGGTGTACCATGGGGTACACCTTTTTGGATATTGATGGAAGGGAATTGGTATAGATGAGTAATAGGTAGAAACTCATTCTTTTGGGAAGTGTGGTAAAGGATGTAATGTAATACTTTAAATACTCGGTGATCCAAGAATGTAAGTAGTTATTTTGTATTAGTATGCATTATATTAGTAGCTCGGTACACTATGTTCATCAGACCGTGACTGTAAGTACTAGTAGCCTAGCTAGCCGTATGGGCGGTTAGCGGCATTGTTCACCCGCCGTAGTAAGTAGTAATATTCCGCTGCGAACTCGTAGGATTAACAGGACAATTAGACGGTAAGCATAGGATTAGCGGTTGGGGTGTTACAAAAAGTGGTATCAGAGCGTAGTTACGCTCTGATGTCCATAGTACCGAGCATAGGGGATTACCGAGTTAGGATTTCAACCGTCTTAAGACGGATACTTAGAAACCTAACTAGGAACTACCGTTGTTAACAACGGATACCCTTGACGTTCTTAGGAACGATACCTTGCTTAAATTTCAAGACCCTTAGGTCATATCTTGCAAAGCCTAATGTAACTGTTAATATTCAGATGTCAGGAAGAGGTCCAGGCCGCCCTAGAGGAGGGGGCAATGACGGACCCGGCACGCAGACGATAGCTGAGATCGTCGCCGCCACGGTAGCGCAGATGCTACCCCAAGTAATCCAAGCTGTACAACAATCTCAGCAAAACCAACAAACTCAAGCGGGGCCAATCCCTCCCCTCCACCCAGAGAAGCAAACTGGGTAAAAGCTGTAGCGGAACTCCGCCCTCCCTGCTTTAGGGGCGAGAGTGATCCGGCTAAGCTCGAGGCCTACATCTCCGAGATGGAGACGGCCTTCGAAACCCTCGAAGCTCCTGCTGGAGTTCGAGTCAGAGTTGCAGCCTACTATCTGAAGGATGCAGCCATGGATTGGTGGAAGCTGGTCAAGCACGAGCACGTCAGCGACCCCACATTCGACTGGGATTCCTTGCATCTCTCCTCCGTTCAAAATACTACCCTGAGCACGTGAAAACCAAGAAAAGGCTAGAGCTAGATGCCTTGAAGATGACAGAGAAGATGACTGTCGACGAGTACTACCGCACCTTCACCTCCATTCTCCGTCTCCTCCCTGATCTAGGATACACCGGCCAGGTGTTGGTCGATCGCTTCTATGGCGGTCTGAGCCATCGCCTTCGGTACGGTATGGGCTACACGAGATTTACCTCCCTTCAGGTAAATATCAGTTAACCCTTAGTATCAATTCAAACTCCTTGAATTCCTTAAATTCCTTGAATTCTTTGAATCTTTCCTTATTCCTCCTTAAATGAGAATCCCGGCTAATACCTGAGATTTCAGGAGTGTTATCACGCGGCTTCTCGCGTTGAGATCACTTGCCAGTTAAGGGATGAAGAGACCGCGCTGAAGCGCAAGGCCAACAACAAAAACACCAGCACTGAGGAGCAGAACCAGGGGAAGAGCTGGAAAAAGAAGAAAGGGAATTTCTTTCAGCAATCCCAAAAGAAATCCCAGGGTGAGAGCAGTGCCCATGCTGAGCAGGGCAAACCAGCTGAGCTTCTCAGCTTGGTTATTCTGCACCGGTGGCAGCAAAGCCACTGAGATCACACCCACCAAAGGGTAAATTCCTAATCCAATTTGTATTCGTATAAGTAATGTATCTAGTATATCCACGCACACATGTGCTAACCCTCTAACCTCAGGTTCTAGCTCCGGTGTCGCCAAAACCTTCTCCGATGGCCGCACCTATGTGTGCAGAAAGTGCAACCAGGACCATCCTGGTAAGACTGTTATGGGAGAGACATCAAGTGCTACAACTGTCAGAAGCTGGGACACACAGCTAATAGATGCCCAGAGAGTGCTAAGCCAAAGGGAAACTTTCAGAACTACAAGCAGAGAGAGGGCAAGGAGGTGGCATCTGGCGATGCACCGGCCCAGCAGGCACCACAGGGACAGGGATCCCGGGGACCTCAGAGGGCGCACCTCAGAGGCAGCCTGTTCTCCATGTTATTGACCGTGATGGGTCCGGTTCGAAATCCGGCCCAGGTAATCATCTAAACCTTTAATCCTTGAAGTAGCATGACTAAGTAGTAGAGTAATTGTTGATGAATGCATGAGTAAATAAGAGAAGTATGTATGAAGCATGAAATGAAGTAGTTGAAACTAGTACTCACCGTAGATGAATTTATAACCATAGGAAGCTTTAGTATCTGTTACCCGATACCGGTAAACTTGAATCAAGAAGAGATCGACATCACCAACCACGACTACACCAACAATCAGTGTCAGGTCATCCGACCAGGTATGATCTTATTAAGGGGATACCTGACACCCGAAGCACAAATCTCAATCATCCGACGATGCAACGAGCTAGGAACGGGTCAAGGTGGATTTTACACACCCGAATTCCCCGGTGGAGCGAAGATGAAGCTGAAGATGATGTGCTTGGGAAAGGACTGGAATCCTTATACCAAGACATACCAGGAGACACGAACACAAGATGGAGCGACGCCACCGACAATACCACCAGAGTTTCAGACACTCTCACACAAGCAGTAGAACTTGCACAACAATGCGAACATGAACCGATCCCCGCACTTGAAGCGGATCTCTGTATCGTCAACTTCTACGAGAAAGAAGGACGACTTGGGTTACACCAAGACAAGGACGAGACAGCGGAATCTCTTGAACAAGGAGTGCCCGTAGTGTCTTGGTCCATTGGTGATGACGCCGTATTCCTGTATAGCGAGCAGAAGCGTGTGGACCTCGCACAGAAACTGGTATTGAGATCAGGAGATGTCCTAATCATGGGTGGAAACTCTAGGATGCTGTATCACGGGATCAACAAGATCAAGTTGAATACGGCACCGCCGGCAATAATCAATGCCACACACATGAAACCAGGACGCCTGAACCTTACCTTTAGAAAGTATTAAATTCCTAGTATCATGTAATCTATTAGTAACGTGTATTAGAGACACGACATGTATGATGGTTGGTTTATCAATAAAGAGCAGTGTTGATTTAATTCCACTTGTGTCCACCATCAATACTTATCCAATTGTGAATCCAATAGGTTGTGGACTCGGTACCGAAGGTAACCTGAGCATCCTCACCGAAGCACAAGCCGGCAGAAGCGGCACCATCCTAACGGGAACCTTCCCAGTAAATGGCATTGATGCCAATGTGTTATTCGACTCCGGCGCCTCTCACACTTTCGTATCACCATCCTTTGTGAAGAGGTTGAAGCTAGATGCGGATGAGCTACCGAACTTCATGGTTACTCTCCCATCGAAGGAGCGAGTAAAGTGCACCAAATACTATCAATCAGCCACAATCCAAATCAAAGGCGAATCGTTTCCCATTTCCTTCATCGAATTCAATGGATTGGGATTCGACTAATCATTGGAATGAATTGGTTGGAGCGGCACAAGGGTAGAATCCTCTGCGCCGAGCATCGTTTGCTGCTCAAGAGTCCTTCTGGGGTTACCGTATCTTACCGCCAGAGACCGAGAGAGCCTTCGACCACACTCATATCTGCCATGGCTATGTACCGGGAGCTCAGAAAGGGCCAAGAGGTGTATCTTTGTTATGTACAAGACCTGGAGCGAGATCCAGAGTTCAGTGATGAAGTACCCATTGTATCCGAGTATCCCGATGTATTCCCTAAGGAGCTACCCGGCATGCCACCACCGAGAGCAGTGGAATTTGAAATTGATCTATTGCCAGGTACCGGTCCCATTGCCAGGGCACCGTACCGCATGGCACCTGCAGAAATGACCGAATTGAAAGAACAGTTAAGAGACCTTCTAGACAAAGGGTTTATACGCCCGAGCGTATCACCCTGGGGAGCACCGGTCCTCTTCGTGAAGAAGAAGGACGGTAGTCTCCGACTTGCATTGACTACCGCGAGCTGAATGCGGTCACAGTCAAAATAAATACCCACTACCACGTATCGACGACCTATTCGACCAGTTGAAAGGAGCCTCAGTCTTCTCCAAGATCGACCTCCGTTCAGGGTATCATCAGATTGCAATCAAAGAGCAAGACATTGAGAAAACGGCATTCCGTACCAGATATGGCCACTACGAATTCACAGTGATGCCATTCGGTTTGTCAAATGCACCAGCTAAATTCATGGACCTCATGAATCGTTTATTCAGTGAGCAGTTGGACACTTCGGTTGTTGTCTTCATCGACGACATCCTTGTATACTCCAAATCACCAGAGGAACATGAAATCCACTTGAGGAAAGTGCTTGAGACACTGCGCGAGAACCAGCTGTATGCGAAGTTCTCCAAATGCGAGTTTTGGCTTGATCAGGTATCATTCCTTGGACATGTCATCTCGAGCGCAGGTATCTCAGTTGACCCTTCTAAGATAGAAGCTGTACGATCATGGCCTAGACCAAGACTGTTACCGACATTAGGAGCTTTCTTGGTCTAGCCGGTTACTACCGGAGATTTGTAAGGGACTTCTCGAAAGTCGCTAAGCCCATGACTACATTGATGAAGAAAGATGCACCGTTTGTATGGACACACGAGTGCGAGCTATCATTTCAGAAACTGAAAGACTCATTGACCTCAGCGCCCATCCTTACTCTTCCAGAGGGCACAGAGGGATTTGAGGTGTACTGTGATGCATCAGGCAAAGGAATGGGATGCGTACTCATGCAGCATGGCAAGGTTGTTGCTTATGCCTCCCGCCAGCTGAAAAAGCATGAGGAGAATTACCCGACTCACGACTTAGAGTTAGGAGCCATTGTCTTCGCCTTGAAGATATGGCGACACTATCTCTATGGGGTAAGCATCACCATCTACTCCGACCATAAGAGCTTACAGTATGTATTCATCAGAAAGAACTGAATTTGAGACAGAGAAGATGGATGGAATTTCTTTCAGACTATGACATCAACTTGCAGTATAAGGAAGGGAAGGCAAACATTGTAGCCGACGCCCTGAGCCGTCGAGCACACTCGCTCCATTCGCTACTCGCTTCTTCTAGCTTGGTTGACGAGGTGCGAGACGCTCAGTTGAGCGACCCTTACCTAACCGAAATCAGACACAAGATCGAGAATGGTACATTTGAGAAGAAAAAGTATGATTTTAAGCTACATGAAGATGGTTTGATTCGGTTGAATGGCAGGCTATGCGTCCCCCGAAGCAATGCTGAGCTAAGGGATCGCATCCTGCGAGAGTCACACTGTTCCACATTGTCAGTCCATCCGGGAGCCTCCAAGATGTACAAAGACATGAAGAGGTACTTCTGGTGGTCTGGAATGAAGTCAGATGTGACGGAATTTGTATTGAGATGCTTGACATGCCAGAAGGTAAAATTTGAACACCGTAGACCGGGCGGAATGGTACAATCTATGCCAGTTCCGGAGTGGAAATTTCATGATATCTCCATGGATTTTGTTGTAGGACTCCCACCTGCTAGGGGAGGACTCAACATGATCTGGGTTGTAGTAGATCGCCTTACCAAGGTTGCCAGATTCATACCGATGAAGGACACCTGGAAGGTAGTAAAGCTAGCTGAGCTTTTGATAAGGAGATTATCAGACACCACGGAGTCCCTAAGACTATAGTATCTGACCGCGACACCAGATTTCTTTCGAGATACTGGAGAGCTACAAGGGAAGCGTTGGGTACAGAATTGAAGTTGAGTACCGCCTTCCATCCTCAGACCGACGGTCAGACAGAAAGGACCACCACAGACACTGAGGACATGCTTCGGGCATGTGCCTTGGACTTTCAGGGGAGTTGGTTAGATAAGCTTCATCTTATCGAGTTCTCGTATAATAATAGTTATCACGCCTCGATTAAGATGTCGCCTTTCCAAGCTCTATACGGTAGACCTTGCCGTACACCCTTGTGTTGGGATGAGTCAAGTGAAGCGGTCATAATAGGACCGGAGTATCTTGAGCAAGTGCAAGCCGAAGTGCAACAAATCCGAGCTAACATGAAGGCAGCCCAAGATAGACAGAAATCCTATGCGGATGTGAGACGACGCGACCTTGAGTTCGCCGTGGGCGACCAAGTGTTCTTGCGAGTTTCACCTATGAAGGGTGTCTTCCGATTTGGTCAGAAGGGCAAGCTAAGCCCAAAGTTTGTAGGGCCGTACACTATCACCGAAAGAGTTGGATCCGTAGCCTACAGGTTAGCACTACCTGAGGACTTGGGGCGTGTCCATGATGTATTTCATGTGTCACAACTCAAGAAGTATATTGCTGATCCTTCTCATGTGTTGGAGCCCGAGACTTATCCATTGAGCCAAACATGAGATATGTCGAAACCCCAGTGAGAATCCTCGATAGGAAGACCAGAGACACTCGCCATAAGTCTATACGAATGGTGAAGGTCCTATGGTCAAACCATGATGTCGAAGAAGCGACATGGGAGCTGGAAGATGCCATGAAGGCTAAGTACCCACAGTTATTCATAGACTAGAGAGTCTAGTATTTAGAAATACGGGTACGGGTCGTACCCCTTTTAAGGGGGGTAGAGCCTTTTTGCTTTTGCATTGCTTCGGGGTAAGCATTGCTTAGTGTGTAGGTATTGTAATAATTTTGTATGGCACATGTAGTGTAAGTGAATTGGTATGTGTATGTATGTGTAATGTGTAGTGTATGAATGTATTGTGTATGATGGATGATGTATGTGTAATGTGTATTGTGAATGGTAATGATGTATTGCGTAATGTGGAATGGTATGCATGTGAATTGTGTATGTTGCTGAACTGTGTATGCTTGTAATGTGGAATGAGTAAACACCTCATAGGTGGTAGTAAGACACATTAGTGCAATTGGGTTGCCTAATGAGTAGAATTACCTAAACCATTAACCTTGAGCAACTTTGAGGGCAAAGTTTCTTAAGGGGGGTAGATTGAAATACCCTAATTAAAAATAGTGATTAATTAGGCTAATAAATAATTTAGAGGCTTAATTAAGTATAATAATCACAAGGGAACAAATCCCGAAGAAACGGATCCTTAAAAGGGATTAAAATCACTAACGAACCTTAAAGCGCGTTTTTCGAGGTAACCGGGAAAACGTGTCTTTAAGCGGGTCAAATAGACTCGTAACAGTTTTGGTCAACTAAATAATCATTAATAAATATTAGTGAAGCTTTAGGACCAATAAAATCAATAAAACGAGAGATTAGTAAAAACTGTCAAAAACGGGAAGTTGTGGGGAGAAGTATAAATAACTCAAACTAGTGTGTCCAATATTGTAATAAAATTTTAAAATCCTCATGAGTGTTGTGTGCTGTCCGATTTTACATAATACCCACACACTCTACTCCCTTTATTTATAAAAGGACAAAAGAAATAAAAAGACATAAGTAACCCCCACCTCACTTTCTACTCTCTCTCCTACTCTCTATTCTCTCACTCACGTACCCATCTTCTTCCTCCTCTCTATTCTCCTTCTCCAATCGACACCCATGGAGAAATAAGAAAACACCCACAAACTCTACCCTCTCTCCTTTGTAACTCCTTCAAACTCTTCCAAAATTACAAAATTACACCATTGTCTTCCTCTCCTCAAGAGCTACATTTTCCTCTTTCCAAAAATTGAAAAGAAATTTTCGTTTTATGGGTATGTCCCATTTGGAGCTTCAACACCACCATTAGAAGGCCCTCCTTCTCCTTGTCCTATTAAGGTAAAAACATCTTCAAAAACTCCATCTTTTTCTAGCCTCAAAGGCAAACGAATTCATGAACTAAACCCTTGTTCTTCCTCTTGTTCTAGCCGATTTTGGCTTGTTGGTGGAGTTGGAAATATTGTTCTTGAACCACTCCAAACAGCACTTGCACTCTTGGAAGGTAATATAAATTCTAAACCCTAAAATCCATATTAGAAACTACCTAAGATTAGGGTTAGTTCTAGCATTAGAATGGTGTATTAAAATGTGTATATCAATGGGTTTGTAGTGTTGGAGAAATTGTGTTGCTAGACCGGTTAGAAGAGGAAGAGGAAGGAAAAGAGAGAAGAAAGAAAATCTAGAAGAAAAACAAGGTAAAAATACTCTTTTGTGTAACTTGGTATATATATGTATGTAACAGTTTTTGGTACTTGAAATGAGTAATGGAAATGGTAATGTATTAGTAGTGTAATGTGTAGGAAGATATAAGTATTTTGAAGCCTTAAAAGACACTTAAAAACTTGTTAAAACAGATTGGGAAAGATGTGTTTGTGTAACACCCCATCCAAACATTACCACAACTTACAATAAACTGCAGCGGAAAAACAACCTCATCACATTACTTAACTCGTTGGTGTTACACGCCGTTAGCCACCCACGTGGCTAACAAGGCTAATACACATACATTGTACCGGTCTGATGGGCTAAATTCCCGAGCGACTACACATTACTATCCCTTTCCATTAACAACAACAACAACGTACACCTTCCAACTATACCGAGTATTAATAAACTGATGCCGACAACATTTTCGGTCTTACTACACCTACTGTATATATACACTTAAATGTTTACCCATGTACAACGACTACCCGTCCTACTCTCGAACGGCTTCCAGCACTTCGTACCTGAAATAAGAAAGAAGAGAAAGGGTGGCCCCCAAGGGGCTCAGCACCTTTGCTGGTATGGTAATCCCGCAGCCCACATGCTACGGGCCACGCACAACTACTTGTCGTCCTAGCATGCGGTTGATTATATTTAAATCATACATGTGACAACGAACACACATCACATAACCTTCGCCTCAACGGGCTCACACACGGATAATATATCCTTACTTAATAAGTCACTCATGGTATTCATCATCCCTAGAGTGTTCCTCCTCTGATGGAGCTACTTCCTTAACAGACGACACATACCCTTAAATCGGGTTACCCTTAAACGCCTCTTATCACAACTGGGAATCATATCCATGATCCACATACTCCACGTTTTACAACATATAACATACACTACATAACAACACTTACAGCACTTTGCACGTTTCCACGTGCACCACATAACACCGCAATAGATATTGCATCACAACAAAACACACAACATAACGGGAATGGTCCTCTTAGGAACCGACCCAAACATTGATAATACACTGGTGAGCCTAGAGAATGTTGCCAGTCTCATGATAAGCTCGTTACATAACTCGTTACCGTCTCGTTAAATGAACGGTTAACTTACACAAGGTGCCCCGGATATAGTGATCCAAGCACACCGAAACAAACATAACAATAGTATGCCCCTGTGGCCCGACGTGAGTCAGTAATAGCCTTGGTTAAGCTAAAGGGAAGGTTGGGAACCAAATTGGAAAACAACCATAACATATAGAGAGGATCGAACCTGCTATGACAACGACCCCCATACTCACACGCGTGGCCGGAACAGACCGGACTCCTCACTCCCCCGTTAGCACTTATTAGAAGTTCAACTTTGAACTTTATTAAACAATCACAAACATTGGGTTAAGTCTTGTTAGACATACACAAGGGAAGAGAGAGTCATACATTCACATACAAACATCACACACAAACATCACATAACCAACTCACGCATAGCCGTGGTTAGAACGTTCCTTAGGTCGGAAACGTTGTTACCGGATACCGTTCTCCTACGTTTACCTAATATGGTTAACTAGCCCTCCA
The DNA here is from genome assembly GCA_023374045.1 of Limonium bicolor. Lineage (NCBI taxonomy): Eukaryota > Viridiplantae > Streptophyta > Magnoliopsida > Caryophyllales > Plumbaginaceae > Limonium > Limonium bicolor. The sequence goes on from CM041781.1 coordinate 137,741,592, forward strand.
AGCGCATTCGAGGTTACCGGTATCGGCACGAAAACATACAATAACAATAACAACTGTAAACTCGTTTCATGATTTATCTCATAACGTGGCAAACATACAGAAAAACACATTGGCATACAAGCCGGTGTAATCCGGTAGGACACAGGTTGCAAGAAAACCATACCTGTCACCGGAGTCCACTTATCCTGTCCATTTATGTTCCTCGAGCAATTCTCGAACAACTGTTAACATCACACGTGTTTTCATTAACATCGGGGTTTGCTTGATCATTTAATGTCAATGCTTAATTTTTCCCCGTTAACTTAGTTACATAACTTAACATTTTTAACTTGTTTACTCTCACATTTTAATACAACTTTTAACCCACTTAGGTGTCATTAAAACTCCCCTAACATGTCCTTAACATCCTTATAACATCATTACCTACCAATCCCCATCATCACATATCATTCTTAACCTTAAACCATGTTTTTGGTCCGACCGACCCACCGTCCGACCCACAGCTGGGTCGGTCCATTACAGAACCCTTTTACTTCCTTATAATCATGCCCGTCCGACCCACGTCCGACTCACTCGACTGGGTCGGACCATGTGCGAACATTTTCTTCCTTTGAAACTTGACCGACCCATGTCCGACCCACCCTTTTGGGTCGGACCATTACCGAACACCTTCCTAACATCTAACAGAGGCTCGACCGACCCAAAACTGGGTCGGACCCCTGGGTCGGTTGCCTTCTAAACTTACCCAAACTTTGCCAAATCTTCACCAAACTTCTCCTAAGGCCTCTTAATGTGTTCTAACATCATTTGGCACTTCAAACACACCCTTAAGATATTCTTAAACACTCACAAACTATTTTTCCTAATTCCTTAAACCTTTACTTATATCTCCACAAAATTCCTAACACTTACAATGTTTTCTCCTTATGATTTCTAGGTGGCATTTCACCTATAATGACCACAATACCAAGGTGTTTCCTCTACACCTTATCATCACCTCTCGACTCCTTTTCTTACTAACTAAATCTCCTTTTTCACATCATACCTAAACATCACTTATTCCTTGAACACCAACCTTACCTAAACCTTAAACAACTTCCTCCAAGACTTTAATACATTCACAAAACACCCATTGAATTCCTAGAACTTCCAAGACAACACCTAAATCCTTGCATCACTCCAAATCACCTTAACACATTTTTCTCTTAGTCAGTAAACATTTATTCACCTTTAACACTTCCTAGTTCACCAAAACTCACTTAAAACACTTAGAACTTCTTACACATTTTCCCAAATTTGGCCATAGCTTCTCTTGTATTACTCACATCCAAACACTTAGGTTTTTACCTTATTTCATTCAAAACACCTAAAATCCATCAAACACATTTTTATACACAAACTTCACACATTAAGCACTACATCACAATATAGTGCATAACTTAAATTGCTTGGCACTTAGGCCCTTAAATAACATGGCTCTTAGGCCCTTAAATTGCATAACCTTAAACACTGAATTTCCCACATAAATAATGCCTTTGACCTGCAAATACATACACCAAAACATATGTTCTTTTACTAGTCTCCTTGAGAACACTTTACTAGGTCACTCACCATTGGCTCCTTAGGTATTTTATCAAGCAAATCAAGCTCATTTTCCTAAGGCATTTAAACTACATTGAGATAGTTTGTTTACCTCTTTTTCCTCACAAACTTCTTTCTTGTTTCCTTGTAAAACCGGTGGGGTATTGGTTGTTTGTCAACTTCTAAACATTATACAAACAACATAATGAGTATTCAAGCTTTAAGCTCCATCTCATTGTAAACCCTAGGTATACATTATTTCAAAGCATTAATGTAGTTGTTTTACCTTAATCTTTGGAGGGTGTTTGAATATCTATGAAGAGAGGACTCCACCTAGTCCTTGAAAGATTCAAATGGAGCTAGAACAAGGCAACACAAGGAGCTCCATTAATGAATATTTTCGGTCACACACAAAACATGGAGGAAACTTGATTTTTCTTAGAGATTCCTTACCTAGGAGCAAAGGAGATCAATAATATGTGGAAAGACAAGCTCAAGCTCCATCAATGGTGGAACTCCATGGCACCGAAATTGGATCTTCAATTTTTGAGAAGATAGAAATGAAGAGCTTGATGAGGGGAAGAGAATGGTGGTGTTTGTTTTTGATTTGGTTAAGTGAGCTAGGTTTTACATGTGGTCAAAGGTGGACTTTCATGGTGGTGGTGCTGTTTTAACGTGAGAACAGAGAAGAAGAGAAGTGTGGAGCCGTGTGAACAAGGGAGGAAATGAGAGAATGAGATAGAATTTGCTTTTAAGAGATATTTGTAACTTATAAAGCAATAGTACTTTACTTAAAGTTTTACTTTACTTATTTGATTTCTTTTACAACTTGGTGACTCACTACTACAAAAACCGGCCACCATTATGCCTAGGAGGGTATACTAGTCTTTGTTGACCAATTTAATTACTTATAACATTATATGTTACAAACTAGCTTATAAAAGTTACTATTCACAAACTAAGGCACATAGAAGTGAAATTTTTGATTTCCCACTAATATGGCCACCCAAATGTGATACTATATAGTACACATGTTAATTAAAGAGTAATGATGGACATTTAGCCATTCAAAACTCATTTACAAGACAATTTTTCAAAAACGTGCTTTAAGACTCCTTAAAGCACATTTTGTGTTTTAACTTGTTTTCAAGCTTGGTTTTCTTTAGTAATTGATTTAATATGTTCATTAACATATAAATAAGGTATAGGTATGACCATTAGGTCTTATACACATTCATCCCAAGCTTAGAGCACATTTTTGCTCATATTGACTTTAAGGTATTTTCTTATGTTTTATTTGGTTTAACTGTCCACCAAAGTTTCTTAAGGACTTATTTAGCCTTATTAAATCATAATTAAATGTTATCAAGTCTTGGTAGGCTCTTTGGGTCCTAACCAAGTTCACTCATAGCTTAGAGCATGTTTTTGCTCAAACTGTGTCTTAATGCTTTATTGCATTTATTATGGTTTAAAATTGTACACTGATGTTCCTAAGGCACTTTTAGCCTTTATATAACATAGTTTGATATTTTAAACCACATATCAAGGTTTGGGGTATTTCAAGTCTAAACAACACATAATGCTACTGATTAGCATCCCGTATAACAGTACAACTCTACGGTACCCCGTACCGTCACTAATACCTCCCGGTTAATCCCCCGTTATAAACTGTCAATGTTTGTCGGTTTTCGGCTTAACTCGAGATTGGTAAACGTTTTATTACATGCGTAGTCTTGCCTTGTATATTAATATACTCATTGCTGAACTTTGTTATCGCATGTAACTCAATGTATATTTGTATATCGTATAGTTTGTTTCTTTATTGCATGTATGATTTCTTTGTCATGCACTATCCATCTCACCATAACATATATTTATTTATATACATGTATTATGGAACTATTCGTTACATGGTAAGTCTTATAATATATATTCATTCTTTTAATGAATACTTCTTATATTATAAATGTTATAACTCTTATAACACTAAAACCATGTTATAAATTTCATTCAAAAATATTAATATTTCCGAACAGCACCTATCTTTCTTAAGTATTTACAAAATCCACCACACATTTTACATAATGTTATATTATAGTTATATAACATGTATTTTGACATTTGTCGTTAAAACAATTATAACCTATAGTTATATATTGTTATAAAATACCATGCAGCACTAAAAACTCTCGGTATTAATTAATTCCCACCAAACTTCCATAATTTACAAATCAACCCCAAATGATATTTCCTTGTTACACTTATAGTATATACCTTATATTATAATCCTTATTCCTTAACATAATTATAGCCCATGGTTATATTTTCTCAAAATAACCGAACAGACTCCATGGTCTATTTAAATTTAATTTCCACCACTTAACTTCTTATAATCACCAAATAACCCCATTTAATAACATATAGTTTCTAATATCACCAAAACTATATACTATGCATATATCTTCATATATAATTCCAAAAATTACCAAACTATACCAAAAGGTTATAAATATCATTATTAACCTTATACTTTCTCTAAATCTCGGTCTTACCACATATGTTACCCATTTGTAACAATTTTATGAAATATCTTATATTATACTCATACAATTCATATAAACTCCAAATTTAACCAAATCAACTTCTAAAAATTCCTAATATCTTAAGGACTTTACTAAACTTCATTTAGTACCCCTAAGTTTTCGGAAATCCCAAAACTACCCCAAGGCTTATAAATCTTTTACAAATTAATAAGTATCTTATTATAAGGTAGTATTTTAATTTCTTAAATTTTCCAACTTGGTCAAAGACTCCTATATAGTCAACTTTGGCTTCTAATACCAATTGGGACCCAAACTTTCGGTAATCACCAATCTTACCCCATACTTTTCTATTTTTACAATTTTGACACAAAACTTTATAAAAGGTTATAATTTTTATTAAATTCATTTAAAAACCTTAAATCCTTTTAAATTAAGCCCACGGCTTTCTAATTTTCCAGTAATTACGGTTTGGCCCCAATTTAATTATATAGGCATAAATCTAACTAAATAAGCTTATAAACTTAAATTAAAATGGCCTAATGACATGGCCTTATTACAACCTTGAACTTGCAAAATAAATTACACATTAAATGTCTCAAAATATAGTATAACTCACGGCCTCACTTTGGTTTAAATATTTTTCCACATAATGTCATAATTTGACCATTATGTTAATTAAATCACTTAAATGACTAGCTTAATTTATCTTAGTCATTTTTTCCATTTCTAGGTTAATTATAACCTATATTAATTTCTCCACTCTCGGCACAATTTATATATGTGCTTAAAATCATAAAAATCATAAGTTTAAGGTGTTTATACCTTGATTATTCCTTGTATGAGCTCGGTCACTTGTAGGAAAAATTCACCACTTCATTTAGACATGTTTAATACACCAAAACAAGATATGGTTATACTCCAAGCTTGAGCTTAACCATAAGGAATAATTAATGTAAGATTTAAGGCAAGAATCACCTTAAAAATGCAAGGGAAGTTCCAATGATTTTCGGCCTGTACCAAGCACACCTAATGGTGTTAAATTCACCATATCAACATAGGAAATAGCTAGACAAACAAGCTGCTATGGTAATTGATTTTACCTTGGCAAAATGCTTTAAAGGGGGTATTTCCTTTGGATCTCGGCCACCCTTGCTCCAAATGGTTAACCAACTGATTGAACATGTAAATATGAAGATTATGAGTGTTTAAACTCACAAAAATCAGAAGAAAGAACCGGATGAAGAGTGGAGATCCTTAAGGTATGTTTTTACCTTAAAATGTAGATTTGAACAACCTTGGTCCCTATACTTGGTTCAGCCGAGTTTATCTCTTGTTATAACCTTAGAACACTGAGAATAAGCCATAGGAATTGATGAGCCACGAAATCTAGGTGTAGGTAGTGAAGAGATGAAGAAAAAGAGCTAAAAATGACCTTAAAAGCTTACCTTAAAAGCTTAGGAGTTAGATCTGCCTTCCATGCTCAAGAACAAGGCTTGAGAGCTTCTAGGAAGGAGATGAGATCAGCTGGAATGGAGGGAATCGGACAAGAGCAAGAGGAATGATTGGAAATGAGCTTAATTATTGAAAAAGGTAATAAAGTAACTTTTACTATTTCAAATTTGGTATTAGGTAGCTTTTGTCTAATAATGATTGTGAGCTGTATTCCCACCTCCTTGCCAGCCATTTCCATGGGGTCAAATGGGTCATTAATTGACCATTGACCAAACTTGGTCAATTTGACTCAAACGGGCCCCCTTGTGGGGTTTTATTAATATTTTAATATTAAATTGTAAAAATTTGTAAATTTCTGGAATTAAATTCCTAATATGATATAATGTGATATATTATCATATTTAAAGGTAATTATAACCTTTAAGCCCATTAAAAACCAATTTAGAAGGCAATCTCACAAAAACGTGCTTTAAGGTGTTTTAGTGCACATTTTTGTGTCACAGGGTGTTCCTGAGCTTAGTTCTCCTTGAGAAGGTTTTGTTGTGTTCCTTACTTCATTATAATACTTAGGAATCCACTTTGGATCCTATTTGAGGTCATACAATCTTTATGGTGCTTTAAAGCACATTTTTGGCTTTACCGATCTTAAGGCGTGTTTTGCCTTGTTGAGATCTTTTAGATTGTTCCCCAATAGTATTTAGATGTTTATTAATCATCTTAGATCATTAATAGATCATTTAATTAAGTTTTAAAGGTTAGGGGTATTTCAGTCTACCCCCTTAAAAGGCTTCGTCCCGAAGTTTGCTAGGGAGTAACTCCCACTAGGTTCAGACCTAGTCTATACATACAGCATATATCAATTAGCCAAACTCATGGTATAAGCTCATTAGTTTCATAGCACTAAACAAGGTGCACATCCAATTCATCCACAAAAGTACTCAGCGGTACTATATATATATTCAACCAGGTGCAAAACTCATAGTACACAGCACTAGACAAGGTGCAAAACTCATGGTACACAGCACTAGACAAGGTGCAAAACTCATAAAGTACTCAAAGGTGTTTGCAAGGGATACTCCACGCATCCCTATCTACATGTTAGTATCTCGCGAGGATACCCACACATCATTCCACATGTATGCGTGCACATATAGTTAACGTTGACAAATCACAGGGAAGTAGTCTTAAAGACCAGGACTTGACGATCCCCAACCCAGCAACGTATGCTACCCGCGGACACACCGATTTAATAACGAAGGACACTGCGGTCCACGGCTCCACGGACAGTATCACCTTATTTCCTTAGTCACCCACAGACACACCAGTCTAATGACAAAGGGCTCTGCGGTCCACGGCTCTCTGGGTGATGTCACTCGCAGACACACCGGTCTAATGACGAAGGACTCCATGGTCCACGGCTCTTCGAGTGACGCCCTAAATTCCAATTTCTATTCATATCTGTGTCCACTTGTAGGAAGTTTCGAGAATCATTCAACCCCGACGTGGTCGGCGTTAGTGTTGAACTATCTCTCACCTCAATTTGTGTTCGGTTTCCCTTGATCGGACCAGGATCAAGTTCAACTTCCCACGTCAATTTCAATCATCAATTGTTTATTCACTTCTAATCTTGTTTCCACTTGATATTTGCCACCTTGTGTTCTATAGATACACAAGTCAACTAGTGTAATTAATCTAATCACCGGCATATAGGATCATGTATCCTAACCATGTACCAAGTTCACTCGACTTATAATTATTCATACAATTCCTAGAGGTTTTACCTCCACTAGGTTATACATCGGTCTCATGCCACTCACTCATCGCATTCCAAAAATCGGTTTCATACCGAGTCACAAATCATATAGTATGGAGCTTTCTACTCCTTCTGTTTGCCATCTCCCACCGAAGCTACCAGATAAACCTACTTGAACTCTCAACCGGAGCTAACAAGTTAGGCGTTTATGTGTTTAGTGTTCGCAACGTTTGCATAAATAATCGGATTAGGATAAGAACACTCTATCTGTTATCCCTTTCCTATTCGCCACAGGAATGCGAACTAAAATATATATATATTCATACACATAATACATCACAATATTACCTCAAGTAATATAACACACATAATACTTGTACTCTACGTACAATAATAGTTTGCAGCATGTGTACCATGCGCTACGTACTCCTACGTACGGTATAATTTAATCGCTCTACCCCCTTAAAAATGATTACGCCCACGTAATCTACGAATATATCATCGTGAAGAAATAAGTTCAAGATGTTCCATTCCAGTGGAATTATTCGTGCACCAATGTGCTACATATTTCATTACCCTTTTTTTTTATAGGGTCGGGCTTTAGCCCCTCAGGTTATACTGTCTATCTTGGTTAGGTGTATGTATATTCATATACGGTTTGATCGGGAGATGTAAACACGTCATTTGTTTCCCCTAACCCGCTAGGTACGTCAAACCTAAGCAATATGGGCCCACTCGCTCCGCAAGCAGTATGCCCAACTACCTTATGGTTAGTTTACCCCTCTTAGGTAGTAGTTTTATGTCGGTTTCAACTCCATGTGACGGTGTTTTCTACACGGTCTTCCATAATTATGGGAATGGAGTAATTTATTTGACTGCGTGGTATCGTTAGTCACACACGCTTATTATTTCGACTAGCCATTCTATTCAATCCTCCTGAATTCTATACATGCTCATGGTATATTCCCATGAGTTCATGCCACCCTACCGAACTAACCTTCGGTATAAGTGTTGTCGAGCTATGCTCTAGCATCTAGTGCTTACAACAGTTTTCTCTAAAATATCAAGACGAGTCTGATATGCGCATCTAACTGGCGCCTCATGACTCCAAGTTATTTCCCTCTGGAATGAGTTCGTTCTTTGGGTACCTTGTAGGTCCGCTTTTGCTAGTGTGAACTCGTATCCCTCGTGTGTTGGTATTTTAGTATCCGCATATATGGTTCATCCTCTTCTCCATTAGGGGAATCCATTTGTTTATCTGATCTTCCACCTTATGATTCTCACCAGCATAATTCGGTTAACAGTTATTATAATGGTAGCTTGTTGCGCACCATGTATCAGTCGATTGGACGGTTATCCGCCATTGCAGTTTGTATGGAGTATCTAATCTCCAGCTTAGAGTGTCTCTTGTAATGCTCGCTTTTGCCCTTCGTCTGTTGTAAACATACAATACGACTGTGGGTTTTAGCTTGGTATTCATTTTCTGTTCAAACCTAATTGGTACTAACATAATAACGTTTATGGCTTGAGCATGTGGTTATTATTATTTCATGTGACATCATCGCGGCGCCCTCAGCGCGTGGTATAACTCTCTATGTGCCCTCTTTTTGGGTAGCATCTATTATCACAAAGGTTTCTCTAATATAACTCCCTTAGATACCACAATTCCTCTCCTCATTCATGAGTTCAACTTGCCATTACCATTAAATTGGCCTTAGTTTCCTCGTTTACTAAAATCCGTAAAACTTATGCTCTGACTCCTCCACTGTGGAGTTGCGACTTTATGTCACTTTATTATTAAGCTATCCTTGATTTTCCTAACCTTGCTAGTTTGACTGAGATCTCTCTCGTCATTACATGGTTTACCTAGTCAGGGTTCCATTCGCTGACTTAGACACAGAGTTGATTACCTCCTGGGTCCTTACACTACTCGTTTACATGCATGGGGTACCATATTGACACATTACTACTTACCCAACTAACTTAATATAGTTTGTCAGCAGGCCCACAAGCTCCTAGGAGTGCCGTCGTCCCATGTCTCGTTTAGTGCACTCGTAGCGTTCGTACCCGATGATTATCGTACTCTTAGTCTCGGTAATTTATGTTTGAGTAACTATGCTGCCAATTCTTAACCTTTAATGTCAGAATGGCCCTAATATTAGGTTCTATGGTTTCCTTTATCAATGTGTATTTCCTTTACTTTCTCTAAGATAGGTGTTTGCGACTTATCGCCCTAATTCTGGTTTCCACATGCTCGTCATCTGGTATTTGTGAGTGGGGATCAGTAACTACTTATTACCTCTCCTTTTACTCCCAGGCTGTTAACGCCCTCCGATACGAGTTTTCAGTTCTAGAACTCCACCCAATCCATTGGGTTACACCCCATGGTGTAGTTCGGACTCTATGATAAAGGTTGACACCTCATGTTTCCCTTGTCTTATGGTAGTCCCGTTAGTCTGATATTAATCAATACTCGTGATTCATCACCCTTGTTCCCCTGGTTTTGGGCCACTTTGGTGGTACTAAGGTATCCCTCCGTAGGCCTATGCCATACGATAATCAGACTTAATACTTATTCTGATAGTTAAATGATTGTTAGTCTTGTTATTCAATTTACTCCTAGTTGGTTCTAATACTTTCTCCTGAGGTTACAATTGGATACCCACAACTTAGTGGTTTCCGCTAATCATTCCTCTTCATTGTGTGGTCCTTACTCTTATTCAACTCATATTTCTTCCATCCTCTTTGAGGTAACGGTATCTTCCGTCATCAGGCAAATTTCACTATTAGTTTATATCCACTGCCCTCCATACGGGAGTCTAGCAGCATAATGGATCAAAACACCTCCGGTGCGGCCCCTTTTATTGCACGTTCACATCTGCCTAATAATTGTTATATTTTTTTTAAGGTCCTGACTCATATAGCTCACTTTTGCCCTCTAGCAATGTTCAATGGTAGTGGTTTAACCACGAGTGTCGCGCACTCTCTAAATATGGTTATGCTGGTCCTGAAGACTCGTCACTCCCCACCGGTAATGATTAACGTTTAATGTCCATACCGGCACTGGGGCTAGGCTTGTAGGCACTAATTACCGTTTATTCTCATTTACTCCCCTTTTATATTCTACTAAATGGTATATTATTTTCAGGTTTAATGGTTAGACCGGCTAGGTCTTCCCAAAGGTTTTGTACCCCTGCCTTTAAGAAGACTATGTCCTGCTTTATTGCATACGGACCCACATAAAATTTTAGTGTTTATTGGTAACCGCCTGGACTACTACGTCCCTTAGGGATATTTATTGTCGCTGCACTTGTTGTGCAAGTGCGCAAGGCAGGTTGTATTTAATACTTTGGTTAATGTGGCACTTGCAGTGGCAAGTGCGCCATGCAGACTGAGCCACCTGTACGGTGTGTTAGTGCAGTGCTATTCCTTAATTGGGTTTCTATTCCATTCAAAGAAGTTTTTTTATAAATCAATGCAGTCTCACTCCCGCATCCGTTTTCACAAATTTATCGTGGTAGTAGGGTCTTACTCCCCTCTCGAGGCATTGCATGATAGCAACTTAGCGAGTTCTTGTTTCTACAACTCTCCTGATCTCTCCTCATGCACGTCAGGCCATCTTGAACCTTTAGTGTTGCATGTGCTAGAGTTACTCGCTTCGGGTGAGACTTCCAAAAGATCCTCCATTCCGTCTGTTACATATCTCTTAAATCTTTCTATTACTCGTCGTTTCTATCTCTTTTCCCCCAAGCGCACTAATCAGTGCTTTCCTGGATGTAAGACAGGGCTGCTTTGCTTATGGCAAGCTAGCCCCATTAGTCCTACGGGAATTATCTCCTCAACCATGGCTTAATATTTATCAGCTACTCGTATGGTAAACATCACGTTATTACCAGGACCCCCGGTCCTAAACATTACATCAAAACACAAAGTCTTATTTTCTACCTTTAACATAATCCTCTTAGCATCCACATCGGGTCTTTCCGATCAGGAGAGTTATCTCCGTGGTGTTTCTCATTTCATTGTCTCACTAGATAGTACTCGAGATACGGGCTGCGGCGGGTGGGGTACCATTGCAAATTTCCCCGGATGCTCTCCCATCGAGTGCGAGCGGTTCATACCATCTTCGCGTTACTTGGGGTTGCTGGACCTTCACCACCTTCCGCTGCTCCGTGTTCTTCCTTAGTACTGTTACCCTGACCTCTCTCTGACTAAGTCAAGAGGACGGGTTAGACCTTTACTCGGTCTAATACCGTAGTCTCGGTCATTTAATATTGAAGTGCCTCCACGGCTACGGTGTGCAAGTTTTAAGCATTGCATCAATCCCGCAAGGTCACGTATCCTCACACGTCTCCCGTATTCCCAAAACCTATGCTCACTGTATAAATCCTACTATCTCTTGTCATCAAGCGGTACTCCGCTCTGATACCACTTTTGTAACACCCCTACTCTATTCGGCTCCTAATCATCTTACTTAACAATATAATCACAGCGGTAATCTCAACAATTGACTACTGGTGTCACCTTTCTTGCTCGCCCATACGAGTAATAACGTGCTTCCTGATATGCTCTTAAATACGAAACAATTTCTCGCAGTGACAACAAGAGATAGATCCAACCTTCCGAACCAATATAAGATTACATTCACAGTGAGCATTCTAAGTATCCCAATCCTATACACGTTTCTAGGTTGTATCAAAATGCAACAATGCATATCAAAACAACTGTAATTAAACTACCCAGCGCGTCACTCTCGTTGCCGACACCGGAAGTTGCATACCTGCAAAAATGGTAGTTTGTGGTATGGAATCAGCCCCTGCTGAGTATGTTATTACCTGACTGTCATGCACCCTCGGACCATTCAGTTATTTGGTCGAGAGCATGCAATTCATTTTCATGCAAATAGTTTAATGTTAAAACTGTAAAGCAACAATATATATTACAGTAACCTCAAATAACAAACAAGCCCCCGGCTTCACACATCGCATCGTAATAAGCCACTGAAAGCGTTACAGCGCTTATATGAGTACAGAGACTCCATTCCAACAAACACTTAATAGTTCATAATTGAGTTCGGCGACTTACTCGACCAAACAATCCACCATAATACACATGAGTACAGCGACTCAACACAACCAGTTCACAACACACAGTATGAGCACAATGGCTCGTTCAAACAAATCCACCAACATACCACACATAGCCACAAAGCACAACCAATGAACAACAAGGCGAAACAACGAGAATTATAAACGAGTATCAACTCTCGTCTTTGGCACGCAAGCCCAAATAATGTTCGCCTAATGTACGAGTTAATGTAGTCGTTCGTAATTGTTCAGTCATGTCTAATGACAACGTCTCGTTAGAACGACGTGTCTCTAAGTTACCCATCTCTTATGGCGTGTCACCCACAGCAGTAGCCACTCCAGCGGTAGAGTCTCCGTCCTACGAACAATCTGTAGTTCGTTGGAAATTTATCCTGATACTTACGGTTACCACACGGTATCCTAGTATTGTTAATGGATTACAGTTCACAGCAAGAGCCACATCCTCTTGATAAACTTATCTATACCATCGCATCATGTTATTATTTTTCCTAACACAACAGACTGAGGTCATTAGTCCAATCCTGAGTATGTCAACTCGGGATCCAGTGTTAGATACGAGAGTGGCGTTAAAGAGGCCAATACTCTGTATATAAGTCTCAGGTAATATATATATCTTGTTATCCTGATGCTACAACGTTTTACTTACGTTCCTTATGTTACACATATAAGATAGCATCATTGCCGCTAGTTCGTTTTATAATATGTTCATATATACGAACGGTACTGTTATCGTACAACAGTAATAATAAAGCAGCATTAATACACAACTCAAGCATATTAATTCACACAAGCAGACATTCAATCTTATCACAGATTTTCACACAATGTCTGAACTGAGGAAATCCTCAGAGACAATCAAGCCACATAAATAACATACCGTTCACCCGGATTGTATTACGGTGGAGTATGAATCAGCAAGATCCTATGCTCCGTGTGTCGTCTTTAGCAGTCTAAACAACACATAATGCTACTGATTAGCATCCCGTATAACAGTACAACTCTACGGTACCCCGTACCGTCACTAATACCTCCCGGTTAATCCCCCGTTATAAACTGTCAATGTTTGTCGGGTTTTCGGCTTAACTCGAGATTGGTAAACGTTTTATTACATGCGTAGTCTTGCCTTGTATATTAATATACTCATTGTTGAACTTTGTTATTGCATGTAACTCAATGTATATTTGTATATCGTATAGTTTGTTTCTTTATTGCATGTATGATTCTTTGTCATGCACTATCCATCTCACCTTAGTATTTATTTTTCTAAGGTTTGTCTCTCTCTTTTTTTTTAATGTGGTATAATTCACATGCAATCAATACTTTTGAATCATATAAATCCTTATTATCCCATGTAAACTTCTTAACATTAGAATTCCATATCCAATGTTTATAATTCCTTCCTCTTCATCTATTATCATTTTAATTATGATAATTTATAGTTATTGAACCATGTCACCATAACATATATTTATTTATATACATGTATTATGGAACTATTCGTTACATGGTAAGTCTTATAATATATATTCATTCTTTTAATGAATACTTCTTATATTATAAATGTTATAACTCTTATAACACTAAAACCATGTTATAAATTTCATTCAAAATATTAATTTTCCGAACAGCACCTATCTTTCTTAAGTATTTACAAAATCCACCACACATTTTACATAATGTTATATTATAGTTATATAACATGTATTTTGACATTTATGTCGTTAAAACAATTATAACCTATAGTTATATATTGTTATAAAATACCATGCAGCACTAAAAACTCTCGGTATTAATTAATTCCCACCAAACTTCCATAATTTACAAATCAACCCCAATGATATTTCCTTGTTACACTTATAGTATATACCTTATATTATAATCCTTATTCCTTAACATAATTATAGCCCATGGTTATATTTTCTCAAATAACCGAACAGACTCCATGGTCTATTTAAATTTAATTTCCACCACTTAACTTCTTATATCCCAAATAACCCCATTTAATAACATATAGTTTCTAATATCACCAAAACTATATACTATGCATATATCTTCATATATAATTCCAAAATTACCAAACTATACCAAAAGGTTATAAATATCATTATTAACCTTATACTTTTCTCTAAATCTCGGTTACCACATATGTTACCCATTTGTAACAATTTTATGAAATATCTTATATTATACTCATACAATTCATATAAACTCCAAATTTAACCAAATCAACTTCTAAAAATTCCTAATATCTTAAGGACTTACTAAACTTCATTTAGTACCCCCTAAGTTTTCGGAATCCCAAAACTACCCCAGGCTTATAAATCTTTTACAAATTAATAAGTACCTTATTATAAGGTAGTATTTTAATTTCTTAAATTTTCCAAACTTGGTCAAAGACTCCTATATAGTCAACTTGGCTTCTAATACCAATTGGGACCCAAACTTTCGGTAATCACCAATCTTACCCCATACTTTTCTATTTTTACAATTTTGACACAAAACTTTATAAAAGGTTATAATTTTTATTAAATTCATTTAAAAACCTTAAATCCTTCTAAATTAAGCCCACGTCTTTCTAATTTTCCAGTAATTACGGTTTGGCCCCAATTTAATTATATAAGCATAAATCTAACTAAATAAGCTTATAAACTTAAATTAAAATGGCCTAATGACATGGCCTTATTACAACCTTGAACTTGCAAAATAAATTGCACATTAAATGTCTCAAAATATAGTATAACTCACGGCCTCACTTTGGTTTACATATTTTTCCACATAATGTCATAATTTGACCATTATGTTAATTAAATCACTTAAATGACTAGCTTAATTTATCTTAGTCATTTTTTTCCATTTCTAGGTTAATTATAACCCATATTAATTTCTCCACTCTCGGCACAATTTATATATTGCTTAAAAATCATAAAATCATAAGTTTAAGGTGTTTATACCTTGATTATTCCTTGTATGAGCTCGGTCACTTGTAGGAAAATTCACCACTTCATTTAGACATGTTTAATACACCAAAACAAGATATGGTTATACTCCAAGCTTGAGCTTAACCATAAGGAATAATTAATGTAAGATTTAAGGCAAGAATCACCTTAAAAATGCAAGGGAAGTTCCACGATTTTCGGCCTGTACCAGCACACCTAATGGTGTTAAATTCACCATATCAACATAGGAAATAGCTAGACAAACAAGCTGCTATGGTAATTGATTTTACCTTGGCAAAATGCCTTAAAAGGGGGTATTTCCTTTGGATCTCGGCCACCAACCTTGCTCCAAATGGTTAACCAAACTGATTGAACATTTAAATATGAAGATTATGAGTGTTAAACTCACAAAAATCAGAAGAAAGAAACCGGATGAAGAGTGGGGATCCTTAAGGTATGTTTTTACCTTAAAATGTAGATTTGAACAACTTGGTCCCTATACTTGGTTCATCCGAGTTTAGCTCTTGTTCTAACCTTAGAACACTGAGAATAAGCCATAGGAATTGATGAGCCACGAATCTAGGTGTAGGTAGTGAAGAGATGAAGAAAAAGAGCTAAAAATGACCTTAAAAGCTTACCTTAAGAGCTTAGGAGTTAGATCTGCCTTCCATGCTCAATAAAAAGGCTTGAGATCTTCTAGGAAGGAGAGGAGCTCGGCTGGAATGGAGGGAATCGGACAAGAGCAAGAGGAATGATTGGAAATGAGCTTAATTATTGAAAAAGGTAATAAAAGTAACTTTTACTATTTCAAATTTGGTATTAGGTAGCTTTTGTCTAATAATGATTGTGAGCTGTCCTTCCCACCTCCTTTCCAGCCGATTTCCATGGGGTCAAATGGGTAATTAATTGACCATTGACCAAACTTGGTCAATTTGACTCAAACGGCCCCCTTGTGGGTTTTATAATATTTTAATATTAAATTGTAAAAATTTGTAAATTTCTGGAATTAAATTCCTAATATGATATAATGTGATATATTATCATATTTAAAGGTAATTATAACCTTTAAGCCCATTAAAAACCAATTTAGAAGGCAATCTCACAAAAACGTGCTTTAAGGTGTTTTAGTGCACATTTTTGTGTCACAGGGTGTTCCTGAGCTTAGTTCTCCTTGAGAACGGTTTTGTTGTGTTCCTTACTTCATTTATATACTTAGTAATCCACTTTGGATCCTATTTGAGGTCATACAATCTTTATGGTGCTTTAAAGCACATTTTTGGCTTTACCGATCTTAAGGCGTGTTTTGCCTTGTTGAGATCTTTTAGATTGTTCCCCAATAGTATTTAGATGTTTATTATCATCTTAGATCATTAATAGATCATTTAATTAAGTTTTAAAGGTTAGGGGTATTTCACAGACCGTAGAGAATACAATGCACGCTACAGGGCTAGTACGAGGAGACAACGTCCCCCGACTTGATTAGTACAACCACTTTTGGATGTCATGTGCTGATAGTCAATGGACTTGTTAATTGTTCTACGATTTTAAGTGATGCGTGCGTCGACTAAGTTGTAACATTATGACAAATGACGTGTGAATAATGTTGTTTAAAAATGAAACTCTGAAGTAGAATCGCTTTTGAAGTCCTGAAAATTTGTAAAAAATACATTTTGAGCAATCTCCGATGACAAACCGATCTCATTGTGACTAAAAAGAATTCACTAAATTATATCATTGTTATACTGTCGTACGTGAGACATGAACTGCTTGTGGATTGTGGAATGCATTTCGGACATCAGTTGTCGTAGTATGAAACTTCAAAGTATAATTGCTTTTGAAGTCCTGAAAACATGTTTCAACTATGTTATTGTTTAGTTTAAAAATTCATTTTTTGAGCAATCTCCGACAACAAACCGATCTTATTGTGTACTTAATGGCGCGTCACTAGTACAAAATAGACCTATTGCAGCGGTGTTTTGGGTCTATCGCAGCGGTTCTAGAACCGCTGTAATGAGGTGCGCCGCAATAGGATCTCGACCTATCTCAGCGGTTTTTGAACCGCTGCAGTAGGTTACCTATGGCAGCGATTCCTAGCTAACAACCGCTGCCATAGATGGGCTTCTAGGAAAAAAAACAAGCCTATTGCAGCGGTTGATAGCTAGGAACCGCTGCCATATGTATTTTTTTTTAAAAAAAATCTGCTTCATTCTTCCTCGCGCAGCCATTCACCAGTTCAGAATCGGCGCAAAATATGTTTCTTTTTCACTAGATCAAGTTGCAAAATTACCGTGAGGCACACAACATGTTCCTTGTTCTCCAAACTATTGCAAAATTACCGTGAGATGAGAATACAGAGGCGCAACCCTTGTTCCTCGTCCACTAACCAGATTTGCAAAATTACAGTAAAAGAGGTGTAGATATGAGAAGAGAAAGAGGCACATAGCATATATGTTCTTGTTCGTTAGTTAGGGTTGCAAAATTATCGCGTGAGAATATTAATGGAGGCGCAGAGCATCTTGTTCTCAGTTAGGGTTGCAAAATTACTGAAGTAAAGATAAGTTCGAGCATATTACCATGAGGGAAGAGAATAAGAATAAATGAGTGAAAGAAGAAGAGAGCGCAGAGCATGCGTACCTTGTTCGCCATCGAGTGTGAGTGAAGTGAAGAAGAGAGCGCGGAGCTGTTCCTTGTTCGATGCGGCCAGAAGAAGGAGAGCGCAGATCATAGTTAACGTCAGTTATCAGAGAGAGAAACTTTTATATTAAAACAAAAAGTCTATTACAGCGGTTCCTAGTAACAACGCTGCAATAGGCTAAAAAAAACTGGGAAAGTGAAATTTTTGAAAAAAATAACGGGAAAAATTAGTCTATTGCAGTGGTTGTTATAGGAACCGCTGTGATAGATTGCTATTTTTTTTTGAAAAAATAGACCTACCTACCGCAGCGGTTCCTAGCTAACAACCGCTGCGGTAGGTATTCCAAAATTTTAAAACGTCCTATTTCAGCGGTTCCTCTTACAACCATTGCAATAGGGGCGCCGCGGTAGGCTGTTTTGTACTAGTGCGTGAATAAAATGGAAATAAATTATGTCATCATTTGTACTCATTGTCAAAGAAAGGACTTTTAGCAGCCAAAATCAATGAGATTACGTGTAGACTAATTACTCTAGATTCTACTAGACTGCATGAGTGATGAGGAAAGACTAAAGAAGATCAAGACTTCAAAGTGTGCAGTAGATGATGACGAGAAACGTGAACTGCTTCATCTTGACGATCTTCTACTAGAATGCAAGAGTGATGAGGAAAGACTAAAGAAGATCAAGACTTCAAAGTGTGCAGTAGATGATGACGAGAAACATGAACTGCTTCATCTTGACGATCTTCTACTAGACTGCGGAGTGATGAGGAAAGACTAAAGAAGATCAAGACTTCAAAGTGTGCAGTAGATGATGATGAGAAACATGAACTGCTTCATCTGGACGATCTTCTACTAGACTGCAAGAGTGATGAGGAAAGACTAAAGAAGATCGAGACTTCAAAGCGTGCAGTAGATGATGACGAGAAACATGAACTGCTTCATCTTAATGATGTTCTACTAGACTGCAAGAGTGATGAGGAAAGACTAAAGAAGATCAAGACTTCAAAGTGTGCAGTAGATGATGACGAGAAACATGAACTGCTTCATCTGGACGATCTTCTACTAGACTGCAAGAGTGATGAGGAAAGACTAAAGAAGATCAAGACTTCAAAGTGTGCAGTAGATGATGACGAGAAACATGAACTGCTTCATCTTGACGATCTTCTACTAGACTGCAAGAGTGATGATGAAAGACTAAAGAAGATCAAGACTTCAAAGTGTGTAGTAGATGATGACGAGAAACATGATCACTGCTTCATCTGGACGATCTGCTACTAGACTACAAGAGTGACGAGGAAAGACTAAAGAAGATCAAGACTTCAAAGTGTGTAGTATATGTCTATTTTCAGTTTTAAATATCTGGGATTTTTCATATACACTATTATTGTCTATCATTTCCACCGATTTCTCTCTAGTTGAATGTTCTCTAAATAGAATCCACGAGAATCATGATATACTAAAGGGACTCCCTGTTGTAGGAGTTTGACTGTCACCTTTTAGCGACAACAATGGCAGAAGCAGATTCACTGTTGTTCAACAATGCTTCTAGCATACAAGATGGGAATTTGTTGATATTTAAAATTGAAAAGAGACATTTGTAGTCGTTTTATCCGAAGCAAAATCTTCCAACTCGATGGGATAGCCCCTTGGTATATTATGACTCTCGTGGATCGGTTGGTATACATCTACCATTGTTGTCGCTAAAAGGTAACAGTTAAAACACCTACAAGAGGGAGTGACTTTTTTTAAGAAACTTGTCTGTAAATCCAGAGTTATTTTTAAAAAATAGTATTATACTCTTGTAGTGTATGCTTGGACTTATAATGGAGGAACAGAACCAGAACTATTGTTCTGAATTAATTGGTGGAATCTGCTTTACCATTGTTGTCGCTAAAAGGTGACAGTCAAAACTCCCACAACAGGGAGTCCCTTTAGTATATCATGATTCTCATGGATTCTATTTAGAGAACATTCAACTAGCGTGAAATCGGTGGAAATGATAGACAATAATAGTGTATATGGAAAATCCCTGATATTTAAAACTGAAAATAGACATATACTACACACTTTGAAGTCTTGATCTTCTTTATTCTTTCCTCATCACTCTTACAGTCTAGTATACGATCGTCAAGATGAAGCAGTTCATGTTTCTCGTCATCATCTACTGCACACTTTGAAGTCTTGATCTTCTTTAGTCTTTCCTCATCACTCCTACAGTCTAGTAGTAGAATCTAGAGTAAATAGTCTACATGTAAGCTCATTGATTTTGGCTACTAAAAGTCCTTTCTTTGATAATGAGTACAAATGATGACATAATTACTTCTATTTTATTCATGCGCCATTAAGTACACAATGAGATCGGTTTGATGTAACACCCCAACCGCTAATCCTTTCTTACTCCTCTAATCATGCTCATAATTACCAGAATCGCAGCGGAATACTTACTTACTCCCGGCGGGTGATACAATGCCGTTAACCATCCAAGATCAACAAGGCTACACTACTTACCATCTCGGTCTGACAATTAGAATAAGCAAATACATACTACTTACTTTACAATACCAAATACTTAGATTACAATTGATTACCGAGTTTACCGAAATTATGAATTACAATCCAATATTACTTCCCATAAATGAAGAGTTTATACAACCTCTCCTTACTATCCAAGTAAAATTCATCATCCCAAAATGGTGTACCACAATGGTACACCGACTACTCAAAGGGCTCTAGCCGTGTACAACTCGGTACACTATTTCAATACTACCAACTTCATCCAAAAAGAATCACATGCTGCCCTTACTCTACCATCACGCCTCGCGGGTACCTGTGGAGTAAAAACATTCCCCCGAGGGGGTCAGCTTACGCTGAACATGATAACCGCATACCCGCGTACTAGCGAGGGTACGCCAACTATTTGGTCGTATACATGCGGTTCGTTTCATACATACGTACATACATGCTTTATACAATACAATTCAATACATTCATTTCAAGGCATACTTTCATACAATACATACAAGCATGGAAGACAATACAAGTCAACCGTTATACTTACCGAATACTCACCGCATTACGGAGACACAATTCTCCAATACATACAAAGGTCCAGTTAGCCTTATTACACACCCGGGTTAATCGGATGTTCAATACTCTTTTACTCCGGGTCAATGACTTACAATAGTCAAGACCAATAATACAATACTTACATACTTACATACTTACTTCCAGTTAAGTCGGTATGACCTCCGGGCAGGGAGTACTATCTCCCACCACCGGGCTTTAAGATGGCACACTAATCCAGGATGCTACCCATACAAAGGGAATTGGTCCAAGGAAAAGATCATAGCCAGGATTCGGTTCCAACCTCTTGTGGTTCCTTATCCTCACGCGTGGCCGAAACTATATCGGGCTTCTACTCATTCCATTACTCATTACTCATGTTAGGAGTTAGGTTGTTAGGAATTAGTAGAAGTCCATACTTACTTTCCATACATACATACAATACACAAGTACTCATACTTGCACATACACTCCATTTCCATTCATTCATTTCATGAATTATACAAACTAAATGTTCAAGGGCAATAACAAGAACAATATAGTTTCAAACACAATTATGTGCAATATATATCCGGTTCATGCATTTATCTTGTTGGTGATCACATAAACACACAAATCGGGGTAACCAAGTTAGGATACAGGGCATGAAGAAATCATACCGTTCACCGTCGCTTACGTACTACCGGGTCCTTGGGAGATCAACTATTTGATTTCCTATACATACATGAAGTAGTATGATCAATGATCTATTATTGATCTAACTTACTCCTTCTTTGCTACTTGCAATGCATACCTACTACTTATTATTATTCATCTCTTCTCGGTTTGTAAAACCATTCTCTTCTTATTACTTCTACACTTGTTTCATTACTCATCTACTTACTTTCTTACCATTATTACCTCATTAATGGTGTACTACTACATATATATGCATATAGGTATATAGGCATATACATATATGATTGCTATAATCATATAATTAAAACATTTTTTTTTTTTCTTGTAAGTTATGGGTCGACCGACCCACCGACCGACCCAAAACCCTGGGTCGGTCCATTCCAGTAAGGTTTCGTCTTTGAAATTTCTCCCGACCGACCCAGAACCATTCCGACCGACCCATACCTCTCTGGGTCGGTCCATTGCCGAGAGTTTCAGTCCCATTGTCCAAGCTCCGACCGACCCACGACCGACCCACCTCTGGGTCGGTCGAAGTGCGAAACTTCGACAACAGAAAATTCGAGTCCGACCGACCCATGTCCGACCCACGGCTCCTGGTCGGTCCATTCCCGAGAGGTTTATTTCCATTTCTTCAGCTCCGACCGACCCACGGTCCGACCCAGACCTGGGTCGGTCGGTAGCAGAATCTGCTACAGACATTGTTTTTCAATTCCAATTTCACCCATTGTTTCCCCAATTCTCCTACATACATCCTAACATTCCAATACAAATTAAACACTCCAAATCGTGCTAATTCATTCCTCAAACTTAGTACTTAATCCTTACTTCCACTTATACAGTTTCCTCACTTCTTCACAACACTTATGCTAGTTTGTATTTCACTAATGCTACAGATTTTTGTTTACTCTATCATGCTACAGATTTTCATCTCAACCCTTACACTCCAATACTCCCTCAACTAATGCTATTCTTAGCATTCCAAACACACCACTCACATCCTAGTTCCCTTCCCTTAACATACCTCTTTCAAAATCTGTTACAAACTACAAAACACTCTTTCTAAACTCTCCAAATACTTCCTCTTCTTAAACCATTTAAGTCCTCATCTTTCTACACAAATTTGGGCATAGTCTTCCCTATATTCTTAACATACTCCACACATTATTTCAGCTCACATAGTTCTATTCTCACCACCTGTTTACTCAATACGTTATACTCACATTTTAATACAACTACAACAACAATAGAATCCTGCACACATACCCATTCAATACCCCATGTTTTCCCAAGCTTTTAACATTTCTAAAACACTTCGAAACTGTTACATCATCAATTCTCATTACACTACAACATACTTGCTACTCAATACCCAATTCCTTACTCATTTTTTTACAATTCGAAAACTGTTACATCATATAACACCAAACTAGTTCAAGGTAAGAGACTTTACCTTGTTTTTACTAGTTTTCCTTTCTTTCTTGCTTCCTCCTTTCTTCTTTCCTTCTTCTTGGTTCTTCCTCACAAAATGCACAATACTACAACCACCATACCAATACACACTACCATTTAACATTCATTCTTTTGCACTAACCCTAGAATTTAATGTTTTAGGGTTTAGACAAGGATATTACCTCACAGTGGTTGAATGTAGTTCCTGACTAGCAAGGGGACAATGTTTCTAGCCCAAGAGGGAGCCAAAATCGGCTGAAGCAACAAAGAGCCAAGAGTTCAAAAACATGGAAATTCTTATAATGCTAATGAGAGTTAGAAACGATGGATTTTCGAACTTCTTTTTACCTCAAGATGACAAGGAGGTGAAGGTGCTTCTAATGGTGGGCTTGAACCTTCAAATGGTGGAAACCCTCAAAAACGAAAATGGTGTTTTTGGATTTTTGAAAGGAGGGAAATGTTCTCCTTTGCAAGGGGATTCCAATGGTACTAATTTTGTAATTTTTGGAGCAAGTTTAGTGGGTTAACAAGAGGAGAGAAGGAGGGAGTTGTGTGAGTTTCTTCAAAACTCCATGAATGTCGCAGGAGAGGAGAAGGAAAACAGAGAAGGAGAAGGAGGGGGTTACGTGAGAGAGGGGTAGAATAGGAGAGAGAGTGGGTCTTCTTTTTACTTATTTCCTTTGTCTTTTAGTTAATAAGGAAACAATAAAGAGGGTGAGAGTGAGAGGGGAAATCGGATCCCACACCCACACACACACACATTCTTATTTTTATTTGCAAAGTGGACACACTTAGTTTGTTTATTTGTACTTCTACCCCACAACTTACCGGTTGTTACAGTTTTTCACTACCGGTACCCGTTTTCCGGAATTTTCTCGTTTAATTAATTTTATGGGTTCTAACGCTTCACTAATATTTATTGGTGACTATTTAGTTGACCAAAATTGTTACGAGTCTTTGACCCGCTTAAAGTCACGTTTTCCCGGTTTCCTCGAAAAACGCGCTTTAAGGTTCGTTTATGCTTTTAACCCATTTTAAGGGTCCGTTTTCTTCGGGGTTGTTCCCTCATATTTATTTAAGTGTAATTAAGTCTTTAAAAATATAATTAGCCTAATTAATCACTGTTTTTAATTACGGGGTATTTCATTTGATGTCGGAGATTGCTCAAAAAATGATTTTTTAATCTAAACTATAAACATCTTTGAAACATATTTTCAGGACGTCAAAAGCGATTCTAGTTCGGAGTTTCATTCCTTCACAGCAAAAGCGAAATCAGACGGTTCGTCTGTGTGTAACTACATCGTCAACAGGATGACCCTTTAGTTTAGACCATCTAGTATCTGTATAGATCTTTAGCTAAGCAAGCATTATCGTACTAGCTTTGGAACAGACTGTATGAATGATGAATTTGTTGTTATTAGATAAAGTATATTGCACATCCATGGCTTTTGATTAATGATTGTGTTGACTAAGTTGTAAAATTATGATGACTGACAAATGAAATGAAGCATGAATTCAATTGATGAATCTCTTTCGACTGTTTTAATAATGTTTACAAATGAAAAGAGAAGTTAAAACACTAAACTATTTAAATATTTATCTAATCTTCTAAAACCATTGATATTGGTCCATCAACTGGGGGCAACAATGTAACCCAGTGTTGGTAGCGCGCCAAGTACGAATCCACATAATGTGTAACCGCGGGTTCATGCCAGTGTCGCCACATGGGATTCATGCATGGGACCGGACAATTTTCGACCGTTTGCACTCTAATGAAATGAGATTTCCCACTGACACATGCAATATAGACCTATGCTACTGGATGACCCAGTGGCGGACCCAGAAGCCAAATCTCATGGGGTCCAAAAAAAATTTCGACAGTAACATATATTAAATATAAATGTGTGGTCATAAATTATTAAGCATTACAACCTTACATATAGGAACATGTTTCTATTACTAAATTATTATCAACTTTCAATACTTTACTCAATTTTATGTTATTAAAACTATACTTTAAAAAATATCTTTTTTTGTCAGAAAAACTATGGGGTCCGGGACCCCACCGGAACCCCCTCGGTCCGCCCCTGGGATGACCCAACCCCCAATCATCACGTAATGGTAGTGCGACCAAGCCTGATGCGTTACTACGTACACCTCTTCCAAAACTTATAAGCACAATGTTGTAAACAGTCGACAAGATAAGACCAAGATCGAGTATTTCAATCCAATGTCGCGTTGGTGCAAATGAGTCTGCGAACCAATTCAGTCGTGTATACTGTCTTTCATACTAGTCTCGTTCACATCGACCCAACCACCAATCTTCTACTCTCTAGGTCATCGAGGCATGCACGTCTAACCGCTTTCCATTGGTTTTCATCATTGTACACGAAATCGGAAATAGCTCGAAAACTACAGTTTCCATCGCCTACTATTTCCCTATAACCTGTAATATAATCAAGTAATTTCTCATCAAATTCAGTCCAATACGGAGACGAGTTCCAAGGACTCCAGTATGTCGGTGGTGGTGAATGTTGTTGCGGTGAATTTTCTTGCATCGTCGGACCTTCTATAGTTTGACTTATTCGCTCAGATGACCATTGCATTGATTGACTGTGTTCCATTGTCGGACCACGATCGCTTTGACTTTCGGGTGTTGTAAAGCGTCGCTAAGACTGTGAACGTCGTAGGGCGGACCACGGCTTCCAAGACCTAAATGCTTATGCTCGGACTTGTCCCTAGTGTTTGGCCTCTTCTTTTTTTGTTAGTGGGCCTACCCTTAGGCACCTTCACCTCCGGGGGCTGTAAACCAGTGTGATCATCCGGGGGCTCTCATAATGGCTTCCACGCGTTGAATGCTTGTTCAATTATCGTAGGATCATACCACCCAGACAGATCCTCATACCACAGACTTACACACGAGAGTTGTTCCTCTATGGTGTACAACTCATCACACGTTTGGCGTTGCGCTTCAAACTCTTGTTGTTGGTCATATCTGAGTGTCCGCCAAAAGATATGCACTTCTTCAACTGGTATATTCAAATCGGATTGAATGTACTGATACATACGAAACGCGCAAGGTAATCCCATTGTTGAAGTAAACACACAAACATCTTCGTACGACGTTGTGTGATCAATATCAAAATGACTGTTTCTCAGCTCCTTTTGGAGTATTTCCAAGCATTTGAGGCTCACTTGATTGACCAGAAACAAAAATGGGACTTGCTGGTCTTCCAAAACCCTTCTGTCAATGGAAAACTCGAAGTCTTGTTTAATGTGGAAGTGTTGCCCTTCAATGAATCTATGTATGCTGTCGAAGCATGTATCCAAAGATCCAGTGGATGTATGAAGCCAATACTTTAGAGCTGAGTGGGCGCTCTCCACCCTATAGATTGAAAGGAAATTAGTTAGAGATAAATGGGAAACCTAACAATACAAACGACAAAAACATGTTGACAATTTAAGTTAAGCTAACCTATTGGTAGATGTGTTGCTGAAATGCATGATTCTTTTAACCCATACCTCACAAAAATTTCTCACGCTGACTTAGCCATGTCGTATTTAAGTACCCAACGAAAGTATTGTTGGCGCCGTAAGAGTATAATAATCTTGCGCACTCTTCATCGTACTTCGCGATAGTGGAGGTGTAAACTATTCGCTTCCACCGATACACTATTTTTTCGGCCCTCTGAGCGTCAACATTCATTATCTTGATCGCTTTGGCAGCCACATTCCTGCATATATGCCATCGACAAAGAAGATGTGGTACAGAAGGATATACCACTGAAAGGGCTTTCACTAGCGCCTTCTCATTATCAGTGACAAACACATATGGAGGATAGGTCAACACCTTCATCAGCTGATGAAGCATCCATGTGTATGCAGACTCGTCCTCTCTGACTGCAAAACAGAAGGCTATACAGAAGTTCTTGCCGCACGACGTCACTTCGATGAACTTCACTAGAGGCATCTTGTACATGTTCATCTTGTAAGTGCTATCAATGAGCACTACATAAGGAAACATCTTAATGAGCGTCAGCGAAAAAGGATGCGCAAACAAGACAAGACCAAGCCTAGATGCATTCCCTGCAAGATGGTCATTTAATTAGAACAAACATTTAAAGTGATTAACATCTAAATAAACCGACACTAAATAGATATGCAAACACTTACTTGCATCTTTCTTGGACCACCAACTGTAATAACGTTCATCCAGCGAGTGCATGAAGGACGCTACATCGGAACGTCCGCCACGATCCTCTCTTCTGAATTTCGTAACTAGGTTATGAATTGATTTCTTGTCTGCGGTACTTTCGGGGTTCTTGTCATACAAATGGGCCCACATCTGCCTTGGCGCAACACCCACTGTGCAAACTTTTCATGCTCGCTCTTTCGTCGACACTAAAGCGAGGCCAAATGAAGTGAGATTGCGAGTTACTAGCTAACTCGTGGTTGTGCGTCGGAACCATCACCAGGATAGACCAAACCGTACGTTCCCCACCCCGATGCTTAGGCGGAACGGGCAATTGCATTTCTTCGTGGCACGCCGCGGCCTTTGACTAGATGATGATGATTCTCCTATGCTAACCCGTGGCTTATGCTTACCGTACCTCTCACATGTTAGTACTAATTCACCGTCGTCTCTCTTAGTCTGTCTGATTAGATAAATATTATTATTTTATCCGATGCGAAGCGAAGCGCATGACTAATCGCCTCCTCTTTATCGCAAAGATTATGCTAGTACTAAACACATGACCTGTGTCTACCTTCACGTCCTCGAATTCATCATCGTTCTCACCCTAAGTAGAAAAACGCCGTTCATCACAAAGTGCTACTCGTAAACCCTAATACTACGTACTTTAGAGTAAATCACACATAAGGCATGCAAATAAGCAACAAAGTAGATCATCACAAAGTACACGAAAAGACAAACGTAACGGCGCAAACGGATCGAAAAACGGAGCAATAACGAAGTAGATACAACGATTTGAAGAAACGAGCACCTGCGCAGGCGCCGACAGAAAGTGGCCGGCGTTGGCGCCCACGGAACTAGGCGTGCGCGGGCGCGCGTAACAGAGGCGCGGCGCGGGCACGGGTAGACCGGAGGCGGCACTGGCGCCGCTGATGAATGGAGCGCGCCTGCGCCCAGTGTGCTCGACGTCGTTTTTTGCTTTTTCGTTCATTTTTGTATAGATTCTAGCTACATTTGTACATGAATTGCTAAAAAAACAACATAAAATACCTCAAAATGGGCCCCTCATGAGTACTCCTCGCTGTTAACCTCATCTGCATAATCGTCATTTTTTACTCTTTCTATCGAAGAGTTTTTTCTTCAAACTTCCGAAAAAAACCATTTCCTCTCTTTATCTCTCTAACTTTAGGATTTCTAAATTTGAATATAATTTCATAACGTATTCACTTCCTTTATATAATGAAATTTGGGGTCACCTTATAATATGTTACAAATTATGGGTAAATATAGTAATTTTTAAAAATTATTAAACCAGGGGCAAAATGGAAAATTCATTTTCTGACTGTGCGAAGTGAAAACCTGACTGAACGTATTGACCCTCTATTTATAGGACTCAACTAAACAGAATGTATATATATACACTCAATAAAAGATCATGAAATCAATAAAGTTTTATCTTTCTAAAAATAAATAATAATATAATACTTTTCTTTTTTTAAATATTAAATAAAATATTTGAATGATTGAACGTATAAAAGTAATTACTATGAAAAATCATCGGTAAATAAACTTTCTTTTATACTCACTGTAAAAAGAACTAAATAAAACGGATAAATTTTGTAGTGATTAATATAATAACTGATATAACTTGTGATTTTGAACATAATTAAGATAAGTTGATAGTGCTCAAGGATAAGAAATCAAATAATTAAAAGAATATACGTTACTAAAAAAATTAATTAGCCCCCTTTTCTTTGTGATATATTTATAAGTATTTCATGGCTGTCAGCTATTGGCTCCTAGCCGACGGCCGGTTACGAGTGTTATTGTAATACTCACATTCCCCCTTCGGAATATGAATAGTAATGTGATTAGTTTATCTGGATACATATTAGTTAACTGTAACAACAAAATCTTCCACTTTTAGGCCCAAGTGAGGACAAATTAAAGGCTTGAATGCCTAGTATTCTATCCTGAATAGATTGGGAGCCAGGTTGTTAGACAATTTCTCATATAAGGTGTTACAGATGGTATCAGAGCCGACTCGGGACCGTATCAAGGTGGATATCCGACACCTACCAAGGAGGAGGTTCATGGGACTTAGATGTTAGGTTTGTGAATGATGTCGATGTCATGTTCTTGGAGTGGGGAAGTATGTAATACCCCATCTCACGTCGGGATATGAGTAATAATGTGAATGGTTTATATAATTATATATGGGTTAGCTACAATAACAAGGTCTTCCATTTTTAGGCTCAAGTGAGAGTAAAGGGTTTATAGTGGCTAGTTTTCAAAAACTTGAATTGTGATACCACATCCCACATCGGGGTAAGAGTGATAATGTGAATAATTTATAAGGATACATATCAGTTGACTACAACAACAAAATCTTCCATTTTTAGGACTAAGTGCGGACAAATCGCTTAAAAGGTTTAGTTTTCAACTCAAATGGTTTGAGAGCGAGTGTGATGACAAAACTCTTAAAAGAGAGCTTAGTTGATAAACAGTTACCCCATATGAAATGTTATAGATATAACATGCATGAAATCTATATTCTTTTTCTTCTGCAGATAAATAAAGTAAAAAAATCAGTTTTTTTCATCTCACATCTTACCATTTCGGCATCTACATGCATTGAATTATTGTTACTTTTAACTGCTAAGGGATTTTTGGAATGTTCATTGAAACATTTTTTAAAATTGTTTGTTATTGAATAAAATTTCAGTTTAGAGAGATACAAAGTAGTAGAAGTGAGAGCACATAAAAATTCACTCTTGTTAACTAGTCCATCTTAATTCTATTATTATTATTTAATAAATTTATTTTAATATTTTCTATATATTATGACTGATGGCGAAACGTACTAAAACGGAGAACTGGAATAGATGTTCAAAACAAAAATTAAATACCCGACTCATTAGCAAAAGCCGACCTCTTTCTTGCACATCCGACTATGACGCGAGATCTCTGCTTAAAAACGCGCAAATGGAAAAAATTGTATTTGAGCTTACACTCGCAGGTACCTCAGAAGTTTTTCCAAAGTAGACGAGCATGGTAGAATAATTCAAGTTTTTGAAAACTAGCTACTTGGGGCTGCTATTGGGTACTGCTGTTGGAAATTGAGAAGCTGTCTGCTGATGGTTTTGCAGAAGTTGCCGGCTGTTAGTTTTAATGTTTGGTGGAACATCTGCTGATGGTTTTAAAAAGCAGAGACAATGTTGAGAAGTTATTTGCTGATGATTTTGCAGAAGCTGTCAGCTATTGGTTTTGGATGTTTGATGGAAGTCTGCTGATTTTAGAAATTGAGAAGTTGTCTGCTGCTGGAAACTGTTCCCCAGAAGCTGAAAACGATCTGTAATCGTGTACCTTTTCTCTTAGCAAATGTAAAATAGTTGACGACGGTACGATGTTTTGTCTTTTTATTTAGTACATATAATGAAGTAAATCCTAATCTCGGGTAGGATACCTCAACCTGTGTTGAACTGGTCTAACGATGCGATATTTTAACTTCTTGATGGAGATTCCTTACTGCCCCTAAACTTTATCTGAATGCATCTTGGTTGTATTTTAAAAGGTCATAATGCTGACTGACTTCGGATTTTTTTTTTCTTCAATTATCTATATAAATTGTCGAGTGCATCACTTGGTTAAGCTTTGAATTTACAGATACATAATTCAAAACTCAGAATTTCCAAAATCAGAACCTGAATTTCGTAGTCTTCTCCGAGCATGACTCCAAGAGCAGTACTTTTGTTTTTCATCTTAATTTCAAGGTTTTTCGTTATAAGATCAGATACAAGCACCAATGATGGTAAGTTTTCAGTTTGATTTTGTTAGACCATTAATTCAGTTTACATTGATCAACAAAACGCTTCTGGATGAAATGGACACCTCTTGTGGTTCCTTCAAATATGTGAAGTTAAGCGTTCATTCACCTTCTGATCGATCAATTCACAGGGCAACGCCGTATTTCCACTCTATCTGACATTCAGGCGCTGTGCTGATTTGCTGCTGTTTGAAATTGCTTTTTATTTTACTGCTTTGTCATCCTTCTTTTCGTCCATTGATGAGAAAAGAAAATTAATAGTGCAATCATCCCTTGTTGGCCGCGTGATGGTTTGATGTATTTTTTGTTTTAACCTCTTCCTTCATAAAAATCACTGAAACCCATCTATGGTTAGTAGTTGTTCCTTTGCTTTTGAATATGCCTAAACATAACTTTTCGTCTGTGGAGAAAAAGACCAAAAAGAAGAAAAAAAATCTGAATGCAAACAATTAAGAAGATGACATCGATCTCTACATCAAACAGAACCTAATAAGAGATGAGGAGCTAATTAATACCAAGTAAGAGTAGATAGCTCCAAGTTGCAAGCACCATCCATACTTGATCTTCTCGGTCACTCTGGCATCTTTCATGACAATTTGAGTTCTAATCATGTCCTTCCTTCTATGGCATACTACCATCTTTGTGTGCTTCTTATTTCACAACACATCACCCAATCATATATTAGAGCCAGAAATTTTCAGTTGCATCAAAAAGGGAATATGATTTACTTGTTTGATACTTATAGTCTCTAATTTGTTACTTAAAGAATCTGAAATTCTTTCTGTATCTTAGAGTGAACAAGCCTTGTTTTCGAGGAGTTGATGTGTTCAGGTGATGTTTGCTGTAGTTGCTGCATTAAGAGCACTGAAGGATCTATGGACAAATGCACCACCCTCTTGGATTGACTTTGATCCCTGTGGAGATAATTGGGAAGGAATAAGATGCAAAGATGATAGAGTAATCTCAATGTAATGTTTTTTTTTAACCCAGAAAAAATACTATAAAATACTTTATGTCCAGATACTTCATTTTTCCACTTGTTCTTAATCACCTGGGTTATATTTGTTTCAGATTATTGCCCAGTATGGGTTTGAAAGGTTCCCTTTCTGGTGATATCGAAGGGCTAAGCGAATTACAGTCTTTGTATGGTTGCAATTCTTCGTTACTCCCATATATCTATCTATATCTGTATGTAAGATGCAAATGCACTGAGACAATCCAAGTTTGATATCATTAATTATTAACTCAACCTAAAAAATTTCACTAACTAAATGCAGATAGGATTTGTCAAATTAGTTACCCTGAGCTATTATCTTCTAAAGATTAGAATTTTGGCAAGTTAATATTCAATGCTGCTGCAGGTAAAGGAAGTGAACTTTTAGTTTCAGTCCTGATGTTTCTTGCTTACCGAACCTATCAGCATGTGTTTTTTGCTGAAAATTTGTGTTGCTTGATTCAGGGATCTATCTTACAACAAAGGATTAACAGGGCCTCTTCCAGATGCTATTGGGGGCTTAACCAAGCTTACAAATCTGTAATCAACTCTAGTCGGTATTTCAATCTTTCTAGTAAAATGCTTTCTCTTATGCATGACCTTGAAATCTATGGTTCACTTGCAGAGTCCTTGTAGGCTGTGGTTTCACAAACTCATTACCACCATCGCTTGGCTCTCTTAAACAACTGGTTTTCTTGTAAGAAAATCTATTTCTTGGATCTTGAGTTTGTTTCTTATTTATAATTGCATAATATATATCATGCAGCTCTGCCTTTAATCGTTCATGGATGTATCAGAAGGTATTATACTCGAGTGCTATGAAACTTTTGTTGGAAATGGTTTGTTTGAAGGATGCTACACTAAGACCTGCCATACTGACCTCATTTATCCATGCGTCACATTTGTGTAGTCTTAAATTTATCTGACTCAAATTGCTGTCTTCTTTATCATATCTTTCAGATCACTTAATTCCAATGGCTTCACTGGGAAAATACCCCCTTCCATTGGGAATTTACAGAATCTCTATTGGCTGGATCTTGCTGAGAACAAGCTGTCCGGAGAACTTCCTGTGTCCAATGAAACTACGCCGGGTCTGGATCAACTTATTCATACAAAACACTTGTATGTGAAAACACTCCACCAACCCACCATGACTAGTTTCATCCTGCCACTAGTTGTTACATCTACCTCTTAAGGGAAACTAACTAGTATGTTATTGTTTTTCTGTAGTCATTTAGGAAACAACAAGTTATCTGGCGAAATTCCAGCCAAGCTCTTCAGCTCAAATATGAGTTTGATCCACTTGTAAGTACAACTTAGGAAATATTACTTGTTTTTTTGCTTTGATATTAGCAGGATAGATTATCAAGTGAGAACAGAGAATTTAATGCATTATTACGCAGCTGTTTATAAAATAAATGGATTGATTTTCAAAACAAACTGGAATTTATCTCCTTGGCAGGCTTCTAGACAACAATCAGTTAACAGGCAGCATACCTTCCACATTGGGTCTTGTTACAGCACTTGAGGTTTTGTAAGTGTCTTCTCTTGTATATGTTTCCAAGTTATTTTAAGTTTAACTTAATTATGTGCATAATTTGTTATATTAATTTTCTTATTCTTATCAAAACTATGGTTGATTATTAGACGTCTTGATAGAAATTTTTTAAGTGGAGATGTGCCAATCAACCTCAACAATCTTACAAATGTGAATCAGATGTAAGTGTTTTTAATCTACAAAGAAAATCCTGCATCTTAAAATGCTTAGTTATGTGTGAATCACACTCAGTGGACTTATAATTGAATGTCAACTCGTTTCAGGCTACTGTCAAACAATCGATTGCGTGGCCCTGTCCCCGATCTTACTGGGATGAATGTTCTTGCCTACCTGTCAGTGGAGTTTCTTTTTCATCTTCTATTTACAGTGAACATAACTAAAGTCTCTTCTATTTTGGACTTTTTAGCAGAACTGAGTATGTTTAATGCAACACCTCAATTGCTTGTTGTGTATTTGCAGGGACATGAGCAATAACAGTTTTGATTCAACAGATATTCCTTCATGGTTCACAAGCTTACCATCAGTCACCACTCTGTAATACCTTCGTATCTTTCTCATATTTCTACTTTTGCTGCACCACTTTTTCTTTCCCGTTCCACCAAAACTATCCCCTTGACATTCTTCTTCCATCAATTGGTGGTATCTAATACACAGCTTGGATCATCAATGGACGAAGTCAGCTATTGTTATAATATTCATGACCTTTTATTTTTGCTAGGAACATGGAACGAACACAGCTTGTAGGCACATTGCCAAAAGAACTATTCAGTCTTCCATTGCTACAGACTGTGTGGGCATTCTTTCTTTCTGCTTTACCTGTTAATATAACCTCTCACTGATCACTTTTCATTTTGTTAATATATTGATTGTATTTGCTTTGCCAAAAGATAGAGATGTTTAAACTATATTGTTTGATGCATTGATCATAACAGGATCATGAAGAGCAATCAGCTTAATGGAACATTGGATCTTGGAGATAGTGTGAGCACCCAACTTCAGCTTATTAATCTGCAGGAAAATATCATCACCGGTTTTAAATATGCAGGCAACATGGAGTTTCAGTTGATGTAAGATACATACATACATGCGGCTTGATTCTATCCTCTAGTTAAGAATATTGCTCAACCATACCATTTGTTATGACAGACTTACAGATAATCCCTTGTGTCAAGAAGATCCCAGGCAAAAGTACTGTACATCAACCCTAGAATCAAATTCCAAATACTCAACACCACCAGATGGATGTACACCCAAATCATGCAGTCAAGGCAAAATCTCAAGCCCCAAATGTAGCTGTGCTTTTCCATACACCGGAATGCTGGTCTTCAGAGCTCCTTCCTTCTCTGACCCAGATAATGCAACTCGTTATACATCTCTTGAGAAATCTATGATGAAATCTTTTACAACTCATACACTACCTGTTGATTCAGTTTCATTAAGTAACGTGACTTCAGATTCCCTTTCTTATCTAAACATAAAATTGGGTGTCTTTCCGCTGGGCAAAGACCGTTTCAATCGGACAGGTATTAGAGGCATTGGGTTTGCTTTAAGCAACCAGACTTTTAAACCTCCTAAAGAATTTGGACCATACTTCTTCATTGCATATGACTACACTTCTTTTGGAGGTAAGTGAAAAATGAAAGAAAAAACTGTTTACATTTACTTAATTACAAATTTTAGTTTCTATCTGTGACGTCGTACATCTCTCTCTTTCAGAAGAAGAAGTTACTAAACCGAGTAATAAAAGTGGTGATAGCGGAGGAACAACGTTAAGCTCTGCTGCTATAATTGGAATTGCCTTTGGAGGTTCCGTTTTGTTTTTGTCTGTATCAGTGATACTTGCTGCTGTTATATTGACTCGACGGAAGGTAAAGGACCCTAAGAAGGAATTAGACCAACCACCCACTGAGCGTGGTGGAGGTAATTTTCACGTACCACACAATATTTTACACACTAAATTAAAATTTTAAAATGTGTTCTTTCCTTCCTTCCTTTCTTAGATACCGGATTAATCAATTCTTCCTCACACAGGCTCTACATCTTGGGTCACATTCAAGAGCAGTGGTAGCAGCAGCATCCCACCTTTGACAGGGGCTAAGTTGTTTAGCCTTGAAGAGGTCAAAAAATGTACTAATAATTTCTCAGAAACTAATGACATTGGGTCAGGAGGTTACGGGAAGGTATATATGTTAAGCAACGTTTTTGGGCTGTTTTTTTTTTCTATTTTTTGTACAATACTAGTTACAATGGATATCTATAGACCATATCATCCAAGCACCCTATAACTTAAACTAGTTATTATAAAAATTTAGTGATTGGACAGATGTAATTACATCTAACCGTGGTGGTTTTGTCTGGCTTTATTACAATTGAAGGGATGTCACAATTAAAAGCGCTAAGACATTTTTTCAGGTTTACAGGGGTAGTCTGCCAAGTGGAGCGCTTGTAGCAATTAAAAGGGCTGACCCAAGTTCAGCTCAGGGAGGATTGGAGTTCAGGACTGAGATAGAGCTGCTTTCAAGGGTGAATCATAAAAACGTTGTTAGGCTTTTGGGATTTTGTGTTGAGAAGAATGAATTAATGCTGATCTACGAGTTTGTACCAAATGGTACCCTGAAGGAAAGTCTTTCAGGTACAATTTGCTGTACTACTTATTAGTTTCTTTTTCTTTTTCAACATTTGATCATTGAGGTAACTAGCGATGAAAAGACCCCACTTGTTAGGATTCTATAATGTCCATTCTTATTATGCCAGGTAAGTCCCGAGTTCCACTTGATTGGAGAAGAAGAGTGAAGGTGGCACTTGGTGCAGCTGAAGGTCTAGATTACCTGCATCGACTTGTAGATCCACCAATAGTGCACAGAGACATAAAGTCCAACAACATCCTCCTTGATCAGCTCTTAAATGCAAAGGTCTCTGATTTTGGTCTGTCCAAATCAATGATTGATCCAAGAAAGACACATGTGACTACACTGGTCAAAGGAACAATGGTTAGTTTAACAACTTCATTCATCTCCAAAGCTTCACATTTTTGTAACATGCTTTTGTCCTCCCTGATAATATACATGTTCATATATAGTATTTCTCCTACATATATATACCTGCAGGGTTACTTGGATCCAGAATATTACACGACCTATAAGATAACAGAGAAGAGTGATGTTTACAGCTTCGGTGTGGTTTTACTTGAGTTGATAACTGGTAAACCTCCTATAGATGAAAGAGGAAGATACATTGTCAGAGAAGTTATAAACAAGTTGGATGAGAGACAAGATTTATATGGTCTCCATGAGCTTCTCGATCCAGCGATTGTTTTAAGCACCAAATTAGGAGGATTTAACAAGTTTGTTGATCTTGCTCTTAGTTGTGTGGAAGAGGTCGGGTCAAATAGGCCAATTATGGGAGAAGTGGTGAAGGAGCTAGAGGAGATTGCAAAGATAGCTGGTTTAAACCCTTTTAGGGATTCAGCTCCTTCTCAGGCTGCTTCCTTACGAGACAGGAAAAGAGGGGCTCTAAGCCGGTATTCTGAATCTTACTCGGCTGATAGTGGTTTCCGTTTTGATTTTGAGTAATGTTTTGAATCGCTTTTCATTAATGTGGCTATTCTTCCTGGTTAACGATTTGCAATTTACAACACATGGTTTGTTTGCAGAGGGATTTTTTTTTTTGAATAAACTGTGTTCATCATATATTATAAAAAACGATAGTTCAGCTAGCGGACACAGAGGGGAACCTCCCTCATGTCCGGCTAGCTCCAAATCAACCTTACATGCCAAAGTTATATTGGGAGGGATGAGATCGCCCACCCAGATCATCGTATCTTCCAAGAGATTGTTACCCATATTACAAATAAGTCTAATGGTATGGTTCTCATACACAGTAGAGTCACCCCTTACAATACTATCAAACTTGGACATAAGTTCCCTAACTTTAGAAGTTTCCTCCCAACTCGAGTTCTCCCTTCTACTATCACTTAAGTTGAGGACGTCCTCAAAATGTTGTTCAACTGTGTCAAAGCAAATGCTGTGGCTATCCACCGAGATAGCAAGCTCTATAGCAATTCGTTTTGCTTTGATATCAGCAACCTGCACTTTTAAAGCGCTAGAAATTCTCCGATTGAAAACTACAATAGGTATCCCACGGTCATTACGAATAATTCCCGCTAACACCCGATCACCATACCGACTAGGTCGCATCCCCGTACAAATGTTGAGGAAACCTCTAGGCGCAACAATAATTCCCGCTTACGGAAACCATACTAGGTCGGAGGAGGCGTCCACACTTGAGTGGAGTAGAGAAGGAGAGATATCCATGATCTGAATATAAGCTTCAGTGAAAGAGATGTTTACCTCGACTTCTTTCCACCAAGCTAGCTCCGGGTTGTGCTTGACTTTATTTCTCGAGGCATAAATGACCCACAATTTATTAGCGATGAGGGAGAACTTCTTCGAACTCAGATATTGGTCTTTCGAAGAAACCAGTCAATCATACCTCCACATCCTTCGGACAGTATTCACATCAATTAAGTCCTTCCATATCTCACATCACTGAACAACAATGGAAGAAACAGTGAGCTAGATTATCCTTATCCCCACAGAAAAAAATTTGGACTTACCTCCAATCCTCCTAGCCAGATTATCCTGGCACGGGATTATGTTACCCAAAAACTTCCAAAGGTTAAGCTTCACTCTCGGGCAGCAAAGAGAGGTATCAATCTTCTTCCTAACTCTCCCTATGTAATGGGGAAGGCTGGACGAACAATCCTCCCTACCATTCTCCACCAGAGAATTATAGGCCGATTTGACAGAAAACTTTTTATCTTTGGAGAGAGTCCAACTCCAATTACATCTACTACCCATATCTTGGGTCGGAGGCAAAGACGACCCATCACCCGAAGAGGCTTGGACACGCGATCCATTTCTGAG
This sequence comes from Limonium bicolor, assembly GCA_023374045.1. NCBI lineage: Eukaryota > Viridiplantae > Streptophyta > Magnoliopsida > Caryophyllales > Plumbaginaceae > Limonium > Limonium bicolor. The sequence goes on from CM041781.1 coordinate 137,780,286, forward strand.
CAAACCCAGCACAGAGGAGATAGACTTCCATATAGGGCTTCCTTTATTGACAGGAAGGCAGTCTCTAATGGAACCATGAGGATAGTAAAGTTTTTCATAACTTGAGCCACTAGAGATCCCGGGGCCGTAAGAAGTCTCCAGAGTTGTTTTAACCAGGAGAGCTTTGTTGAAATTCTCGACTTCTCTAAAACCAAGTCCACCCTTATCCACCGACTCACACATTTTTGACCAACTGATCCAATGGAGAGCCTTTTTATCTGTTTTTCCACTCCACCAGAAGGAAGCAAAAGCTGAATTGAGTTTTGTAATGATGCCCTTGGGGAGCATAAACAGAGACATGGTATAGTTGGGGATAGACTGGAGAACACTGGAAACCATAATGGATCTTGCTGCTTGGGCCATGGGCTTATTCCAACTAGATATTCTTTTACGAACAGATTCCACCAGATAGGTAAAAAGATCAACTTTCCTCCTTCCTATCTTAAGGGAAGGCCCAGGTATTTAGAAAAGCAAGGAACCTCTGGAACATTCAGCAAAGAAGAGATATTCCTTTGATGTAGGGGGATAATTTTTTACTGAAAACTAATTCCGATTTGAGATGATTTATTTTGTGGCCAGAGGCTTGGAGGAATTTAGTAAGGATATGATTGAGGAGAGAGATGTTAGAGGGATTAGCTTTACCAAGAGGAGAAGGTCATCAGCAAAGGCCAAATGGGAAATAGAAGGGCAGTTCGGTGAAAGCTTAATACCTTGGTAGTCGCCAGAAGTGTCGGACTTAATGAGGAAGCTAGATAGAGCTTCCTGCGCCAAGATGAATAAGAAGGGGGAGAGAGGGTCCCCCTATCGAATTCCTCGGGATTGCCTAAAAGAATCACCTGGTTTGCCATTGATGAGAATCGAGCATCTGACTGATCTCACACAATTCATAGCTGGAATTAACCAATTCGGCGGGAAGCCCATCGAGGACAGAACATCTTGCAGAAACGACCATTCCAATCTGTCATAGGCCTTGCTGAGATCCAGTTTGAGAGCGAAGTAACCATTCTTAACAGCTTGATTCTTCTCTAGGAAGTGTTGCAGCTCCCCAGCTAGCATGATATTATCAGTGATGAGTCTGCCCTTCACAAATCCGGACTGATTGTGAGAGATAAGGTGGGGGAGTATGTGATGGATCCTGTTAGCCAAGGTCTTAGAAGCTATCTTGTAGATGAAGTTACAAAGAGCAATAGGTCTGAATTTGTCGATATCAGTGGCCCCCCCCCCCCCCCATCTTAGTATAAGGGTAATGAAGTAATCATTCAGAGAGTCCGGAAGAGGGGATCCTCCGAGAATGGGCAACACTGCATCAATAATCTGATCACCTATAATATTCCAATAAGTGATAAAGAACTTTCCATTGAAACCCGTCTGGCCCCGGAGCTTTATTAGCTCCCAGCTGTTTCACTGCCATAGCTATCTCGCCTCTGGAATAAGGTCTCCCAAGTTCACTAGCAAATCTAGGATTAAGCCGACCCTCCACTGCCTCAATAAAATCACTATCAGACTGGGGGTGCACCGTAGTAAATAGAGATTGGAAGTATTCCCTAGCAATGGATTCAATCCTATGCCATGTGTACTGCATAGTATTCCCTGTATCCTTTAATCCAAATATCTCTTTGGATCTCTTCGCTGAGGTAGCCCTTGCGTGGAAATAACCCGTATTCTTGTCACCTTCTTTTATCCAATTATCTCTGGATCTTTGCTTCCACCAGATTTCTTCACGGAAAGAGAGCAAATCTATCTCCAGGAGGAGTCTCTTCCTGTTATTAATGGCTCCCAAAGAACCATCAGTAATAGAAATCCTGCCCAATTCTTTCTTTTTATTGATAATTTTCCATTTGATCTTAGAAATAGACCAACCTTTCCACTCACTGAGCTTCCTGGCACATAACTCCAAAGGGATAGTAATGTTAGGATATCGATTCCTCCATACATCAGCCACTATCTCTGCACATTTAGTATCCAGGCACCACCCGTTCTCAAATCTAAAGACTTTTGCCGGAATTATGTGATTACCAAAGAGACGAATGAACAGGGGGCAATGATCTGAGGCATCACGTGGTAAATGCTCCACTGAAATATTAGGGAAGGCTTGCAATCCCGCTGAAGAGCAGAACACCCTATCCAATCTACTATGGGAATAATGATCACCTTCCTGACAGTTGGTATAGGTAGAGCTTTCACCAAAGAACCCAATTTCATGAAGTTCGCATTCCGCAATAACATCCCGGAACGGGGCCATATGCACATCTTGTCTAACTCTCCCTCCTATCTTTTCCGAGGCGTGCATAATCTGATTAAAGTCCCCAGCTATCACCCACGGCTTTGAGACTTGTTTACTTAGGATCCGGAGAAGTTTCCAAGACAAATGCTTAAGTCCCCAATTGGACCAACCGTAGAACCCCGTGAAGGCAAATTGTAGGTCACCCGGGAAAGAGATAACCGAAGAAAAGAAATATGATGCCGAGATTGGGAAATCAGAGAGCAGCCTATAGAAGATTTCCACATCAGGCATAGACCTCCGCTTCGACCCCTGCTGGAAACCGCTGTCCCATTATACATAGGGAAGATGGCAAAAAATAACTCCATATCCTCCAATGACTTGTGGGTCTCACTAAGAAAGATAATGTCCGGATTAAGTTTTAATATCAATCCCTTAATCCAGTACACTGCCTTAGATCTCCCCAGCCCTCTACAATTCAGAGTTAAAAACTCATTTATTTCTGATATAAAACACCACCAGCCTCTGATCTGCGATCAACACACACCAACCTAACTGAGAGCACTCCTCAAAATCGACTCAGGAAGACCGAACAAAAAACCCAGAAGATCTAGTCTCCTTGAGGAAGGCGAAGGAGGAGACTCATACCAAACACCACCACATCTGCGGAGCAAAACAAAAACGCTGAAGACCACTAAAAACTACCGGCTGGGAGATTCGAAACCAACCAATCACAAATCCACCCCTGCAGCTGAAGGAAACAGACGCAACTCTCTGAAGAAACCTGAATCGGACAGCCCGAGAAAACACCTGGAGCACAAAAAACAATCTCCACCCAATCACCCCCACGAAGCTACCCTGAAGCACCAGAGGGAGCAGCAAAACTCAAATCCAGCCTCAATCAAAGAGTCCAGCCTAGACTAATCTTGCGAAAAACCCGCACAAGACAAAGCCCCTTCTGACCACCTAATTAACCGTCAAGCAGGAGCAGACAGGAGCCACCCAGAACAGATCCCACCCACAACAACCAATCGAAAACAATTAATCGACGAGAGAAAACCTGGAAACGCAACCGAGCAATCGAGGAGGGGAAAAAACGAAGACACAAGCGCAGGACCAGACCTCCCACTGATTCTGGAAATAGGGATAGAGAATAGCCAAACTTCCAAATGAGAAGGAAGAGACCACCAATCTCTCTGTTAGCACAGAAGAGAACACCAAGAGAACGAAGCAAGCTTTCGTCTCTGAAATCGCCTCCACCGAGAGCGATATGTACGGTCAACTAAATAGACGTCATCATACCAGTTATTTGTTTCCAATTACTTATACTAACTTACGTTTTTCCTGGCTGCTACCCCCATTTGTTGATATGCGTATGTATATATCAACACAATAATTTCCCAGCTGCAGTCTTCCGTTACTGATATGCATGTATATATTGTTGATATGCGTATGTATATATCAACACAATAATTTCCCAGCTGCAGTCTTCCGTTACTGATGTGCATATATTTCCATACTCGTGAACTTTCTCTCTCGGTCCCATCTCCTTTTTTTTTTTTGCGTCTAGTACTTATTGTATATATCCATCAACTAAAACAGTTTTTCTTAAGCGTCAAATACCTATACTAACTTAATTAATGAAGAAGCTAGAAAATAAAGTGTACAGTTCGTACACATCTATACAAAACCGTGAGCACTATTAACCAACAGCAACCGAGTGCTAGAAGTCATCTAGACTATAAAACACATTAATTAATTAATGATAAACTAGGAAACAGAAATGTACAGCTCATACACCTATATACAAAACCACCAGTACTAGTAACCAAAAGGAAACGAGTGCTAGAAATCATCTAGCTTGTTACTTTTTTTTTTTTTGAATATATTGAAATTAATCTGAATGTAGCGTATATTCTCGCTGGATACCGATCGCAATAAGCAATTGGAATGCTTTCGTAGGTCTGTCCAGCGGAATGCTATTTATTCCTGTTTATATCCACTCAATCGAAGAAGAATAGACAGATACACTCGAATTATTGAGTAATGTGCAAGACTTGGCCGCCAATCCAACCGAGACTCTGGGGATTGTTTTTGGTGACCACAATTCCGAAAGATTGTACTCATCTAAGTCATGGGTCGTTAAATGTCGTCCATTGCTTTTCCTTTACTGGGTGGAGGAGGCAGAGGTGTTTTTTTTTAATATATAGCAGACCACCTACATACTTTAACTACATCCTCCTATAATAAGCTAAGCTACAAAATTAGAAAAAGTCACACAGCACATGAGCTTCACAATCAATATACTTGCAACAAATCGGTACAGCTAGAAACCGAAAATAAATTGGTACAGCAGAACCAATAACATCAATCCATAAAGAACAAGTCTTTTTTTTTTTAACATATTGGTTGTACATGTGAGTTACAGGTTTATTCAACCAAGGAAAGACAATGAGAAATCAATCCTATTTAAAACGCAAAACAGCAGCATGGAAAATCAAATTTTAAAAACTTGTTGTTCAAGGTAGTTACCTGATTTTTCCTAGCTATTTCTTGCTAATTCTGTGAGGACTATACAGCTAGATGGCCCTCCTCTCTCCTCCCTAATTATTCCAGCACTTGGACCTTGACTTTTTCCTCCTTAAGCTGGCGCCAAACAACAACATAACAGCAGCACAAAATTCAGTAGCAGCACCCTTTCTCTCGACTAACTCCAGCTCTTCTTGCTGTTAATTCTCCTAGCCTCTTTCCACTACCTAGATGTCTGCGTGGATGCAGAAATGACAGAAAAAGATAGCTCCAAGATGGGAAAAAGCTATCGGCACTTACAAGAAAAGAGAGGATAGAATTCATTTCAACAAAGTAATCTACTAATATAATGACACCTAACATATGCTGGTGCCTTATTCTCATTGGTAGTGTTGGTTGGCTAACTTAAATGAAACCACGTAACCCCATGACTAAGCAAAACAATCGGCTGCTCCAGCTGATGATATTAGTAATGGTTGAAATGGTTACAAGGAGACAAAACTACTAATTACTATCAAGAATCGGTAGTATTAATATTTGCTGAATTGAAATGTATTGATTTGTGTAGCATACAATGAAGATATTAACTATGAATAAGTAAGGAGGAACGACAATATTCAGCTGATCTGCACTTTAATATTAGTATAAGATGGTCAATGATTATAAGAGAAAAATAACAATTTATGTAATATATGTGTACGGTAACATTAAAACAAAATGGTTAGTTTATATATTTATAACCGGTAATATAAACTTAGTTTGTCATTGTAACAATGACACATTTTACATTACAGTCGGTAATATAAATTTAACATGTCACTGTAAAAATGACATGTTTTAAAATTACCGCCGGTAATATAAATTTAACATATCACTGTAATATTTACAGTCGGTATCTATAGCAGTTATAATACATGTCTACAATTTTCACACATACAATAACAAAGAAGGTATGTTTTGTAACTAGGATTTTCCAGGGTGTTTCACTAAGTCAGGTCTCTCTAAATTTTGATTCGCACTAATCACATACAAGTTTCATTGTTTGATAACTGTAAACACACATTCATGCTCCATGCTTTTGGTTTAGGTCTTAGGCTTACCGGTATCGCGCTGAGTGCTAGTCTCAGCGCCCGAAGCTCTCGCTGAGTAAAGGGTGTTTCTGCCTGGTACGACCTCCTTTCCCTTCTGCTGTGCAGTTGCAGATGGTTGTCCTGCCGGACCTCTAGTGTAGGTATTATTCTGAGGCGCCTGGCCTCCTCGTGATCCACTCGCCTCGATAGCTTGGGTCCTCGAAGTGTCTTTGGATCCCTTGTACACCCGACTCCAGGGGGATTGGAAAAACAACTCATACTCTCTGTGGCCCTCCTTCTTGCAATAGCGACACTCAACCTTCTTGCCTGAGCAGTCTACGCCGGGGTGATCGTTTCCACAGCGCTTGCAGTAGTAGTGGCGCTGGGTGGCTTAGTGTCTATTGTTTATACAACATGGTTCAGTAAAGGTACAACTAGTAAACATTTTAGTTAAGTGTGAGGTGGGTATCCTTACCCCTGGGTGGTGCCGACCTAAGCGGCTGGGCATTAATAGCTGGGCCGGTCAGACGAGGGACCTGCTCCTTCACCTTCTAACCTTGGTAATCCTTCCGCCCCGACTTCTTGTCGAAGAACTTCTGCTGAAGGTTTCAGGGTTAATGACCAATTTTTTTTAAGTACAAGTAGTAATGGCAACTCATTCTCAAATACAGGTTTCTTACTTTCCCCGCTTGTTGTAACCGCCAGAAGTCGCTCCCCCATCTTCTCCCTTAGAATTCTTCCTTTTCTTTCCTTGGGCCTCTTCCCTGGACTGAAGCATCAACTCTGTAGCCGACGCGGTGTCATAACATTCCTGTATAGTGGTAAGACGTATGGCTCCCATGAAGACCTGGATGCGATACTGCAAACTCCTCTAAACTTCTAGATTTTTACTGTGTCGGACTAGTCGACCCCTGGTATGTAGTCCAATAGACTGATGAATCGAGCATAATACTCATCAACTATCTGAATCCCTTGAATCAGAGTCTCGAACTCCTACCTATTTCTCTACTTCAGGTGCTCTAGGTAGTACTTGTCCCGCAACACCTCCACGAATGTTGTCCAGTCAAAGTTTGGTGTGGCTCTATGGTGGCCCTCAACCGACCGCCACCATATGTCTGCTGCATCCTTCAGGTTATATGCTGCAATATCAACCTTCTGGTCTTCTGGAACTCTAACAACCTTGAATGCCTTCTAGCGCTCCACAATAAATTCTCTAGTGCGGCTGGGTCTGGTTCCCCCGAATAAGTTGGTACTCTAGCGTCTTCCACGCTCTTTAGCCAGTTGGTTTCTCTGGGCTGTGGCGGGTGGGGTATGGCTCCCGCAAACTGAGCTCCTAGCTATGCGGCGAAGGCTGCCATGGCCTCTACCAGGCTTGGTATCTCTGGAATGTCTGTCGGTGTCTCTCCACCACGCCCACTGCTGCCTCCACGTGGTCTACCTCTCGTCGACATCTATAGGATGTATACTATCATTACTATTTGGTATTATACCGTTTACATTCTCAATCATAAATATGCAAGAAAGACTAATCACTAGCAGCAAGATATCTCTAAAAGTTTCCTTCTAAGTCATGAATCCTCACAGACGTTTTCCCGTATCCCAATATTCCTATGCTCATTGTTCTTGACTCAGTATCTCTTCATCAGAGCGGAACTCCGCTCTGATACCACTTTTTATAACACCCTAATCCTAATCTTGTAATATAATCGCAAGTCGTAGCATAGTAAAATATAATTCACAGCGGAAAGTAAAACTAACTAACGTTGGTGTTACACGCCGTTACCCACCCATGTGAGTAACAAGGCAACCTTACTCCATCAATCCACTTCAACTCTCCACCACTGTGATGACGAGATACTGAGCAATCTTAAACTTACAATCCAAATCCAAACTAAACAACTGAGCAACTAAACCCAATACAACAGAAATCCATATTACAGTACGCAATAAAACTAAAGGAGTACTTTATTAAAATACCAACAACTACCCAGCGTCCCGTTCTCCGGCTTCGTGTCTTCTTTCAGTAACCTGAAATGTTTGGCCCATTGAAGGGCTCAGCAAACTATATGCTGGTATGCTAAATGTAGTCTTAAGTCATTTGGATCCCTTAAGTCGTTTAGCCATCTTGATATTAGATTCATTACATGCTGTACCGGTTTACAATAATAGTAACAACTGTAAATATTTAACAATAACATAATAGTTCATCCAACAATATCACCACACAATTAATAACCAACAACAATAGTCAATAATCCATATCTAGTAATCAGTAACCGATAACCAATAGTCAATAACCAATAACCAAACAAGATACGCGTATTAATTAACTGTACTTGTTAGTTGGCCTCATGGCCCTCATCCTTTTTAACCAAACACTTTAACCTTCCAATTAATTTCCACCTCAGGCGTCATGTTAGGACAACCCTTTTAACTTATTAATGGACAGTAGTCCCCTGGGTTCCAATGGAACCGTTGCCAGCTGACCCTGTGGCCCTGGATATTTATTTGCCTTAAAGGCAACCAATTCGGTCAAAACCTGTGCACCAACAATAGTGTCCTCTGCCATCATCGAATGTGGATAATGGATTCCCTTGAGTGACTATTGATAGTAGTCCCTCGTAGTGATCACGATGCACAACCAGATAGTCGAAACTAGCTGGATTTTCTCTTTGTAAGCTAGCCCTTTAGTTAGTGATACAATATCCAATCCTTGAGTGAGGACTATAACAGTTGACCATCAGTTAGGTTCTCGTAATACCTAAAGGTCACCTAGTCTTGTTTGAGTTTAGATGTATAAACTTCCAGTCATAAGACGTTCGCGTAAAATAAAACGCAATGGTGTCGAGTAATATAGTATGCGAGATCATATACATAAATCACAGATATCGCTCATAACAATTAAACACGTACTGAAATACCCCGAACTTAAATATGGTGATTAGAATATTTTAATATAGTATTTAAGGGCCTAATAGTGCCTAAGTAATTTTGGTAAGGATAATAAACCCAAAAGAAATGAGAAAAACGCTTAGAAAGCGGAAAATGCTAAAACAAGCGTTAAATAACCATAGGAGGTACGAGACCTCGGTTATAGTATCGTAAGGATTCCTAAGCTTATTCATGCCTAATTAGTATACGGGAACGATTCCCGAAGAAAACGGATCCAAGAAATGCATTAAACCGCTAAAAGAGCTTTAGCGCACGTTTTCCGAGGGAACCCGAAAACGTGATTTTAAGTGGTCAAACGAACCTGTAAAAATTATAAATCATTAAATAATAATTATTAAGCCTTTATGGAAGCTTAATAACCAATAAAAATAAAGAAACGAGAAAATTCCGGAAAACGGGCCCGGTTAGTGAATAGTGCTAAACCGAGTAAATTAACAAGCATTTTCTGTAAAAGACGAAAAACGCTCCCAGCTCATGTATATTAGTGGGCCGGTTTTTAAGAGAGTAACTAGCTCTCTCACACACTTAAACTAGCTAGAAATAAAAGAGAAAAAAATAAAGTAAAAAGCAAATAGTAAAAAGTAAGGTAAAAGCATTTTACCTTTCTCTCTCCCCTCATTTCTTTTCCCCACGTACTGCTTCCTCCTCTCTCTGCCGATTCCTCCTCCTTCCTCCTTGCGATTTTGCAGCTCATCCATGGCAGCTCACAACTCTAAGCTTGCCCAAGCCCCATTACAACTCCAAATCAAAAATAAATTACATATTTGAACTCCCCTCTTCAAGCTCTACATTTCTATCTTTTCAAAATCCGAAAGTGAGCAACTTCATCTCCATGGGTTTTGAGCATTTGGAGAATAAATGACACCATTTCGAAGCATGGAGTCTCCTCTTCCTCCTAAGGTAAAAAGTTTCAAGAAAAATCAATTTTTCTTCACTCTTCATTCTTGACCGATTTTGCCTCTTAGTAACGCCTTGTTTTTCATCATGAATTGAGCTTGATTTCAACTCCCCAATGGTGGAAGAACTCCCCCTTGTATTCAAGGCTTGAAACCCCTCTTAAAAGCTCCAAGGTAAAACCCTAACTAATGACATTTAAGCCCTTTCGTTGAACTAGAGTTATCCAATGGGTTAAGGAGTTTAATTGTATCTATTTTGTGTTTTTGAATGTTGGCTTGGGGTTTGGTAACCCCATTGCTCAACTTGACCGAGAATGAAGGAGAGGAGAGGTGGAGAACTTAAAAGAAGAATTTGATCTCAAGGTAAGAAAAACCTATCTTAATGCACTATCTATATGTATTAGGATAGTGGGATGGGTAAATGAATCAATGAACCCAAAACATGTGAGAAAATTTGCTTGCTTGGTATTGGAGGAAGTTGTGAAATGGAATTGCAAAGTAAGGGCCAAAGTGCCATGTATTTATGTTAATGCATTGTATTGGGTTGGAGAATTGTGTATATGCTTTGGAGGAATTTTGTATGAACCTTATGTGCTGGTAGGACCCTTGTTGGGTGTGGCTAGCTTTAGGTTGAATTTGATGAGAGAATGTGTATTTGAGGATGTAAGGATTATAGGTGAACTATGGCAAAATTTTGGTAGGAAATTGTGCATTAATGGATGACTAGGTGAATGGGAGAACCAAGATGTGTGTTGGAGTAAGAAGAGATGTTTAGTAGTTATGGAATGGTAGTTGTAGTATGAGGAATAAGGAGGTAACAATCTGTAGCAAAGAATATCGAAATGCATTGTAGAAACTAGGAAGAATTAGTGTGCAAGATTTGGTAAAAGAGAGTTGGACTTTGGTATAGGTAGTGTAGTTGATTGGAAGGAATTGGAATGGTAAGATGAAGTTGGGACAAGATGCAAAATGCAAATAGGAGTAAAGGAAATGCACAAGTGTGCTAACTGTAACAGAGAGGAAGAAAAATCTGTAGAAATGGAGCAAGTATTGGGTAAGGATTTGACTAATGTGTTGAGGAGGTCTGGGACTGGACTAAGACATGTTTTAGGATGCTTAAACATGTAGAAAACATGTGGAAAGATTAGGAAATGATTAGAGGTGAATTAGGGGTTGAAAACTGATGGAAAACTGTAAGTTTTGACAGTTCCAGGGGTGGTCCGGGTTTGCAAATCGGTACGTAAACCTGGATGATAGCAAAAACTAGGCAGAAGGCCATCCCAGGGGGTGGTCCGGGTTTGTAAACCCGGACACAAACCCGGACCACACATAAAAATAGGCAGAAACTTATTTCCGGACTTGGTCCGGGTTTGTAAACCCGGACACAAACCTGGACCAGGCTAAAAATGTAACAGAAAGTGGTTTTAAGCCTCTGAATGATGGGGAAGTGATTGGGAATGGTTTTAGATGTTGTTAAGGCCTTGTTTGGTGATATTTAAAGGTCCTAAGAAGTGTAAACAAGTGTAGTAAGAGAGTGAGAAGTAAGAACATAAATTGACATAAGTAAAACTATGTATACCGGGATAACGGGGTAAGTACGGGAGTAGTAATTAATTGTGTATCGTATGAACATAGTATTAATAACCATGTTGGAAACATTATCAGTGGAACAAGTGTGAACCAAGGTACAAGGGAACACATGGTAAAGCTAACTCCGGTGAAAGGTATGATTTTCTCATGCCCCGTATGCTAACCGAGTTACGTTGATTTGTGTGCTGTATGCCGGCTAATCAAGACTAAAGCATGAAAACGGTTTATTGCCTTTCGTTGTATGTCTTGTGTATGTTTTGAGCTAACCTTTCTTGATTGATTGTGTGGCCTCACTTAGTGCGTAGACCGACTCATAGATGAGTCTCCTTGTGTAGTGACTCGTAGTAAGAGTCATGTTGTGAACTAATGGAACCGTAACAACGCACTAAACTTATAAACCAATAATGTTAACGAAAACCAATGAACTCACTCGAATGTGAAAGAGTGCACGGGAGTAGTAACCTCTCGATAACGGAAGGAGAACCAAAATGAATAATCCACAAACAATAAGTAGTGGAAGTATATAAACAAACTCTACTAGAGGAATTAATGTTGGTGCAAGTCATGAACCGTGAGAGTAGTAAAGAATGATGAGGGATCTCTAAACCCTTTAGCAAATTAGTCGACCCACTATGAGAGGACCCAACTGATGTAAGTAATGTCCCGAGCATGAGAGTATTCGATACGTTGGGGAAACCCTTAAACCTGAGAATACTAGGTGGTAGTAATTCCCTAAGCTAGTGGATGTTATCAAGAGAGATACTTCTAGGCTAATCCATAAGATTGTAAGATACTCCATGAGAGGAGTGTTGGGAATTTGAGTAGTCCGGTAGAAATGGACAATTGTATATTTGAGGAGCTAAGTGTATAGCCTTCGAATTGTAGGCTCGGTGGCGAGTCTTGTGTATGACTCCGCCCAGAGACCAAGTAATGAGTATTGAGTATTGCGTAAGTATGAGTATGTAATGAGTACCGAGTATTGAGTATGTATGAGTAAGTACGGAACATTGAGCAGTGAGTATGCACAAGTATAGTAACGAGTATGGAGTAAGGAATGTGTGCGAGTAAGGTAAAGAGCATTGAGTGATGAGTATGCAAGAGTAAGTGATGAGTAGCGAGTGAAGAGTAAGTACGAGTAGAGTAACGGGTATTGAACACAGTACGAACAGAGTAGTGAGTAAAGTAACGAAGGAGTAATGAGTAAGTAATTAACACGAATGGTTGACTTTCGAATTGTATTCCCTAATAAGTATGAAACCTTGTACATGTGTGTAAGTGTTGTGATTGTATTGTGTAGTAATAGTATGTACGTATGCATGTAAAATGAACTCCATGTATATCCGACCCAAAGTAGTCGGCGTACCGCGGTTAGCACGCGGTATATGCGAATTTCATATGCAGCGTAAGCTGACCCCCTAGGGGGACCGTTTTTAGTGTGCAGGTATTCGAAGCTGACCACCGTTCGAGAGAGTAGGACGGGGACTGCTACATAAGCATGGGTAGTTGAGTAAAAGGAATTGTATTTGTAACGTATTACGAATTTATAAGTCTAAACTGTATCGGTAATGCAAGGATTGTAGTATACTCGGTATAGTAATGTATTGGAGTTGTAATTGGATTATGGTTGAGTATGCAATGGGAAGTATTGTATTGTGTAGAGTACTCGGTATATTCATATTCATCAGACCGATAGTATGTAGGATTGTAACTCGCCTTGTTAGTCACATGGGTGACTAACGGCATTGTACACCCGCCGTTGAGTATGTAATGTCCGCTGCGAAGGTAAGTATTGTACAGTAATGACGGTATTAGCGGTAGGGGTGTTACAAAAAGTGGTATCAGAGTGAAGTATCGCTCTGATGGATGAAATACCGAGTTTAGGAAAATACCGAGTTAGGAATTAGAGACTTAGGGCTAAGGGTTGAGTGTTAGCGTGTGAGATACGCTAGTTAGGAACTTCCGTGTGAGCCGGAAACCTACAGCAACCATACCCCGCCCTCCGCAACCCACGGTATTAAGATGGAAAATAACGCCAGAGAGATGGAAGGACCTCTCACACTCGGGTAAAACCCGATCTGGCAGTCGCAAAGACAAACCTGAATAGAAAAAGAACCTGTCATACGGTAGAGTCCAAGAACTGGAAGTCCCGAAGACGGTTCCCGTTGAATGACAAGGACCGCACTTAATGGCGGAGAAATGAAGATCCTAAACACAAGGATGATGGAATTTATGGCACCATGGGGCGACATGCTTCGCAGTCGCGAGAACCATGAGTAGCCAGCAAGAAGAGAAGCACAATCGCGCAATGAAACAAGGAAGATAGAGTAACGAACCCTAGACAAGAGAGTCTACGGACTGTACGGTTCGATAATACCAACAACGGTATGCAAACCGACTAACGAATTAGTCAAGGTTGGATTAACACCAAACCTATACGACAGTAGGCAGTAATAACCGAAACATAGTTATAACTATGAAGGTATCCATAAACATACACCTATAGGACCACAACATGGTTCCTAAGGATAAGTAAAGTCTCGTTAACCACAGTGAAGATGTGAGACACCAGGATTGACGACAATCATGTCAAGTACACTGAGAAGCGACTTAGGAGATTGGTCACCAAGATCAAAAGATCAAAGGATGATCTAATAAAACCACCAAATATGGATGGAAACGATACCGCAACCGGTATACGTTAACCGAAAAACAACCTACCCGCGCACTTGCCCAGGGCAAGTGCAACAGCTACAAGACAGTTGGAAAGTTTTTGACAACCCGCAACTACTTGCCAAAGTACCGCTATGACGAATGGAGCAAATATAGGATCACCAATCATAAGAATTTTAAATAACGAAACCTTGGAAAGGCCTAACGGCCCGACCATTGTATTAAGAGTATACCGGTCAGCGAGAGGCTGAACTTGGTCAAGACCCAGACATGGCATTGCCATGAAGAATTCTTTTCACACCGAACTGTTATTTCAAAACCCAAATTTTCTTTCAAAACCACAAACCCTTCTTTTAAAACTTTGGATTTTTAAAACCAATCCAACGGAATTTCGGTGAGTATCATAGAGTGATACAAGAGGAGTCGACAATAGAATACTTCACCTAGGCGTGTGACGAACACTACGAGTGTACCCAAATACGGGATGTGGGACGACCGCACTCCGAAGGAGCTTGCGGGCCTGACAGATAGTTAGGTAAGTGGTAACGTGCCAAGACGGTACCCCACGTATGTATACATGTAGTGTACGAAACACGGGAAGTAGCCAACTCCGCTCTACGGACCATAAGTAAATTCGAAACAAAACAGTTGGATACCTCAACGAGCAAAGAACTCAGATAAGCTTACAAGCTAAGGAGTCAAGAACCTACTACAGGAGGATGATTAAGAGTTAAAAGTGCGAGAGCACTAACAACTGAATAAAGACATTGGACATGTCTTGAATATATTAAGGTAAAACATGATGACTGGAAGGAATACCCACTCTAAACACAGTAAGGCAAATGTCTAACATTAACACATCAGTGTTCAATGAACGGGATGATTCCCATAACAACTACCACAAACACACAGGGTGATGTGGCAAGGTACCGGAAATACCATTCATCGCCGGAAGGAATATCAAATCCGTTATAACATAAGGAAAAGCACCAGTGATCTACCCTAAGAACGGGAGATGTTATAACCCTCAACGGGATCACTTAGATCCAGAAGCACAACGTGGGATAACAAACTGCACATACTCATAAAAGTCAGCCAGATGCTACTGTATAATCAGTACTACCCAGGAGCAATCCATAAAGGGTATCAAATCAACACAGTTGAATGAGATATCGGTGTAAGAACACCACAATCAGAACGAACATCCGGTTAGAACACTAAAGGGATCCCACTTGATAGGGGATACCCCAAATTAATAAATAGTATCGATCAATACCAAGATACAAAGGGTCTCCAACAAACGGAAGCGTGATGCGACGACCTTATCATGGAGCCCAGTATCACCTCCAAACCCAACAATGACTTATGGAGAAGTAACCACTGGGAACGACCTATGATGAGCGAGCTCTAGGCAATATGGCTAGTAGGCCATGAAACCATTACCACACACAACCCAACGGTTGCAAAACCATTGTGAACCATATGGAAAATGGTCAAGGACAACACCGATAAAAGAGTAATAACCAATGAATGAGGATACCCCTCATAAAGGTGAGACCGCAAGAGCGGTGAACACATGGATCCCAAGAAGGGGATACCATCAGTAACTGTCGGGGAATATATCCCTTTTCAGAACTACTAATGTAGTTAAGCTCGAGCATACAATGATTGCCAAGCAATGTGAAATAAGCTTCAACAGCAATTATTGACGACCAAGGAGTAACGGTTATAAACCAATGATGCCAGGGAGCTCAGGAAAATAAAGGAATACCATATTCTGTATTTGCCAAATACATGGGGAACCATTGTATAAATGATAGAAATGCATGAGCTGAAGCTAGCTACAGCGGAGGCCATGTAAACCAATACTGTAACTCAGTAAGAACATGGTGCGCAACAGGCGACCAGTGTATGTGAATAATCACCCAATACTATGGAGTTGTTAATACAAGATGGTAGACAGACCGGGCAACAAGCCAGAAGTCTGCACCAAATGATGAATCACCACCTGAAGGAG
Source organism: Limonium bicolor (assembly GCA_023374045.1). NCBI lineage: Eukaryota > Viridiplantae > Streptophyta > Magnoliopsida > Caryophyllales > Plumbaginaceae > Limonium > Limonium bicolor. The sequence continues at coordinate 137,796,270 of CM041781.1, forward strand.
TAACGATAAGTCCTATTGCGATCTCATAAGAGAGTTACTGCCAAGAGTTCACGCCTCTGCACTCTGTAGGACTGAGTGTTTTGGTATTGCACTTGTGTAGTCAATGATCTAGTGGGATAGCTAGGAACATGGAAAATGTAAGTAGTGGTAAATTCTTCCTTTCACCAGTGAACATGGCATAAGCCAGCTAAGCAAAAGCTTAGAAACAAACCGTGCGGCCTAAGGCCAAAGAAGCACGAAGGGTGTGAAACACACCAACAATCACAAGATGTGAATTCCATTGGAATAAAAGTGAAAGGAGACTTAAGAAAGTCACAAGGACCGACACATTGAAAATGCAAGTCATACAAGTAAAGAACACTTGTACAAAAACACATAAACTGTATAATTCGGAAGCTACTAACGACAGGGAAGCACTACAACTAAGTAGTGACTTAACCTCAACCGACAATAAGTCGGAGGAACCAAGCGAAAGATCACTACAATACACAACAATATGTATATAAATTCCCAAAGAGCTGGTTATGAATCTAAAACTCATTGAGTTTGGCACGGTAAAAGAACACCACACTTGGTCAATGAACCTTATCCCCACAATAAGAGGGATAAAAAGGTGAGGTGTAACACGATAAGGATAACAAGAAGGGAGAATAACCCAGTTATCAGGGTCGCGCAGCAGAAGCTAGTGGGCCCAGAATTCTAAGTGGAATACACCTAGTGAATAAAAGGTTAATCATCAATGCCTGAAAGCCAATTAGGCTAGAACCGAACCCGGTTAAGAGTTATAAAAACTTCGATGAAAATTCTTGATGTAGGGACTAACCAGTAACACGGTTAAGACCCATTGATCAAGGAACATTGTATAATAGACCGCATGGAAGCTGAACCACTCCATGACGGCTGAATGCCTTCGACCAATGTTCAACATTGACACATGGTAGATTACGTGGGCGTAATCCCTTTTAAGGGGGGTAGAGCGAAAACCGCGAAATGTATGTTTTACGTGACTAGGGCGTAAACTACAATGCGCATAGCGCAAAGAATTCGTTTTGATGGTGATACTTATGTTACATAAACGTTTGTATTCACTCATCGTGTAATTGTAGTTATTTGAGAAATAAGATAAAAAGGAGTAGAGAAACTCCAGGGGAATGAGACCCCGATTGGTAATAGTATGAGGAATGAGTATGTATGGGAGACTTGAGGAGTATAAATCGGTATGGAACCGATGTATGTAATGATATAATCGGTATGCAACCGATGTATTTGATGAGTATAAATTGGTATAGCAAATTAATGGGATATTACCCACAATTTCTAGTATAGTAGTTGGAGATGATGTAGTAATAATTGATGAATGATTAGTAAGTAAGTAAGTGAATCATATAAATTGGAAAATGTATGTGTATGATTATGAGTAGCAAGATTAAAAAGATAGAAAACGAAATGATGTTTGACGAGCTGTCTGTTTGTATTGAGGTGGGAAGTGGAACTTGATTTGCTAGCGATCAAGGGAAGCCGAACACAAATTGGAGTGAAAGGATAATTCAACACCAATGCTGATCACATTGGGGTTGAAGGACTCTGGAAGCTCCCTTAAGTGGCCACAATAATAACACTAGTAATAGGAATAACCATCATAAATTGAAATTGGGAGATGTATGCAAGTTTTCAAAATGAATTTCCAAAACTAATTTGGTACAACGTTTTCTTCAAACTTGAGAATGAGGATCGGTTTTAAAACCGCTCCCACGGGCGCTAGTGGATCTTCCATGCCTAGGCACGGGTATCCGGTCGAAACCATAGGAGGTGAAGCTAGTTTTGAGTCTGTGGAAGTGTAGAGTAGTTTGAAACCACTACACCGGTTGTACGGTAACAGTGTGTGTTTTGTATTTTTCCAAGGCACTGGGGCAGCGTAGTCCCGAGTAAGTATGTAAGTATGAGTAAAGTATGAGTAAGTAAGTATGAGTAAGTGCCTGAGGATCTCTATATGTGCAAATGAATTTGATCAGAACCGAAGGACCGTAGAGCCAGAAAGCGTAAGTGCTCAAGTCATGACGGCCGTGAACCAAAAGCGTAAGTGTTCAAACGTGACCGGTACCTGAGGGATCACTCGCCATTGGGGGAGGATTGTACCTAATTGTTTGCGGATGGACCCCCTTGGAGAGAAGTAAAACGGATATTTTTGATTGTTATGCATGCAGTGACATGCTGTTTGGATGCTAGTATGCATCATGTCAGACATTTGGAGTTTGACAAGTTATATGTAGAGGTCATAACCTTAGCATAGAGTATATGTACGAGTAACAGTATTAGATTCACCAACTTTGAGGGCAAAGTTCTTTAAGGGGGGTAGATTGAAATACCCCGAACTTAAATATGGTGATTAGAATATTTTAATATAGTATTTAAGGGCCTAATAGTGCCTAAGTAATTTTGGTAAGGATAATAAACCCAAAAGAAATGAGAAAAACGCTTAGAAAGCGGAAAATGCTAAAACAAGCGTTAAATAACCATAGGAGGTACGAGACCTCGGTTATAGTATCGTAAGGATTCCTAAGGCTTATTCATGCCTAATTAGTATACGGGAACGATTCCCGAAGAAAACGGATCCAAGAAATGCATTAAACCGCTAAAAGAGCTTTAGCGCACGTTTCACCGTGAAAATTGCTAGCTTGACAGTTCACGCTTAGGAGTTTCTCCCCGTAACGCTGTTATATGTACATGCAATACCGGGTAACGTTAATACAACTAACACTAACTATTACAGTACTGTTGCTACAGAACTAATACTCGTAGTATACTAACTCCGTATGTTCTTTATTTCTCCTTGTTATTTAACAGTGGTTCGAGGTAGTTTAATAGTTCGTTATTTTATGTAGTAACTACATATGATAATGAATTTCCATTTTATGGTATATCTTCATCTCATTAATTATATACTCATAATTGTTATCACTTATTCTATACATTAATACAATTTGGTTATTTTAATATAACCACAATTATTTTATAAACTTTACATTATATTCCATAATACATTATGTTACTTAGTTTTAATTCCTTTCTTTATTAAATTACAAAACTAACCTTATAAATTCGGTAATTATATATTGAACACATAACTTTTGTAAATTACTAAATAACCACATAATAATTCATAAACTATAGTTTTAATATTTAATTACCTTAAATAACCGAAATGACCCATATATTTCTATAAATTTTGATTTCACCCTATATCCAATTCGGTTTTACATATATACTTTCATAAATTACATATGCACCCCAAAACTTTTATAAACTTAATATTTTTATGTCATAAATCATTTTAACCCAAAGTTTTTGGTCAACACTTTGACCAAAGCCTAATTTCATAATTAATACTTTAATATACCCAGAAAATCATATGTAATTTGGTGTTACACTATATTTTCCAGAAATTACCAAATAGCCCCAAAACTTTATAAAATGTTATTTTTACACTTAAACACTTGTTTAATTTAATCAAAATTAATATTAATTCCTATTATATTATACCATAATTATGCCAATAAACTCCTTAACTCTTGGCAATACCATATAATACACTATACTTTCCAAAATTTACAATTTAGCCACATAACTTAATGAATTAGTCATTTAAATACTTGTAGCTATTTTTAATATTCCCAAAATTATAATACAAGCTAATATACTTATACACTTCGAAAATTACCAAATAAACCATTTTATTCTCGGTTTTAATTTTAACTTACTATATGGTTTTAAAACTTGATTATATCTTATAATAAAATATATATATAAATGTATATAAGCCATATAACACCTCTAAAAAATGCTAATGACTTAGAATGATTATAAGCTCAAAATTAGACATTTAACTCCTAGACAATTTGGCCTAATTACTTATGCATCGTAATTAAATTTTGTGACACAAAATTTATACCTTAAGGTAATAATCTTACCTTGTACGTTATAAACTATTTTCTTGGTAATATATCATATTGTTTTCGGCTCCAATTTTAATAAGGGATGTACATAAGTTTGTACTAAAGTTTGAAGCTTAAATCAAACATAAACTTAATAGATTTAATTATAGAAACTTACTCCTTAAATCAAGATGAATCTTGTACTTGATTTCCTCTTGGATTCCAAGCTCCTCCAATGCTATATTGTTGTAGAATTTTGGCCTCCATGTGTAGATTTAGGAGATCCAAGTGTTAGACTTCTAACAAGGATTTATAAGTAAGATTTGGAGTAGTTTATAAGAGTTTACCTTAGGTATTTGTCAAGTAATTTTTGGTACACCTTAGGATGGTTGGAGATCCAAGTTTCCTTCATGAAATGATGAAGAGAACATTGATTTAAGAGATAGAATTTTTGGACATAGCTTAAGGTATTTACTAGGATTTTCAAACTTGAAAATATACCTTAACTTGATCTTGTTTTTCCTTGAGTTGTTGTTGAATCAAGACAACTCCTTGGAGTACTAATGCTTGGTGAAAACTTGTATGGTTGCTAGGATGATTCTTGCTTCAAGACTTGTTGGAAGTTGCTAGGAATTTAACAAAAAAATGGAGTTTAAGGTTAAATATCCATTAATGGAGCTTGAAGCTCACAAGAAGGAGCTAGCTAAAGAAGAAAGAAGAGAGGGATGAGTGAGATTACCAAAATCGGCTAAGGAGGAGCAAGGAAGAATGGCTAAGTGCCGTATGGTATTAAGAGAAGGCAAAGGAAGGAATTTCTCTTTTGACATAATAATGTCAAAGTTAGGCATGCTAGGTAATCTTTTCCTTAGTTTATTTGATTTGATTCTTGGCTCCATAAGTCTCTTAATTGACTAGACTTTTGGCACATGAAGAGGAGAAATGGAGACTTTGATTGTCAATTGACACACGATCACAAGGGCAAAGGTAGGTAGTTGTTTCTTTTGAATTTTCTAAGTTGAATCCCATGCTAACTTTGTCTTGTTTCTTGCAGATTTTCAGCAATGGTGCTGTATATAGGCATTTGATTTTGATTTCCTTGTAGTCTTTCGGCAATTAGGGGCTGTAGGAGACCATTTGATTTTTGTTTATATTAGACATGAGAACATGCTTAGTTAGGTACATGTCTTACTTTGATTTTTATAAGGCAATCAATCTCCCTTTTTCCTTGCTTAATTTCGGCAGCCTTAGGCTAGAGGATAGGCTGCTTCATTGTCATGTATTATACTAATATACACATGTGATAAAGTAGATCTAGGATTGTACTTTATGTATTTTAATTTCCATGACTTTTCCTAACTAATCTCTTTGTTGTTCTCCTGCAGGTTTTCGGTAATGGAAGACCTTCTTGGACTGAGATTCCTTGAGATAATGTCAGATGGTATTGGAAGGATGAGTCACCATGTCATAAGACATTTTATTAAGCCAAAATCATGTTAAAAACACCCAAAAAAATGGCCCCTTGTGTGGCCATGTGGAGTTGATTTTTAACTTGGTTCCTGTCACACTATATTGTATTAAGATCATATTATAACATATTATAAGTCACAACATTTATTTGGTACATTTATACCAAGGTAAAAGGTGAAAGTTTCTAAGGTAAAACGCTGATTTTATACTACTTTTTTTATCACAATTTCGGACCTACTTGTGCTATGTGTTTAGCACTGGATTTGATTTATTTAGATGGTCATTTCATCCCCATTTAATATTCGCAACTCGTGGCTCCTCAAAAACTTCAAGGTAATAGCGTAGAACGCGTTTTTATGGCACCCGAAGGTACGTTTTTGTGCTTTAAGGATATCCGGGAAAATAAGTAGTCGCTATGAGTTCCAAGTGTTTATAAACATTTTTATAGTCAATAATGATATATTAAGGTGTTACATTGAGTTATATGGGGTTATATCAACTCATGACACAATTCCCGGGCTACCGGGGCACTCCCGGGGCAAAATAGGAGCGTTAAGAATTTCCCCCGAGCACTTTATGTATTTTTGAAAATTAGCTCAAGCATTCTCTTTAGAATGATGAATAATGATGATAGGAACTCTAATAATGAATTATATAGGAGTTCGTGCCACTTCGGTACCTCTTCGGGGCATTCCCAAGGGTTTATGGGGCCCCCAACGGGTACCTCCGAGCACTTTGCGTTTAATTGAGAATTTAGCGTGAGGACTTCATCTTATATGTTTAATAAGGTGTTATGGTGCATTTGGAATGAAATGTACTACTTTATTTCATCTTATAAAGTATTTCCGGGTGTTTCCGGGACTTAAGGGAGGTGTGTGACTCTCCCGGTCATTTTACATTTCTACTCTATGTTCTAGCTGAGGACCTTTGATTTAAAGGTCATATAATGATCCTTAGTTGACTTGGTATGAGTTTTATAGTTTATATACCATAGTTAGCTTAAGGTCCAGCATAGCGCACGTTGTTGACCTTAAGGAGTTTCTGTGCGTTCTTAACGCCTAAGTGTTTATATATATTCTTAGGGTTTCATAATCCCCCAAATTAATATTTATTTCCCATTATTTAATTATTTAGTGGTTTGGGGTATTTCAGTTAGCTTAATGGAAAGAGGGGAAGAAGATGAAGAGAACAAGCATATTTATGGCTTGAGACCTTACCTATATTAAGAGAAATCCTCCATTGAACTTGGTAGTATGCTCACGGTCAAGAAGCAGCAAAAGAGAGGGTTTGAAGGGTGTTTTACGGCTAAGAGGAGAAGATAATGAAGAAAGAAGAAAAATTAAGTTTATAAAGGATAATTCTTAATTGGTCAATGGTCTTGGATGACTCATGACTAGATATTTAAGAGGGTTTCCTTCTGCTGGAAGAAGGCTCTAAAGCTGACGGAAGGGGTAAGGTAAGGTGGAAAGGTGAGTTATTAAGTTAATGTCATAAAAAGTAGTAATTATCCTTACTTTAATAAAGCTAGTTTGATGAGTCATATATAATTGTTGGAGCCAGCCGCATGCTAAGGGGACTGCCCCCATTAAACGGCTATGGATGGTCAAGGTCAAAGAAGAAAGTTTGACCATTGACTAGATTAGGAAAATAAGTGCTATTTTGGGTACTATTCATAATCAAGGCACATATTTTTGATTTTTTTGAAAAACTTTTAATTATACATTCTAATGTGGTACATTATGTCACATTAGTATATTTAAGGGTATTCAAGACCCTAAAGTCAAACAAAACTCATTTTGGAGACAAACTCACAAAAATGTGCTTTAAGGAAGCTTAGTGCACATTTTGTGTTCAAGCTTGTTTTTGAGCTTGTTTTTCTTTGGTAATTGATTAATTACATCCATTACATGATTACTAAGCTTAGGAATTTGATTTGGAATCAAAGGGAGGTCACATGACCTTTAAAGCTTGTTTAGAGCACATTTTGCTCTAAGTGACTTTTAAGCATGTTAATGCTGGTTCATTATGTTGGAGTGCTGTACAACAGCTTCATTACGTTCATTAATGTGTTAATATGCTAAGGACAAAATTTTAGGTCCTAAAGAGTTTGTTTGGGTATATATTTACCCTAAACGGTCAAAGGGTGCAATATTTGCTTTATGTTGACCATTGTTATTTTTAAATTGATTTTAAGGCATGTTTATGCCTTAATTTAATTGATTAAATGTTTAATCAATGTTTAATTTAATTAGGGGTATTTCAAAGATAGCATGATTTATGCCAGTTGCTACCTTCCGTATGCATATCCAAACATGACACTCCATTCAATCTTCATTACAAGAATTCATTTAGTTCCTATTTGTACAATATGGTAAAGAAGTCACATAATTAGCTTAAATATACTTACTGTTTTAGCTGCTGCAGCACTACGATAATACATAGGAGTCGGATTGTGATAAAGTTCTTGTCCAACAAGGTCCCAAATCTCCAATTTCACCGTTGCTTCATTCACAGATAGTACTTGACTGTAAAAAACCGCTCCTATCATGGATTCCTGTTGTCAGATCACTATCAGCACCTGGAGGTTCATTACTGTCTACTTCAATGGCAAAGGACCTCCCTGCACTAAACTGACATCACCTTACGAATAATGAATACACCAGAAGAAAACCTAGAAATGAGTAAGAACTAAAATATCAAGCAATATGTATAAACAGTAGTACAAAGAACAATTACAATTGCACTAACATGCTGTGAATCCCCCGAGAACACATGACTAAATCCATTATATAATTCAGATTTCATCCTGCTTGATAATCAGCCACTGCATCAGAGGAGAACAAAACCAATAAAATAGTGCGGGTAGTGGAATCAAGAAAACTTCAATTTTTGAATAGATTGGCACGTCGAACACGGAGACATTAGCAACTAAACCCTAATTTCATAAATTTTCCCCAAATTACACGAGAGTAGTAGAGATGGAGATGGAGGGGAGATGGAGGAACCAACCGAGGTCGAGATGGATGGAGAAGGAAGTCCAAGATGGATGAAGAAGGAGGGCGAGTTTTGCGAGATGAGAAAATTAAGTGAATTGCTTAAGTTACGAACTTACGAAAGAGTGGAGTTAATCTAAATATATTATAACCGAGGTGACTAAAGTACGCTGCCTCCGATAATATATCATGAGAGGCAAGCAATGGTTGCCTCCGATTATATAGAACACAACCGAGGCGAGTCAAAGTACCTTGCCCCCATAAATTGATCATTAGAGGCGACACAAACCTTGCCTCCAAATATATAAATCAATTGAGTAATAATGTTGCCTCTATTAATAATTCTTGAGATTGGCAACAGAGGCAACCTAGAGATCCTTGCCTCTGTAAATGTGTCAACAGGGGCGACCAAAAGGTGCCTCCAAATATCAACGCTGCCGAGCGACATGAGTATGTTGCCTCTATTAATAATTCCTGGGATTGTACAGAGGCGACCTATGGATCCTTGCAAGGGCGGAGCCACCTTATGGGTTAGCCCCCCCCCCCCCCCCCCCATTGTCCCTTGATATCACTTTTTTAATTATTAGTTTTATATAATATTGTTTTATTTTGTTATAAATTAAGTTTGAATTATTAAAATTGTCTAAAAATATCTACGATATTTTATTATTGTTTAATAATATGAGCCCATTTTAATTTGTTTAGTGTTATAATGAGGAATAATAACTACACTTAAAATATTAATTGATGTTATTAAGGTCTTATATTTTACATATTATTTTTATAACCATAATTTGAATTGAAACTTGCTTGTAAAATATTAATTGTGCTTATCAAATTTTAGTTTAAAGTTAAGTCAATGAATTCTTGTAATTGTCACCATGTACTACCTTCTGTTCCTAATAAATAATGTTTCAAAAGTAGCCATTTTTTCAAAGTATAAGATGTTCTGAACTTTTTTATCACTCAATTTTCATATACCCCCTTACTTTATTCTCTCACTCACAACTTCTCTATTCCTTATGAAAAAAAGGATAAAGTAGTCCAAAATTTGGCTACTAGAAAGTTATCTATGAAAAAAGGATAGAGTATATTTTAGTGAGTTACATCTATATTTAAAATACAAACCTTTAAACCATATTGTAAGTATTTTATTTTAAATTTTTATATTTATTTTCAGAATATATTTATTATTGATATTAAATATATATAGCCAAAAATTTTTTTGACCCCCTAAGTTTGAAATCCTGGCTCCGCCCCTGGATCCTTGCCTCTTTAAATGCATCAATAGAGGCGACCTTACTAGTTGCCTCCATTGATCTTACCAACAGAGTCGACTCTTATTCTTGCCTCCTTTGATTTTATTTTGGAGACAATTTTTTTATTGCCTCTGTTGATCTATCAAACTTGCCTCCATTGTTACATATTGTTGTAATCGAGATAAACAATTCATCTGAAATTATGAAAAGGATAAAAATCCGCCGCTAACAAATTATATATTTTTAACATAAAAATATTACCTATTGTTTTCTAAATAAAAATTTAGTTACTATCGATTTTGCGTTGGTAAAATACACATTTGAATTCTATTTAGTTTGAAAAATGACAATTTATTTGATGAATTTGAGGAAGATACATATTTATAAGCAACGGGATAACAAAAAATGTAATACTAGTGTTGACTTACCATAAACTTTTCACAACCCTTAGAAATGTCAAAATAACTAATAAAATGTTACCATAGTTAAGTTTTTAGCTAATTCATGAAATAACACTAAAAAAACAGATGTAAGGTCACTAAGTTTTCATGAAATACCACTATAAAAGATTAATTTATGAATCGTGAAATACTAAAAGATTATTTTATGAATGTCATTAAGTTTTCCTTGAAATTCATAAAATGTTACTCTATATATTAACTATCAAAGAGAAAAGACAAAATAACTCTAATAGTTGACAAAATACTTTAAAAGTTCTAAATATGTCACTACGTATTAACAATCTATTAAAAAAATCAAAATATTATAATGAAATACAGATAATTATAAAATCATAAAAAAATATTAAAATAAATTTATTGAAAGTAGAATTATTTAATTACTACATAATACTTTTAAGAAAAATAAAATATTTGTTAAGTAGCATATTGTGAACTTTCAAATTGTTTAAATACTATTATGTCCTTAGAAAGTTATACTCTATTTTAGGATTGTTTATACTAGGTAAGATTTTAAGAAATTTTGGAAAAAGTTATTTTTATAATTTATTTTAAATAATTTTCTATATTTTCTATAGTATTTTGATTTTTTTAAAAAAAGTTAACACCTAGTGTCATATTTTGTATTATCATAATAGTTTGTTAACTCGGACGATATTTTTCTTTTTTCTACTCGTCAACATCTACAAGGATATTTTATGAATTTAAAAAAAAACTAAATCACATTTCTTTAAATCACTTTTTTTCACTAATAATTCATAAATTAATAGAAAATTTAATGACATTTCATGAAATTTCTTGATAACTAATATAATCTCCCCTAAAATTTTAAGTTTTTTACCCCCTAACTAAAGTTCTGGGTTGCTACTGCTGATCACGTCCATACTTTCGCATCTGTAATAAATCTCGTAGCTTTCAAAGTGACGAGAGTGTATGGGGTAAATTCTATTATACAACCGGTTGTACGGTGAGTATCGTACAACCGTTCATTTTAAATTCAAGAGTTGTTCTAGTTTTTGTATTGATTGTTCATACTGATGTAAAAGTTACATGTGTTATTATAAAAGTTGTTTACTTTGTATAATGGTTGTTCATATTAATTGTGAAGATTGTTCGAGAGTGTACATAAATATCATACAACCGGTTGTATATAGTCGGATGTGAGTGTATGGTGCAGACCGACAAAATATATACCACTGGATCAAATGTATTAGATCAATTTTATTTCAGATTGTTGTATTTGTGGAGGCTGTCCAGACGTGAAGTAGGGATGCCGGACCCCCTACAGTTTTTAACAAAAGAAAATTTGACCTTACTATTTGATCAATCACCGGAAGACAAAACAAAGCAACCTCACTAATCTTTTTTATATTTTTATTTTAAATTATTTGATTTATGTTTCAAATTAGTGAGATTTATTTTATCTAATTAAGTTGTAGTGACAACATATTTTATTTTTATTTTTCAATGGGAACTTTTTACTACTATTTTTGTAAAAGTATTTCTGTTTATGAACAAATGAAATTGGTTTAAAACAATAATAATAAGTATTATAAACAAGACCTACAGATAATTTAGTGACTTAATTGGAAAAAAAACAAGATGTACTCCTATGATAATCTAAGTCTTAAAACTTATAACATAATTATAAATGAGTACAGTAGTAAAAAAATGTAGAGTGAAGAGAATAATAGAAGTTTGATAAATAAACTATAATAAATCCTTAAAAAGGAACTTAATCTACAAAATAGTGAAATTACAAACAACCATAAGTTATAGAATAATCCTAACTAGATACTAACTAACCATAATTATTTTAATAAAATTAGGTTGGAGATAAATGTCACATATGATGAGTCACAAAACAAAAAAAATTAATTTGTAGAGGTATATGTAGCATTTGTATAATTTACAATGCAAACAATATAGTGAAATCAATAATATGATAATGTCTCAAAAAATAGTAATAAGAATTTAATATAATAGATACAATTATTAAAAGATATATAATTAATTACTACTATTAGACAATTTTACAATATTTTTATACATCCTCATATTTGATTAAAAAAGGCAATTTCGAACCTCGCGATCTATTTTGTCATTTTATACTTTATTCTTTTGTAAAACTTTAAAACGTTGTATCTTATTATATATAAGTCCAAATAACATAAATTTTATACCATTGTCATCATAATTTGAGTTCTAAATAAGACCCAACATGAGTATCTTTTGATAAATTTTAAATGTTTGTATTTTTTTTACGTACATATGTTTTAAGATTCACATGAATCTTAAGTTTAAGAAAAGTGAATCAAATGTTGTTAAAAAGTGAATCAGATGTTGTTAGACCCTAAACCCTTTACTACAAACCCCAAAATGCCTTTGATGTTTTCAGCTTTCCTAGGGTAGTTTTTAGGGTGTTTGAGGGGATAGGTAATCTTTTTTGGCATTAGTTCTACACTTTATATTGTCGTCACTGACTCGACAGTTTTTTAGGGTTTGTGGTTTAGAGTTTAGGGTCTCGACGTTTTTAGCATTCCTAGGGTGGTTTTTAGGGTGTTGGGGGGGGGGGGGGTAAGGTAGTCTTTTTGGCATTGGTTCTACACTTTATATCAGCGTTACAGACTTGACAGGTTTTTAGGGTTCCCTGCACTACAAACCCTAAAAATGCCTTCGATATTTTTTAGCTTTCCTATGTTAGTTTTTAGGGTGTGGGGTAATCTTTATGAAGTCAAGGGTTCCACAATAATTTATTAACATTTCCAATGATGATTAAAAACATTTCGACAATATTATGTAACCGTTTCCATCACTATTATAAAAAAGATACACTGACTGTTATATATATTTTCTTTTGACCGAACTCATTGAATTATTGTGTATAAGAATCGTTTTCTCATAGAGTAAATATCACTATTATATTGGATATTAGCATTGTTCTTACAACTTTATAGAGGAAGTATTTATACAACAAAGTAGTCGACTAACTAGGATATTTACTTAAGAGATTAACAACTTTCACTTATAATAGAATATGAGAACTAACTATACATATATGCTCAAAAGACACTGAACATATGCAACCCAAATGGGCCCAATCAAAATATGCATATTCCCTAATACTAAAGTAAGTATTTTTTTATAGCATATATATACATCATATAATAAAATTACAAACTTTTATCATGAAATGTATTTCAAAAGTTATAATAATACTTTACTTTATAATGTTATATAACTTACAAAACATAATAACTCACTATTAATAATTTCACATTATTTAAATATGCAAGGCTATAATACATATAGTTTCTTATGGCATCCACAATGGTGATGGGTTGCTTAACACATTTCTAGGTGCCATGTAATCAAAATATAATATTTTATTATCTAAGACACCCTAATAATTTATCAATCTTTACAATGGTGGAGTATCTTAATATTCTCACTCCTCCTATCCACTACTTTTACCGTAGCATTCAATTAGGACTTATTATTTTTTTATTATTGTTGCAGAGCTCCAGCCAATGATAGTTGTTTTCAGAGCGTTGCTTAAATAAGCAACGAGGAGAGAGAAAAGATGTGGATTCCACACCACTGCAGCAACATTTTTATTTTCTTACTGACATAAGAGGGTGGAATCCACACAGTTGTGGATGCCCTTAGTTTACTTAGCAATATTTATTTCGTACGACCAAATTTTTTAAAAAAGTGATGAATACACTACAACATTGTTTAGCGATGGAGACAACTTGTCTAAGATCAATAGAGGCAACCCACAATTTGCCTCACTTCATCATATTAAAGGAGGCGAGATATATTGTCACCTCTAATGGTCTAATCAATGGAGGCGAGCTAAATTAAGGCCTCCATTAGAACAATCAATGGGGGCGACATTAAATAAATGCCTCCTTTGGTAACTTGTGGTGTACAGATCATTGGAGGCGACTGTATGGTTGCCTCTATAGACAAGAGCAACAGAGGCAAAATTTTCTTTATGCCTCCGTTCATATACTTTGTATAAATAATTGAGGCGAGTTATTTTGACTGCCTTCATTGACTTGTTACAACAGAGGCGCCACATACAAGTTGCCTCTCTTGACCCGTGAAATACCCCAAACCTTAATATATTAATGAACTATCTAATTAGGATATACTAAGGCTAGAACGTGCCTTAGAAAAATTAGAAGAAGTGTTAAACAACAATTTACACCAAAACATGCTTTAAGAACAATTAGAGCAAAAGGTGTTTTAAAGAGCACAAATAAATTAGGGAACTACCAATAAGTTCCCAAGAGATTTCAAATGTGAAATACCCCTAATAGTAGTAATACTCATTAAGCGGAATTAGCGTTTAAACTGACAACACACCTTAAAGAAAAAATATGCTTTAAACATGTATACATGGAACGAAAAGGTTAATGAGCCTAAATACCATAAAGAAAAAAGGGAACAACAATTAAATGGTCATAGGAGTCATTGCGTATACACACAAATTAAGTATACAAAGTCCATAGTAAACAGGTACTAACTAACGAAAGTAAGGAGAAACCACCAAACAACTTGGTTTAAATTGGAATGAGCAACATGCTATTTCACGAAAAAAGTATCTAAAGGTTGTAAATATATTAAAGACACATTTAAACTAGCCAAAACAAATTGCATAATCAATGTGAACCCGGAAGCACATAAAATGGTGTTTTAAGGCATTTTTGGCTATGTAACATACCTAACACATGGTATAAGTCCTTATGAATGATATTAATACATAAAATGTTACATAAATACAAGGAAAAACAAAAAAATCAGATCAAATGAGGCCCTATGCTGCCGACATGGGGATGAGTCACCAAGCTCCAAAATGCTTTAATTTTCAATATTAACAACTAAGACTTTCTTTAATTGCCAAATCATCTTGTCCCCTGAGTTAATCATTAATCAGACACTTACCTGTCATATGAGAGCTCCCAATTTCGTGGCTCCTCCTCTCTTTGAAGAAACAACACAAAAAAACTCCAATGTTCTTAGTTTGTTGCCTTAAAGAACACCTTGCCTTGTAGAGATCATAACTTTCTCGTCTTAAGTCCAATTAACAACCTTGATAGCTTTGGAATCCTCTTTCAAGAGATTTACAACCATAGCTCATGAGCCCCCAGATTCTCAGGAAAAACCACGAAGAAGTGCCTTTGATTCTCGAGGTAAAACATTGCCTTCTTGGAAACTCTTCCTTCTTTGATTTTCATCAAGGCCGAGTGCCTAGGGTTACTAACCCTTCTTATTATTCATCTTATTATATGATTTTGTAGCCAATTTCTCTAGCAAATTGCTATCAAAATTTCTAAGGAAATCAAGCTTAAATATTAAGCTAATGGTTAATATACAAGGTAAATCCTACAGCTACCTATTTCAAGGTTCTAATTGTTGATCTATATATGATCTAACATGTTATTTATTTTGTTTAGGATTACCGAAATTATTGATGTTTAGATTCAATTTTTAACACATTAAATGTTAGTATTTTTGTAAATCTAAAATTAGATTTATAACCCTTAAGATATAAGCTTCAATATAAGCTATTATAAGCAAGAAAAATTCATATACTATAATTTATATGGTGGCCGAAAATTAGGAGGTTATATATGAGTTAGAAAAATTATCTAACTAAGTTAAATTGAAGGAATTAGTATAATTAAGAGTAATATGTAAATTTGAGAAGTTTTGGTACGTAATATCAAGGCCAAATATATATATTAGTTAATATGTATTTTGAGAGTTTAAGTGATGAGAAAATAATTGTAGAATTAAGTTTACAATTTTAAAGAGTTTATAAGTGTTATAAGGAATTTATAAGGTTTTTGGTATATTTAAGGATAATAAAAGATGGTATTTATATACTAACATTAGATAATTAAATCTGGTGGTTTAGAGATGTTTAAAATTATTTTTGATGTTCAAAAATATGTAGGAAAATTAGTTACGAAAATTAGAAATTAATTAGAGTTAAATTGGTTAATAAATGAGTTTGGATAAAAGAAAAGACCACAAGGGTAAAATGGTAATTTCCCTGGTCAAACGTGGTCAAACTTGGTCAATGACAGTTTATAAAATGTTTAGAGGAGCTAGAATAAAATTTGTAGCAAAAGATTAGATATTAAAACGATAAAGGAATAAAAAGTTAAGTTAAATTAACTTTAGGGGTAATATTGTAAATTATGGAAAGTTAGGGAGTTTGACCATAAAAGACTGGTCAAACTTGGGTATATTTTGGTAATTGACCAAAACTATAAAAGAAATTAATTAAGTAAGACTTTGGAAGAAATTAGAAAAAAATAACAAGTTTAGAACTTATTATGGGTAAAATAGAGATTAAGAGAAGACTATGGGTAAGTAATGTAAATAACACATTCTTATGTGTTTAAAAGGTTAAGGAAATTAAATAAAGAATTTAGAAACAAGTTGTAAAAGAAACAGAGTTAAGACGGGGTTAAACGAGACCCGTATATAACTTAAGGTATACGAGGGGTATACCGTAATTTAATAAGTATAGAAGAAATCAATACTTTTGTAACACCCCGTCCAAAGCCAATCGTGGTTGTCGCAAATCTGAACACTTAATCGAATTCGTTGCAGCGGAAATAACATACACCGGGACCTTGCCACGGTCTGATCATTAGAATATACCGGCCTTATCAATCTACAACACTTAACCAAAGTAAACAACCGACCAAAACATCACCATCCAAAATACCACCAACCAACCGAGTTTAAGTATCTAAGTCATAGCCACAAACTTACATTAGTTTCAATATAAACAGACGGGAGCACAAGCGCAACCCGTACTCAAAATAAACAACCCATCCTAAGTCTAACTGCTCCTACTCTCGTGGTGCGACTTCATGGGCCTCTTACCAGCAAATGTAAAAACATCCCCCAAAGGGGGTCAGCACGAATGCTGGTACTCCCTCTCATGGCCCCCAAGCTAACGGGGCTACGACGACTAATTGTCGATAGCATGGAAATTGATTAAGTACACAAGCATGATAAGAAGTGCAATAAACAACAATCCACAGATGAATATACATAGTTCACACACATTGAACGACACAAGCGTTCCCTTATCAACCGGGTTAGTAACCCCCTCCTTAGTCCCGACTTCCTTAACCTCAGTTCCTTATCTTACCTCAATCTTAACCTTAACTTAATCTCAGTATACAAACCGTTCCTAGAAGGGAATGGTTGTAGCTTAATCTCAAACCTAGGATTTAGGTGATCCTACCGCACCGTCTTAATGCCACCTACCTTGGACGGGAGTCCAGCGTAGCTGAGCCGGCAACCGGCCCTAGGCAACAAGTCCGAAGACAAGTCCTTAAGCGGAGGGCGGATCTAATTCAGATACCGCCCCCCTTTCCTTAGCATGCATGACCGGAGTCAGTCCCGGGTTTCCTCACTCAAGTTCCAGTTAGTAGAAATCTTAAACACCAAGTGTTAGTTAAACCTTAACGGGTATTAACCAACAATTACCAATACTTAACTCTTATTCCTAACTCAGTAAGTACTAAACTTGGTTAGTAACAATCTCAAGTCTCGTGGGTTAGTGTAAAGGAAACACATACACAACGAGAACAAATATAACCGGTTGCATGCTTTATCTTGTCTTAGTCATAGCAAATAAACAGATAGCACACAAGCCGAGGGACACCTCGTTAGCAAGCAGGTCACAAGAAAGATTATACCGTTCACCGTCGACGATTGTTTGGTTTATCTCCTTCCAAGTCCCAATTCACCAATCCTAAAACATTCATTCAGTTTTAGGTTATTATTCAATTCAGCTCAATACAATTACTTAGCCTCCCTAGACATCAACTTTTACTCATTGTTGTTCACGAAGCCTTATGGTTTTTAACTTAACTTCTAAGTGCATCACTTCCTCATTATCTATTATACTTGTTCACCCACTTAATAACCATTACACCCACCAAACATGCCCTTAATAACCTCGTAACATCAATTCAAAATCATTCCCACCATTTCCTAACACTTCCCAAGCTTAAACATGATTTTTAGTGTGGTCCGGGACCTTGTCCTCAACCTAAGTCCCGGACCTATACTTAGTTCAAACTCTCGGCTATTTTAATGTAGTGGTCCAGGACTTTGTATGGGACTTAAGTCCCGGACCATTGCAAGCTAAAATCCTCGGGGGTAAATTAGGGGGTGGTCTGGTACTTCTTACAAATCATAAGTTCTGGACCCTATGGTTGAAACAACTCTCGACAGGAATTTTAGGTTGGTCCGGGACTTAACCCTGGACTTAAGTCCCGGACCAGCTATAGGTTTCTTTCTTTTGCATTGTTCCAAGTGTTGTTACACTTGTTCTCTTCATTCATAAATCACCCAAACTTCACACATGATCTTAGGCATATCCTAATACCAAAATAACATCCTAAACCTGCCTATCTCCATCTCCAGCCTTATAACCCAATTTCTTACATAATCTCTCAACACTTGTGATATTTTCCTTAGGTGTTCTAAGTGGTGTTTCATTCCTATTATAACCACTATGCCAAAATGTTTCCTCACCACCATAACATCATCTCCCAAGCATCTTTCACCATCTAGGTTCCTTTATGTAACTACATGAAGTCTCTTCACTTTTAAACACATTACTTTACTCTTCTCCTAACAAGATTGCATATTTCCTAAACACATTCTCAAATTGCCTTTGGTGCATACCTAAACATTCTTTTGATTCCAAGATCCTCCATGATGATGCCTAAGTCATTATAACTCACGAGAACACCTTAAACTCACTCTTTTTCCTTCAAGACAACCTCTAAACTTCCTAGTACTATCCTAGTCATGAAATTTTCTTAGAACATCTAAAACACTAAGTTTCTTCATCAAATTTTGACATGGGTTCTCTAGTATATTGTTACACCTAAACACTTGGGTTTTCACCATCAAACAACCAAGATCACTCAAATTCTCATTACAACATCTTAACACATAATTTACACCAAAACTACACCACATCATCATATAGTGTATATACTTAAAATGCTTGGCACTTAGGCCCTTAAATGACAATAATCTTAACCACTGAATTTCCACATATATTTGCCTTTAACCTGCGAATACACACAACAAGGCTCCCATTGAAATAAAATGCTTCTTGTAATTCATCTCAACATTGTTTAACTACCTCTTTTCTCATTGGCTCCTTAGTCACAAGTTCTCAAACATAGTCATTGTTTCTCCTAGGCTATATATAGCCCTTTTCTAATGTAAACCTTAAGCTACACTCATCATATACCTAAATCCCATCCCTTAATGCATTAAACACCTTAAGGTAAGACATTTACCTTGTTCTTTTTCAAGCTTCACAAACTTTCTTCCTTAGGTTTTTCCTTGCTCAATCTCGGTCACCAAATCAAGTTCTCCTTGCCAATGTTCTAACCAACATTCAATGACTCCAATGAGTACTAAACAACACACTAACCTTAAGGAATAAAACCTAGGTTAAAATATGTTTTAAGGCATTAAATTGATTGTTTTACCTTGGTTTCTCAAGACAAGCTTGGATATGAAGCAATCAGGACCTCCATTATCCTTTGGAGAGTAGAAAACAAGCTAGAACAAGGCATAAACATGGAGTCCCATGAGTACACATTTATGGACAAGGGAAGAAAATGATGGAAACCTAGATTTTCTTACATATTCCTTACCTTTAGAGAATGGAGAAGCCAATGAACTCTCCAAACTTGGATTTCCTCCTTATATGGAGGTTTGACTTGGCACCAAAATAGAGCTCTTGAAGTTTTGGGAAGATAGAAAGGAAGAGCTTGAGCTAACTAAGAAGAATATGTAATTTGTTTAGGTTTTGGAGCTAAAATGAGTAAGTAGTAATCAAAGGAAGGTGAAGCTAGCATGGAGGTTGTGCTTCACGTTGGAGAAGAAGAGAGGAGCAGCTCAAAACCGGTGGGAACAAGAGAGAATGAAGAGGTAAGTAAAGGTAAGATATTTATGTTAAAGGTGAATAGTGAATTTACTTACTTTTGCTTTATTCATTACTTAGCTAGATAAGTGTGGTGAGTCACACTTAAATTCCGGCCCCCTTGCTCAAATAAGGTGTATTGTGGTCTTTGTTGACCATTTAATTGACTTACTTTGACTAATGTCTTAAACTAGCATTATTTGGTTACTATTCACTAAACAAGACACATAATTGTGAAATTTTT
Source organism: Limonium bicolor (assembly GCA_023374045.1). Taxonomy (NCBI): domain Eukaryota; kingdom Viridiplantae; phylum Streptophyta; class Magnoliopsida; order Caryophyllales; family Plumbaginaceae; genus Limonium; species Limonium bicolor. The sequence goes on from CM041781.1 coordinate 137,816,617, forward strand.
GATTTCCCATTGATTTAGACTTCCTAATGTGATACTAATTAGTACACATGTTAATTAAAGAGTAATGATGGACATTTAGCCACTCAAAACCTATTTACAAGACAATTTTTCAAAAATGTGCTTTAAGGACTTAAAGCACATTTTGTGTTTTAACTTGTTTTCAAGCTTGGTTTTCTTTGGTAATTGGTTTAAAATGACCATTAGGATATTACTAGGTCTAAGAATGATATTGGGTGCTCACCCAAGTCTCTCCAAGCTTAGAGCACGTTTTTGCTTAAACTGCTCTTTTGGTGTTTCCTTATGTTTTCTTTGATTAAAATGGTTTCTTAATGTTTCTAAGGCATTATTTAGCCTTCTTATATCTTAGTTTCACTTAAACACCATATCTAAGTTTGGGGTATTTCAATCTACCCCCCTTAAAAGAACTTTGTCCCCAAAGTTCACATGTGTACTAAGTCTTCACGGTACTCAATTTCTTAATCTTAACACCACATCTTATATCTCATTCACACATCTCAAGACTCAAAGGTCAATCACAAATACAATACATAAGTATTATACATAACTCAAACTTATCACCAAAGTGTAGCAACTTACACAAAATCACATCTTACACAACCAAACAAACGACAACATTCGTTTCCTAACTCAAAAGCGAGGAAGCTCTACCCCCCTTAAAAAGGGGTACGCCCCGTACCCTATACAGACGATCTAGTCAGTAAACAAAGAAGGGTACTTCGCCCTCCTTATCCTCTAATTCCCACGTGGCCTCTTCGACATCCTGGTTAGACCAGAGAACCTTCACCAGTCGCACTGACTTATGGCGAGTGTCCCTAGTCTTACTATCCAAGATTCTCTGAGGAAGCTCCACTGATCTCATATTCGGTTCTAATGTCAACCTCTCAGGTTCTAACACATGGGAGGGGTGGTGCATGTATTTCTTTAGCTGTGAAATGAAAAAATCATGCACTTTACCCAGTTCAGCAGGTAAATTCAACCTGTAAGCAACCGGGCCCACCCTCCGTAATCTCATAAGGACCAACAAACTTCGGGCTTAATTTGCCCTTCTGCCCAAATCTGAATACACCCTTCATCGGTGAAACTCGCAGAAATACCCGGTCGCCCACTGCGAACTCCAGGTCTCGTCGTCGAACATCAGCATACGACTTCTACCTATCTTGAGCAGCTTTCATGTTCTCCCTGATTTGCTGAACTTCAGCCTTAACTTGCTCTAAGTATTCTGGTCCTATAATGACCGTCTCACTCGACTCATCCCAGCAGAGCGGTGTACGACATGGTCTACCGTACAACGCTTGAAAAGGTGCCATCTTGATCGAAGCGTGATAGCTGTTGTTGTATGAAAACTCGATCAGATGCAATTTGTCAATCCAACTGCCCTGGAAGTCTAAGGCACATGCCCTCAGCATGTCCTCGAGTGTCTGAATAGTACGCTCAGTCTGACCATCTGTCTGAGGATGGAACGCGGTACTCAGCTTCAGTTCTGTACCCAACGCTTCTCTGGTAGCTCTCCAGTACCTCGAAAGGAATCTGGTATCTCTATCTGACACTATGGTCTTTGGTATCCCGTGATGTCTCATTATTTCTTTCTCAAACAACTCAGCTAATTTGGTCACCTTCCAAGTATCCTTCATCGGTATGAATCGGGCTACTTTGGTAAGGCGATCCACCACCACCCATATCATGTTGAGACCTCCCCTAGCAGGTGGGAGTCCAACTACAAAGTCCATGGAGATATCATGGAACTTCCACTCCGGAACTGGCATCGACTGTACCATTCCGCCCGGTCGTCGGTGCTCGAATTTCACCTTCTGGCATGTGAGACACCTCAAGACGAACTCGGTAACATCTGTCTTCATCCCCGACCACCAGAAGTACCTCTTCATGTCTTTATACATCTTAGAGGCTCCCGGATGGATGGAAACTGAAGAACAGTGTTTCTAAGTATACGGTCTTTCAGATCCGTGTTGCCCCGTGGTATGCATAACCGGCCCTTAAGTCTGATCAGATCATCGTCGTGAAGTCTGAAGTCATATTTCTGACTCTCAAAGGTACCATCTGTCAGCTTCTGTCTGACCTCTCTCATACTCATCTGTCCTCTGAGCCTCTCGCACCTCATCAACCAAGCTGGAGAAAGAGACTAGCGAATGGAGTGAGTGTGCTCGACGGCTCAGGGCGTCTGCTACAACATTGGCCTTTCCCTCTTTGTATTGGAGGTCAATGTCATAGTCTTTCAAGAATTCCAACCATCTCCTCTGTCTGAGATTCAACTCCTTCTGAGTAATATGTATCTTAAGCTCTTATGATCGGTGTAGATCGTCACACTAACCCCGTATAAGTAGTGGCGCCATATCTTCAAAGCGAAGACTACAGCTCCCAGCTCTAAATCATGTGTGGGGTAGTTCTCCTCATGTTTCTTCAACTGGCGTGAGGCATATGCCACCACCTTGCCATGTTGCATGAGCACGCAACCCAGCCCTCTGCCGGATGCATCACAGTAAACCTCAAAGCCCTCTGTACCGTCTGGAATGGTCAGAACCGGTGCAGTGGTCAGTGAGTCTTTCAAACTCTGAAATGATCTCTCACAGTCAGCCGTCCATAAGAACGGTGCATCTTTCTTCATCAGACTGGTCATCGGTTTCGCGACCTTGCTGAAATCCCTAACAAACCTCCTGTAGTAACCTGCCAGACCGAGAAAGCTCCGGATGTCGGTAACAGTCTTCGGCCTTGGCCAAGTACGTACGGCATCAATCTTTGCTGGATCCACTGAGATCCCAGCATCTGAGATGACATGACCTAGGAAAGAGACCTGGTCAAGCCAAAACTCACACTTGGAGAACTTAGCATATAGCTGGTTCTCCCTCAATCTCCAATACTCTCCTCAATGTTCCTCATGCTCAGTCTTAGATTTCGAGTATATCAAATATCATCAATAACACCACAACCGACTTGTCCAGCTGCTCCCGGAACAAGCGGTTCATCAGATCCATAAACTTCGCCGGTGCGTTCGACAAACCGAACGGCATCACTGTAAACTCATAGTGGCCGTATCGTGTCCGGAATGCCGTCTTCTCAATGTCTCCCTCCTTAATGGCTATCTGATGATACCCCGATCTGAGATCAATCTTGGAAAACACAGATGCTCCCTTCAACTGATCGAACAGATCGTCAATGCGGGGTAGTGGGTACTTATTCTTCACTGTCACTGCATTCAACTCTCTGTAGTCGATGCAGAGGCGGAGACTACCATCCTTCTTCTTCACGAAGAGAACTGGCGCTCCCCATGGTGATACACTGGTCTTATAAATCCCTTATCTAACAAATCTTTAGTTGTTCCTTTAATCATTCATTCTGCCGGAGCCATACGGTATGGTGCCTTGGCTATCGGTCCGGTACCAGGTAGCAGCTCGATGGTGAACTCTACCTCCCGAGTGGGTGGCATGCCGGGCAGTTCCCGTGGAAATAGGTCGGGGAACTCCGACACTACCGGTAAGTCGGGGTCGAACTCGGGGTCTCTCTCTATGTCCTGTACATAGCAGAGGTACACTTCTTCCTTTCTCCTCAACTCCTTATACATTGCCATGGCGGTGATGATCTTAGTCGAAGGCTCTCTGGGCCTCTGGCGGTATGACATTGTTACCCCAGACGGACTCCTGAGCAGCAGTCTATGCTCGGCGTAGAGGATACGACCCTTGTGCCGCTCCAACCAGTTCATCCCGAAGATAACATCAAATCCCAACTCCTGAACTCAATAAAACTGACTGGAAAGTCTTCCCCCTTAATTCTGACAATGGCTCCTCGGTAGTGACAAGTGCAACAAACCTTCTCCTTAGACGGGAGCGTAACCGTGAAGTCGGGTAGCTCATCAGCGTCTAGCCCCAACCTGCTCGCGAAAGATGCCGAGACAAAGGTATGCGAGGCCCCTGAGTCGAAGAGAACTGATGCCTCAATCCCATTAATCGGAAAGGTGCCGGTGAGGATAGTACCGCTGGCGTCGGCCTGTGCCTCTGTAAGTATGCTTAGCGCACCTTCCGTACCGAGTCCATGACCTAATTGTGTTCACAAGCTTCATGAGTATTGATGGTATAACAAGAGTCGTAACAATTTATATGAACAACACTGTTATTTTATTCATAACCATCCTGTTTACAACATGTGCTTAATCTTACATCTCATTCCTCATCTCATTCTAACATTACATGCTAATATTGTCTAAAGGTTAGGTTTAACTCCTGGTTTCATATGTCGCATTAATCACTGCTGACGGTGCTGTATTCAGCTTGATTCTCTTAATCCCATGGTATAACATCCTTGATTCTCCTCCCATAACTAATACATCTCCAGACTTAAGTACCAACTTATTCGCACGGTCCGCACGCTTCTGCTCGCCGTATAAAAACTCTGCATCATCCCAATGGACCAAGACACTACGGGTATCCCTCTTTCGAGAGACTCCGTTGTCTCGTCCTTATCCTGGTGTAGTCCAAGTCGTCGCCCATCTTTCTCGTAGAAGTTCACAATGCAAATGTCTGCTTGTATGTTTGGAATCGGTTCAGCTTCCAACTGCTGAGCGATCTCCACGACTTGTGTAATAACTGGATGGAACTCTTCGGGTATTCCCGGTGGTGAGACTCCATCTTGCATCCTCGTGGTTTGGTAGTCTTGGCATACGGATTCCAATCCTTGCCTAAGCTCATCATTTTAATTTCATCCTTGCTCCCCCTGGGTACTCCGGTGTAAAAACCTCCCGGTCCCATTCCTAGTTGATGCATTTCCTGATGATGGCTATTTGCTTCGGGTGTCAGGTATCCCCTTAATAAAATCATACCTGGGCGGATAACCTGACATTGTTCGGTTGGAAAGTCTATGGTTTCGATGTCGGTGTACTCCGGGTTAGGTGTAGATGGTATTGGATAGCAGATGTTGAAGCTTCCTAAAGTGGTAGTAGGTTATATCTTACTTAAGTTCTAATCTTATCTCATTCTCACTTAACTCAATTACCACCAAACATGCATGATAATGCGGTAAGCAGGTAATTTTATTACTAAGTGGTTATAGCGGTACCTGGCCTCGATGAGGGTTCAGGCTCATCGTCCCGGTCCACCAAGTGTAGTGTGGGTCCCGACTTCTGGGTCACCCGTGGGTTCTTGTCTGCAGCTTGCTGCACCTCCTCTGACTGTCAGATCCAGCTCCCTGATCGTCTTGCCCTTGCCCCTAGTCTCGGGTCTATAGGCTCTGCTAGCGGGGTTCCGGAAGCACTCGTATGCTCGGTGTCCGTATACCCCACAATAGTTGCACTCCACCTTATTCCCCTTGCAATCGAGCCCGGGGTGGTCCTTGTGACACCACCTACAGATGTAGCGTCGCTGGTAGCCACCACCGGCTCCCTTTTCAGTCTCAGATCCTGATCATTCGCAATATTAGTACTCATATCTCAAACGGTTACTAGTTGTCTCTAACTCACTCAATATCAATCCCTTACCCTTTGGCGCCCTTGAGCGCAGGGGTGTAGCTGCATATGCATACGTCAACTTCAGTGGCTCTTCCGGAGCCTTCTCCTTTCCTCCTTCCCTTTTTTTTGACTTTTCTGGGCCTGAGGCTGGTACTTCTGTTTCTTGTACCCCCTTGCCCTTGGTTCTCCGTGCTCTTACCGGCACTCTTCCTCTTAGCATTCTCCTCGTCCCTCAGCTGGACGGTTATCTCAACCTTAGCAGCGGCATGATAGCACTCCTGCTTTCCACAGTATTAGTCACTCTTATTTTTATAATCTAATCTTACTCATTTACTTACTCAAATCTCAACCATTCTTATTACCTGCAAGGTAGTGTAACTCGTCGGCCCCATGCCGTAGCGGAGTCGATGGCTAAGCCCGCCATAGAAGCGGTCCACCAGGATCTGGTCTGAATATCCAAGACCTGGCAGAAGACGGAGCAAGGCGGTGAACTCTGAGTAATACTCGTCCACCGTCATCTTGTCGGTCTGCTTAAGCGCATCCAACTGCAAGCGCTTCTTCGTCTGGACATGGGCGGGGTAGTACTTTGCTCGTAGCAAGCGGTGTACTGCTCCCAGCCGAACTCTGGATTGGCCACATGCTCGGCCCTCACCAGCTTCCACCAATCGCCTGCTGCCCCCTTCAGGTAGAAAGCAGCCAGACGCACCTTGATCCCAGCAGGGACGTCAAGGGTCTCGAAGGCGGTCTCCAGCTCGGAGATGTACGCCTCAAGCTTGGCGGGATCGGTCTCCCCCTTAAAGTGTGCGGGTCGAAGGTCTGCAAGGCTCTTCACCCAATTCGGTTCCCGGGGTTGTGGCGGTGGAGGTGGTGCACCCACACCAGGCTGATAGCCCATGTGCCCTAATGCGGCAGCTACGATCTCTGCGATCGTCTGCCCCTCCGGTATCTCAGTCTCGTCCCTCTGGGACGGCCTCGGCCTCTCCTTCCTGACATCTGAACAATCACAACTCACATTAGATTCGTATCCACCACTGTTTCGGTTAACGAATTTATAACGTCCGTAGACGGTAAAGACGATCCACACTTATTAGTGGTCATCTGACTCTACTCACACTAACAGCTCACACCCTTAACCCATCACTTATTTCTTAACTTATATCCTAACTCGGTGGTTTCTTATGTCCGGTATTTCTTGATCAGAGCGTAACTACGCTCTGATACCACTTTTTGTAACACCCCGTCCAAAGCCAATCGTGGTTATCGCAAACTTAACACTTAATCGAATTCGTCGCAGCGGAAATAACACACCGGGACCTTGCCACGGTCTGATCGTTAGAATATACCGGCCTTATCAATTTACAACACTTAACCAAAGTAAACAACCGACCAAAACATCACCATCCAAAATACCACCAACCAACCGAGTTTAAGTATCTAAGTCATAGCCACAAACTTACATTAGTTTCAATATAAACAGACGGGAGCACAAGCGCAACCCGTACTCAAAATAAACAACCCATCCTAAGTCTAACCGCTCCTACTCTCGTGGTGCGACTTCATGGGCCTCTTACCTGCAAGTGTAAAAACAGCCCCCAAAGGGGGTCAGCACGAATGCTGGTACTCCCTCTCATGGCCCCCAAGCTAACGGGGCTACGACGACTAATTGTCGATAGCATGGAAATTGATTAAGTACACAAGCATGATATGAAGTGCAATAAACAACAATCCACAGATGAACATACATAGTTCACACACAATGAACGACACAAGCGTTCCCTTATCAAGCGGGTTAGTAACCCCCTCCTTAGTCCTGATTTCCTTAACCTCAGTTCCTTATCTTACCTCAATCTTAACCTTAACTTAATCTCAGTATACAAACCGTTCCTAGAAGGAATGGTTGTAGCTTAATCTCAAACCTAGGATTTAGGTGATCCTACCGCACCATCTTAATGCCACCTACCTTGGACGGGAGTCCAGCGTAGCTGAGCCGGCAACCGGCCCTAGGCAACAAGTCTGAAGACAAGTCCTTAAGCGGAGGGCGGATCTGATTCAGATACCGTCCCCCTTTCCTTAGCATGCATGACCGGAGTCAGTCCCGGGTTTCCTCACTCAAGTTCCAGTTAGTAAAAATCTTACACCATGTGTTAGTTAAACCTTAACGGGTATTAACCAACATACCAATACTTAACTCTTATCCTTAACTCAGTAAGTACTAAACTTAGTTAGTAACAATCTCAAGTCTCGTGGGTTAGTGTAAAGAAAACACATTCACAACGAGACAAATATAACCGGTTGCATGCTTTATCTTGTCTTAGTCATAGCAATGAAACAGATAGCACACAAGCCGAGGGACACCTCGTTAGCAAGCAGGTCACAAGAAAGATTGTACCGTTCACCGTCGACGATTGTTTGGTTTATCTCCTTCCAAGTCCCAATTCACCAATCCTAAAACATTCATTCAGTTTTAGGTTATTATTCAATTCAACTCAATACAATTACTTAGCCTCCCTAGACATCAACTTTTACTCATTGTTTTTCACGAAGCCTTATGGTTTTTAACTTAACTTCTAAGTGCATCACTTCCTCATTATCTATTATACTTGTTCACCCACTTAATAACCATTACACCCACCAAACATGCCCTTAATAACTCGTAACATCAATTCAAAATCATTCCACCATTTCCTAACACTTCCCAAGCTTAAACATGATTTTTAGTGTGGTCCGGGACCTTGTCCTCAACCTAAGTCCCGGACCTATACTTAGTTCAAACTCTCGGCTATTTTAATGTGGTGGTCCGGGACTTTGTATGGGACTTAAGTCCCGGACCATGCAAGCTAAAATCCTCGGGGGTAAATTAGGGGTGGTCCGGTCTTCTTACAAATCTTAAGTCCCGGACCCTATGGTTGAAACAACTCTCGGCAGGAATTTTAGGTTGGTCCGGGACTTCACCCTGGACTTAAGTCCCGGACCAGCTACAGATTTCTTTCTTTTGCATTGTTCTAAGTGTTTTACACTTGTTCTCTTCATCCATAAATCACCCAAACTTCACACATGATCTTAGGCATATCTAATACCAAAATAACATCCTAAACTGCCCATCTCCATCTCCAGCCTTATAACCCAATTTCTTACATAATCTCTCAACACTTGTGATATTTTCCTTAGGTGTTCTAAGTGGTGTTTCATTCCTATTATAACCACTATGCCAAAATGTTTCCTCACCACCATAACATCATCTCCCAAGCATCTTCACCATCTAGGTTCCTTTATGTAACTACATGAAGTCTCTTCACCTTTAAACACATTACTTTACTCTTCTCCTAACAAGATTGCATATTTCCTAAACACATTCTCAAATTGCCTTTGGTGCATACCTAAACATTCTTTTGATTCCAAGATCCTCCATGATGATGCCTAAGTCATTATAACTCACAGAACACCTTAAACTCACTCTTTTCCTTCAGACAACCTCTAAACTTCCTAGTACTATCCTAGTCATGAAATTTCTTAGAACATCTTAAACACTAAGTTTCTCATCAAATTTTGACCATGGGTTCTCTAGTATATTGTTACACCTAAACACTTGGTTTTTCACCATCAAACAACCAAGATCACTCAAATTCTCATTACAACATCTTACACACAATTTACACCAAAACTACACCACATCATCATATAGTGTATATACTTAAAATGCTTGGCACTTAGGCCCTTAAATGACAATAATCTTAACCACTGAATTTCCACATATATTTGCCTTTAACCTGCGAATACACACAACAAGGCTCCCATTGAAATAAAATGCTTCTTGTAATTCATCTCAACATTGTTTAACTATCTCTTTTCTCATTGGCTCCTTAGTCACAAGTTCTCAAACATAGTCATTGTTTCTCCTAGGTTATATATAGCCCTTTTCTAATGTAAACCTAAGCTACACTCATCATATACCTAAATCCCATCCCTTAATGCATTAAACACCTTAAGGTAAGACATTTACCTTGTTCTTTTTCAAGCTTCACAAACTTTCTCCTTAGGTTTTTCCTTGCTCAATCTCGGTCACCAAATCAAGTTCTCCTTGCCAATGTTCTAACCAACATTCAATGACTCCAATGAGTACTAAACAACACACTAACCTTAAGGAATAAAACCTAGGTTAAAATGTGTTTTAAGGCATTAAATGATTGTTTTACCTTGGTTTCTCAAGACAAGCTTGGATATGAAGCAAGAAGGACCTCCTTTATCCTTTGGAGAGTAGAAAACAAGCTAGAACAAGGCATAAACTGGAGTCCCATGAGTACAATTTTCGGACAAGGGAAGAAATGATGGAAACCTAGATTTTCTTACATATTCTTACCTTAAGAGAATGGAGAAGCCAATGAATCTCCAAACTTGGATTTCCTCCTTATAGGCGGTTTGACTTGGCACCAAAATAGAGCTCTTGAAGTTTTGGGGATAGAAAGGAAGAGCTTGAGCTAACTAAGAAGATATATGTAATTTTTTAGGTTTTGGAGCTAAATGAGTAAGTAGTAATCAAAGAAGTGAAGCTAGCATGGAGGTTGTTCTTCACGTTGGAGAAGAAGAGAGGAGCAGCTCAAAACCGGTGGACAGAGAGAGAATGAAGAGTGAGGAGAGAGGAGTAAAGGTAAGATATTATGTTAAAGGTGAATAGTGAATTTACTTACTTTTGCTTTATTCATTACTTAGCTAGATAAGTGTGGTGAGTCACACTTAAAAACCGGCCCCTTGCTCAAATAAGGTGTATTGTGGTCTTTGTTGACCATTTAATTGACTTACTTTGACTAATGTCTTAAACTAGCATTATTTGGTTACTATTCACTAAACAAGGCACATAATTGTGAAATTTTTGATTTCCCATTGATTTAGACTTCCTAATGTGATACTAATTAGTACACATGTTAATTAAAGAGTAATGATGGACATTTAGCCACTCAAAACCTATTTACAAGACAATTTTTCAAAAATGTGCTTTAAGACTCCTTAAAGCACATTTTGTGTTTTAACTTGTTTTCAAGCTTGGTTTTCTTTGGTAATTGGTTTAAAATGACCATTAGGATATTACTAAGGTCTAAGAATGATATTTGGGTGCTCACCCAAGTCTCTCCAAGCTTAGAGCACGTTTTTGCTTAAACTGCTCTTTTGGTGTTTCCTTATGTTTTCTTTGGTTAAAATGGTTTCTTAATGTTTTTAAGGCATTATTTAGCCTTCTTATATCTTAGTTTGTCACTTAAACACCATATCTAAGTTTGGGGTATTTCAATACTTAAAGTATTTTTAATGAAAATACAAGTTACATTGGAAAAAAAGAAATAAATACGTATGATACGGAGTATCATACAGACGTATACGAAAAATTTTGGTGTACATGAATAGTGCTGTATACTTGAATAGTATCCATATACATGAATAGTAAATACGTATACATGAATAGTAAATACGTATACATGAATAGTAAATACGTATACACGAATAGTAACTACGTATATATGAATAATCAAATACGAGACGTATACGTGAATAATAAAATACGTATACGTGAATAGTAAAATACGTATACGTGAATAGTGAAATACGGTGAATAGTAAAATACGAGGCCGTATAAATGAATAGTAGAATACGAGATCGTATAAATGAATAGTGAAATACAGATGAATAGTGAAAAATACTAAAACCTAACACAAGGTCCGTATGAGTCTAAAGTTGCTAACTGTGCAACTAAATAACTGCTAACGACGTTAGTGTGTTAAGGAATTAGAATTGAGCTCGAAAATGCTTCTAAATGAACGAACCCGTTTAACGGTATACTATTATACTTGGGTAAACCTAGGAAGAGGTTTAAGTTGAAAATAGAACCAAATTAGTTCTAAGACACAGGATACTACTAGTTCTGGTTACAGATCTAGATAGTCGGAGGTGTTCGGCGGATAAGGCGAACGTGGTGTTAAGAGCTAGCTAGTCTCCGGTGTACGGTATGGGATTCTTGTAGCTTGTTTGCTAACGGGGTCTACCTCGGTTTGTGTGCTATGTGTTATTGTGATACGGCCAAACAAGATTAAGCATGAAACCGATTTACTGTATTGTTATTGTGTGTCCATTGCACACTAACACGACTTGTTCCAGAGCTTGTTCATTAACTATGTTTAGTTACAATTGTATAAGGTTACAAATACTCCAAGTTGTTAGTAGGTTAATACCGAGAGAGGTTTAACTAACCAATTATCAATGAGACTTCAGCTAACTGGAACTTGGGGGAAGAGGAATCCGGGACTGACTCCGGTCATGCATGTTTAGGTTAGGAGGCCGGCATCTGTATCAGATCTGTCTTCCGCATATGGCTCATCTACGACTTGTCGCCTAGGGTCGACAAACAGACCCGACCATCTCGAGTGAACAGTTCGAGGTGGGAGGCAAATTCAGGAGGCGCGGGAGGGTCAAGCCTACACCCCTCATAACTTAAGAATTTATGTTTATTAACCCAATGGAGCTAATAACTCATTGGCTAGGGTTACCTTGACCCGACAAAAATAAACAATTCAGTTAGAGAACAACCAGTTCTTTTAGAGAACGGTTGACACTTATAAGGTATGGTCAAACACGAGAACTAAACAATTCTCAGGCCTCAGGAGTTAGGAATCTAACTTACTCATTAATGGGTATCCATTACGACGTTCGATTTATTTAAGCTGTGAATGTTTCACATAAATGTATTGTTTGTTATCGTACTTCTTATTATTATTTGTATGAATAAACAATTGCATGTATACAACCATGAAATACCCCAAATCTAATTAACATTATAAAACCATTATTTAATGAAAAATAATCCAAATATAAACCATTTCACGTACGCATGCAAATACATGCATGAAGACGTTACGTAAAAATAGTCGTTTCACCATAAACGCTAAAACGCCTTAGAAACATGTGATTAAGCATGACCTTGTATGACCTTCTAAAACTCAAACGAAATGGTCATACCCTCATTATATGACTATAAAAACATAGTCCCTAGGCTATATCCAGTCAAAAACGCAAAACGCTCGGGAGTACTCACGCACGCCCCTTAAAGCACGAAAAGCCCGGAGAGGTGCCGAGGCGGCACAAACTCCTATAAAATTCATTCTTAGAGTTCCTAACATCATTAATAATCATTCTAAAGAGAACCCACGAGCTAGTTTCTCAAAATTCAACAAAGTGCTCAGGGGAATTTCTTGACGCTCCTTTTTGCCATGGGAGTGTCCCGATAGCCCGGGAATTATGTCATGAGTTGATATAACCCCATATAACTCAATTTAACACCTTAATATATCATTATTGACTATAAAAAATGTTTATAAACACTTGGAACTCATAGAGACAACTTATTTTCCAAAATATCCTTAGAGCACAAAAACGCACCTTCGGGTGTCACTAAAACGCGTTTTACGCAATTACCTTGTAGTTTTTGACATGCCACGAATTATGAATCTTAAATGGGGATGAATTGACCTCTAAATCAATTAAAGGCAGTGTCAAACAAGGAGCTCTATAGGGGCCGATTTTCTACCTAAAAACTAGTATAAAACTTACATTTAAAACTTATAAAAGACATAGAACATGGTGACTCACCTTCCCATGTGCTATAATACTTAAAGGCAGAAGAATACAAGTCTTATTTGACCCCCATGCTGTCGAAATCCTGCAAGAAAACAAGGCCATGTTAGCTTGACAAAAGCAAAAATAATTAAAGCAAAAAGTAGATCTAGATTCTACTTTTTGATTTGTTAAATGTAAGTGACCATCCCATGCTTGTCCATGGCTCTTAGCTGCCGATTGAGAGGCTCCAATTAGGCCTAAAAATCGGCCACCTACAAGGGAAGAAGAAGACAAGTTTAAACATTGAAAAATCAAGAGAATAAAACCTTACCTAACTTACCTTGTCCTTTAGCTTCCATAATTTCTTCCACCTTGCCTTGTCTTGTAACATGGACGAATGGGTGCCTTAATTTAGGGACTTTGGAGCCTAATAAACTAAAGAAAAACAATAAACAAAGACATGACCTAACATGCCAATTATGGGTCCAAAATAAACAAATCAAAATTTCTTCCATTCTAGCCTAAGTTATACGGTTGCAACCTCATTTCCTTCCTCCCTTGCAACCGGCTGGTAAGTCTCCTCTCTTCTTCTTTCATCTTCTTCCTTTGAAGCTCTTAAGTCCATTAATGGAGTTTTAACTTCTATCTTCATCTCTAAGGTAATTTCCTAGCATTTCTTGTCAAGCCTTGAAGCAAAACTCTTCCTAGCATAACTACAAGGGTTCGGCATCATTTAATACTCCAAGGAAGTTGTCTAAATCAACATTAATCCAAGGAGCATCTCAAGGTTACCTTAAGGTATTTTTCATGCTTGAAAATCCTTAAAGCACATTTTTAATTGTAACCGAATTCTACTTCTTCTAAGGCTCTTTTCTTCTTTGTTTTCATGAAGCAAAGTTTGTTCTTCATCCATCTTAAGTGTGCCAAAATCCTAAGGAGAAAAGCTTAAGGTAAAGCCTTGGAAAACTACTTACAAATCTACTTAAGATCTTTGTTAAAGATCTAACTCCTAAACTCCTTCACTTCTTGCATAAGAACCGAAGTGGAGCATCAATTTCCTTTGGAGAAAGCTTGGGAATTCAAGAGGAGTTCAAGCACTTAACCATCATTTATTAAGAAGTAAGTTTACTAAGCCAATCTTTATGTTTTAAGCTTGGTTAAGCTTCTAAAAATTATACAAAAATTATGTATACCTTCTTAGGTATCTAAAACTGAAACTACATGGTAACATACACCAAAAATATAATCTATAACATATATGGAAAATATTTACCTTAAGACACATTTTTGTGTCACAAAATTTATCTATGTTAAATAACTATTTATGTAGAATTGTCAAGGGCAAATATGTTCTATTTTGAGCTAAGAATCAATATAAGACATTACAATAATTTTTACATGAGTTATATGACTCATATGAATTTATGTATAATTATTTTGACATATAAATCTACTTTTATATTCTATATGGTAACTTATAAATTATGACCGAATGGTCTTGGTGAAGAATAGGTTTTAATGAGCTACTTATGCATATAAACTTATATTATAAAGTTTGGTGAGTTAAAAATATTTTATTAGTGCTTAAATGGATAATTAATTAAGTTATGTGGCTAAATTGTAAATTTTACAAAGTTTGGTGTACATATAATAAAAGCCGAGAGTTATGGGTCTCTTTGGAGTAATTATGATATAATATAAGGTTAGGAATTAAGTTTATGAATTTTAGATAATTTAAACAAGTGTTAAAATAACAATTTATAAAGTTTTAGGCTATTATGTAATTTATAAACGTTATTATGAAAATTTGGAGTTTAATATGGGGCGAATCCATAATTAAGAGAATTATAAAGTACACTTCCGAAATTTAGGGGAATTAAATATTTAAACTATAGTTTATAAGTTATTAAGTAACTATTATAAAGTTTTGGGGTGAAAATGTAAATAAAAGAAAGTTTATGTCAAAGCCGAATTGTTTGGGGTTAGATTTGTAATTTAAGAAATTATATGTATATATTCGGCAATTAAAGGGAATTAAAATTAAAACTATAGTTTATAAGACATTATGTAAAAGTAATAAGATTTTGAGGTTAAATTGTAATTATGGGAAAGAATATGTTAAAGCCGAAAGTTTGAGGGGCTAAGTTGCAATTTTTGAAAGTTATAATATTTAAAAGTTATATACCAAAATATTAATGGTGGTTTTGTAATATAATTAAATAAGGAATTAAAATTATATAATATAATGAGATTAGAGTTTAAATGTAAAGCTTATGAATTATTATGACTATTTTGTAAATAACCGAAATATAAGGGTAAGAATTTAGATTTAAATAAATATAGGTCCTATGTGGATATTTGGAGGAATTAGAAAAAGAATTTTGATTTATGGGATTATGGAATTAAAACTATGGCTTATATAGTTATAAGGAATTTAAAGGTAACCAATAAATATTATTTATGGTTAAAAGGGGAATAATAAAAACTATAAGAATATTATGTCCATGTATGGCATATAAATATAGTTGAGAAATTATAAAGTTATTATGTCATCTAGACAATTAAAAACATGTAACATAAATAGTACATGAATAAATATATACATGTGTGTACATTAAAGGATTTATAAATAAATCAAGAAGGAATAACAAAATAAGTTATACATTAAATCATAAGGTAATTAAAAGAAATTACCACACAATATAAGCTATTCATTAAGACTATATAAATTGGAAAGTATGTAAACACCTTAATTATCAATGAGGTTATGAGGTTAAAGAAACTATCTAAGTATGAAGAGATAAACCTCACATGAAATAACAAATACGAAATTGTTGAATGATCCAGTAAAATTATTATACAAGGGTAACATAAATTAACCCTCTCAGTTAATCCTAATATAGGACAATACTTGACCAGACATTGACCAGGATATATTCAACTGCAATCTATGGTGAACGGTATGGGATTCTTGCAACCTGTTTGCTACCGGATTACACCGGCTTGTGTGCTATCTGTTGTTTGAAATAACGACCAAGATAATTGCATGTAAAATGTTGTATTACTCTTGTGCACTGTTGTGTTGCTTTACGTGCGTGAATGATACTAACTATAATGTGTATGTTCCACGCATACAACACTACATTACCAGTGGACTAAATACCTGCGTTTTATCATACCGAGAACTTGTACTCAAGTTTCTCACTAACTTCACTTTATAACAAACGTCGTTATCCCAAACGTGATAATTGACAATACACATTGTGTTCTTGATTAACGTCCTCATGTGACATCTAACAAATTCTATACTACGAGAAGCAAGGAGCCCAGTTGGATCTGGCCATGCATGCTATTGGAGCTGTACCTGTCTCAGGTCGTCTCCTATACAATTTACGTCGCGACGGGAGTTTTGGGTGCACACTATGTCCACTCACCGGCTGCGTACCGGAACATTTCAAGTTGGGAGGAAGGCTTTATTTCTCTCGAGGGTTCAATACCCACCTCTTTTAAGTACATGAGTTAACTACGTTATCTTCTGAGGGACTCATTACCCACCTCTTTTAACAAGGTCACTATACCTTCACTATATTGACATACTCTTATACACCTGTCAGTCCCATTGTGTGGACCCGACAACTATTAAAAGATTACAGATCATCTAACTCGGCCTTCTGAAGTCTTGTTCTATGTGACATTGTTGTCCTTGTATGGATACCTGTGATTATCATGTTATGCTTGTTTACAGCTTTATAAAAAAGAACTGCATGTATTCGACCAAGTAGTTGGTGTGGCCCAGTAGCCGATGGGCTGCACGTTTTCCATACCAGCATTGTTTGCTGAGCCCCTTTGGGGGCACCCCCATTTTTTAGGTACCTGAAGTTGAAGAGTTTACCACACCGAGTGTAGGTGGGTAGATCAAGCTATGAGAGTTTATTACTAGTTATTTGTTTTACTTAATTATTGTACCTTTGAGTTTGATTCCTAGTATCTCGGATTGTATTCGTATTCGGACCGTGACTTTTGAGATTTGTATTTGGAGTTGGCCTTATTAGTCACAAGGGTGGCTAACGGCATTGTAATACTACCCGGTTATTGTAAATTATTCCGCTGCAGTTTAAGTTTATCTGGGAGCGATCGTCGTTCAGGTTATTATATTTCGGGTTGGGGTGTTACAAAAAGTGGTATCAGAGCGTAGTTACGCTCTGGATACAAGAATACACCGAGATTAGGATTTCTAAAGCTTTAGGTTACGGGTTGAGAGATAGTATAGAAAAGAGTTTAAGTTAGTTTTACTTAAACTACTGTCCAAGACCAAGATTGTGACCACAGTATCTAATATACATCAACATCCTGCAGATGTCAGGAAGAGGTGGACGCCGCGGACAGACAGCAGAGGAGTCGCCCGTCAGGCTGGCTGATATTGCCACTTTGATAGCTCAAGCATTTGCTCAAGCGGGAGTTGCGCAACATCAGCAGCAGCAACCTCCACCACTACCACCCAGAGAGAAGGATTGGGTGAAGAGTTTGGCTGATCTCAGGCCAACTGTATTCAAAGGACAGACTGACCCTGTACACTTGGAGGCATATATCATGGAGATGGAAACAGCATTTGAGACACTCGCCATCCCAGCTAGGGACAAGGTAAGGCTCGCTGCCTTTTACTTGAAAGATGCAACAAGGGATTGGTGGAATATGGTGAAGGCCGACCACCTGGACGATCCAGCTTTCACTTGGGGAGCCTACACCGCACTACTTAGGGGCAAGTACTACCCGGCCCACACCAGGATGGTGAAAACTAGGGAGTTTGACGCGCTGGAACAGACTGGAAAGATGACCGTGGATGAATACTATCAAAGTTTACTTCACTACTCCGACTACTACCCGGATTAGGATACTCGGACCAGATTTTGGTCGACCGGTTCTATGGGGGACTGAGTCCTCGGCTCCAATTTGGGATGGGACCAGTCATTCCCACCAGCTTACAGGTAAAACAGGGAAAAATATAGACCAGTTGGAATTTTACTACCTATTATACTCCGTCAGGGGAGATTTGGAAACTGATACCTTGAGATTTCAAGAATGTTACCATGCTGCCTCCGTTGTGGAGATCACATGCAAAAGAAGGGATGCTTTGAGCTCCCAAAAGAGAAAGGACGGGCCTGACAGCGATGATGCCAAGCAGGGAAACTCCAACAGAAGGAACAAACCCTTTCAGAAAAGTCAGGGGTCCTATCAAGGGAAGGGGAACCAGACTGCTGGGAACCCCCAGCCAGTAACCTACGGAGCAGCGAAGTCACAGCAAACCTACCATCTAAGGGTAGGCACTCTAACTAAACAGTTAAATTTGAAACTTATGTGATTACTTCAGTACCATTGGAATGTGTAATTGACCTCGATTGTATTAGGTTCTGGACATGGCTCAAATACGGGCCAGAGGTTTGTCCGCCACTTCATCTATAGACAATGTGGAAAGGATCACTCCGGTGTGGACTGCCAAGGGGAGAAAGTCCAGTGCCGCCACTGTCAGATATGGGGACACCGTGCCTTCGAGTGCATTAAAAACCCAGAGAGCAAAAACTATCGCCCGGGAGCAAAGGCAAACACCGGCCATAAGAGTGGAGCCAGCGATACTCGCCCTCCACCAACAAACCAAGCTCAGGGAGCTAAGGGCAAAGGCCCAGCATCGGGACCCGCCCTGCATGTTATGGACCGCTCAGATGAAGCTGGTACTTCTACCAACCCAGGTAATTCTAAACCTATACGAACATGTTATTAAGCAGTGAATGTTGTGAATGAGTGCTTGCATGCCTTAAGTGCCTGATTGAGTAGGAAAGAACTAATAAGACTCACTAGTAGACTTTTAAACCACGTAGGAAGCTATAAGATATGCTTTCCTATCCCCTCACCGCCTTCCCTGGAAGAAAACATTATCTAAGCACAAGAACCAGCGAACGAACAATGTAAGGTTATCCAACCAGGATTAATATTACTCAAAGGATACCTAATGCCGGAAACACAAATTGCAATCATCAGAAGATGTCAAGAACTGGGAGCAGGACCATGAGGGTTCTACACTCCCGAATTTCCAGGAGGAAAAAATGAAGCTGAAAATGATGTGCTTAGGAAAGGATTGGAATCCTTACTCAAAGACCAACCAGGATACAAGAAATGGAGATGGAGCGCAAGTACCAAAAATCCAGAAGAATTTTTACAAATTGTGGAACAAGTAGTTAATACAACCTAACAGCTAGAAGAAGATCCAGTTCCCAATCTAAGGGCTGATGAAATACCCCGTAATTAAAAATAGTGATTAATTGGCTAATAAGTAATTTAGAAGCTTAATTAAGTATAAATAATCATGAGGGAACAAATCCTGAAGAAAATGGATCCTTAAAACGGATTAAAATCACTAACGAACCTTAAAGCGCGTTTTTCGAGGTAACGGGAAAACATGTCTTTAAGCGGGTCAAATAGACTCGTAACAATTTTGGTCAACTAAATAATCACTAATAAATATTAGTGAAGCTTTAGAACCAATAAAATCAATAAAACGGGAGATTACTAAAAACTGTCAAAAACGGGAAGTTGTGGGGTAGAAACATAAATAGACAAAACTTATGTGTCCACTTTTAAAATAAAAGAAAAAATTGTGTGTGTGTGTGCTAGTGAGCCGGCCCCATATTCCCCCTCTCTCACACACTCACTAACTCCCTTCTTATTAAAAAAACAAAAACAATAAAGTAAACTCTCACCATACTTTATTACCCCACACTCTCACATTCTCTCTCTCCTATCTCTCATTTCTCTCCTCACGTACACAGCCTCCCTCACTCACTCTCTATTCTCTTCTCCTTCTTCCATGCGACATCCATGGTGAAATAAGCAAAACTACACAAAACCTCTCTTCTCTCCTCTTGTAACCCCCTTTAATCTCTTCCAAAAATTATAAAAAGTATACCATTGGAATCCTCTCATCAAGAGCTACATTTCCATCCTTCCAAAATTCAAAAATAACAACTTTCATCTCCATGGGTATGGAGCATTTGGAGCTTCAAGACTACCACTAGAACCACCTTCTTCTCTTCTTGAAACTCCATCCTTTTCTAGCTCTTAAGGGCAAAACGAAAATGAAGCTAAAACCTTGTTTGGTTTCTTTGCACTGTAGCCGATTTTGGCTCCTTCGGAGAGTGATAAGTCTTGTTCTTGAGCTATCCAAACAGCATTTGCACCCTTGGAAGGTAATGAATTGTCTAAACCCTAGAATGTGCATTGGAACTCAAATAATGTTTAAGGTTAGTATGGTGTATTTAAATATGTATATGTATGGGTGGTAGTGATAGAATTGGTTTATAAACCGGTGAGAAGAGGAGAGGAAGAGGAAAAGAAGAGAAGAGAAGAGAAAGAAAATCTAGAAGAAGAACAAGGTAAGGATACTCAATTGTATAGTCTTGTACATGGATGTGTAACAGATTTTTAGTAGTACAAATTGGTATTGTGAAATGGTAATGTAGTAGTAGTGTAATGTGTAGGAAGAAACAAGTGTTTTAAGCCTTTAAAAGATATGTAAAACTTATTGAAAACATAGACGGGAGTTGAATGTGATGTGCAGGAATTTTGTAGTGTTGAATGGGTAGTATTTGTGTGGAAGAACTTAGTATATTGTTGTTGTGTATAAACAGGTGAGATGATGTTAATGTGTGATTGAAACATTGTAGTGAGAGTATGAAAATATAAAGGAGACTATGGCAAAATTTACCAAGGAATAGAACACTTAG
This sequence comes from Limonium bicolor, assembly GCA_023374045.1. Taxonomy (NCBI): domain Eukaryota; kingdom Viridiplantae; phylum Streptophyta; class Magnoliopsida; order Caryophyllales; family Plumbaginaceae; genus Limonium; species Limonium bicolor. The sequence continues at coordinate 137,837,458 of CM041781.1, forward strand.
TGTGTCAGAAACTAGGTGAATAACATGAGTTGTAACAGAATTTGTTTGAGGAATATGGAGGGTAAGTTGAGAGAGATAGATAATGTATTCTAAATGCACTAGGAGTGTAAGAAATGTCATTAGAAGAGGGAACTAAAGATGGGGAGTGTTAGGATAGAAATCTGTAGTAAAATGCAACTAGAGGAAGAACTAGTGTAAGTGTTGAGATGAAACTTGGAAAATTATGTGAGTGAATTAGTATAGAAATGTGTAGAGAGTTAATGAATGAACTAAGGTGTATTAGGAGGTTTAATTAGTGTTATAACATGTGGGAATAAGTGTAGGAACAATGGGGAAGTAATGGGTAAAAGAGAGGACTGAAAACAGAAATAAAAATGCAAATACTGGGCCGGACCGAACTTGCGACCGGACTTGCAAGTTCGGTCGAGCCCAGATTTACAAAGACGGGAAAGCTTCTGGAATGGACCGAACTTGCGACCGGACTTGCAAGTTCGGTCGGACCAGAAAATTCTCCCGTCTGTAACCTTCTGAAATGGACCGAACTTACGACCGGACTTGCAAGTTCGGTCGAGCCAGAAAAATTCCCCGATGAAACCTTCTGGTATGGACCGAACTTGCGACCGGACTTGCAAGTTCGGTCGGGCCAGAAAATTTCCGTAATGTGAGCTACTGGAATGGACCGGACTTGCGACCGGACTTGCAAGTTCGGTCCAGTCAAAAAAAAATTATTTAAATTAAATAATATTGTATATATATATATGTATACCCACATATATATATTATATATATATATACATATGTACACGTATGCAAGTATGCCAATAGTAAGTAAGAAAATAAAACTTAAGGTAATGAAGAATAAGTAAGTAATGTGTAAGTGTAGGAAGTATAAGGACATAGTAAGTATGAGTTAAGTTAATGATAGTTAGATTAATCATTCAATTGTATGTATATAATAGGACTTGATTTGTGACACCGGAAGACGTTCGGAAACACGTACAACGGTGAACGATATCAATTCCTCATGCCCGTATGCTATCTTGGTTACTCTGATTTGTGTGTTGTGTGCTAGTTGATCACCAAATAAGATAAATGCACGAATCGGAGTTACTATGCATACTTGTGAATATGTAGTGTTGTATGTTGTGAATATTTTATTAAATCTTAGTTTGTATAATTCATGAAATGTATGGATGAATATGAATGTGTGTATGAATGTTGTATTGTACTGTGACCGATTGTGATTGTGCTTGGACTTCTAACTTATTCCTAACAAGCTAACCAATCTAACTTAAATTGGTAATTAAATTGGAATGAGTAGAAGTCCGATATAGTTTCGGCCACGCGTGAGGATGAGGAGACACAAGAGGTTGGATCCGATTCCTAACTCTTAAACTGGTCCGCGGCCCAAATCCCTTAAGTGGGTAGCATCCCGGATTGGTGAGTCAAGTAAATCCCAGAGGTGGGACGGAGTAGTCCCCAGGGCCGGAGGTCATACCGACTTAACTTGAGTATAAGCAAGTAAGTAAGAATGAGTAAGTAAAGTAATTGAAAGTAAGTAAGTGTAAGTAAGAGAAAGTAAGTGAAATGAGTAAAAGAGTAAACAGCATTCCGATTAACCCGGATGCGTAACTTGGCTAACATTGTGAAGGTAAGTATTGTATGCACTATTGTATTGATGCCTTGAGTTGTGTAATGTATTGTATATGCATGAATGTTGAATGTAAAGCATGTATGTATGAAGTTAACGAATAGCATGTTTAGTGGACATCAAATAGTCGGCATGCCCCAGCTAGCACGCGGTATATGCGGAGTTCATGCGCAGCTTTTGCTGAGCCCCTAGGGGCACCGTTTTTACTACACGCAGGTACAAGAGAAGGATGAAGGCCATGAAGAGATGTAGCTAGTCCTTTGATTTCTTTTTGGGTTGTAAACAATGAATTATGATTGGTGTACTAAGTAGTACACGGCTGTAAGTTTTTGTTAGCCGGTGTACCATGGGGTACACCTTTTTGGATATTAGTAGAATGGGAATTGGTATAGATGAGTGGTAGTTCTAGACTCATTCTTTTGGGAATTTGGAAATGGGAATGTAATTGAATACACTTAAATACTCGGTGATCCAGTGATGTAAGTATTCAGTATGCGGTATTTTGGTAAGTAATATAGTAGCTCGGTATATTATGTTCATCAGACCGTGACTGTAAGTAGAATGAGCCTAGCTAGCCGTATGGGCGGTTAGCGGCGTTGTATCACCGCCGTAGTAAGTAGTAATCTTCCGCTGCGTACTGATAGGATTTAGAGGATGATTGGACGGTAAGCATAGGATTAGCGGTTGGGGTGTTACAAAAAGTGGTATCAGAGCGTAGTTACGCTCTGATGTCCATAGTACCGAGCATAGGGAATTACCGAGTTAGGATTTCAACCGTCTTAAGACGGATACTTAGAAACCTAACTAGGAACGACCGTTGTTAACAACGGATACCCTTGACGTTCTTAGGAACGATACCTTGTTTAAATTCCAAGACCTTTGAGTCATATCTTGCGGAGCCTAATGTAACTGCTAAATGTTCAGATATCAGGAAGAGGTCCAGGTTGCCCTAGAGGAGGGGGCAATGAAGGACCCGACACGCAGATGATAGCTGAAATCGTCGCTGCCACGGTAGCGCAGATGCTACCCCAAGTAATCCAAGCTAGGCAACAAACTCAACAAAACCAACAAACTCAAGCGGGGCCAATCCCTCCCCCTCCACCCAGAGAAGCTAACTGGGTAAAAGCTGTAGCGGAACTCCGCCCTCCTTGCTTTAGGGGCGAGAGTGATCCGGCTAAGCTCGAAGCCTACATCTCCGAGATGGAGACGGCATTCGAAACCCTCGAAGCTCCTGCTGGAGTTCGAGTTAGAGTTGCAGCCTACTATCTGAAGGACGCAGCCATGGATTGGTGGAAGCTAATCAAGCACGAGCATGTCAACGACCCCACATTCGATTGGGAGTCCTTTGCATCACTCCTCCGATCCAAGTACTATCCGGAACATGTAAAGACCAAGAAAAGGCTAGAGCTGTACGCCTTGAAGATGACAGACAAGATGTCTGTGGATGAGTACTACCGCACCTTCACTTCTATTCTCCGTCTTCTACCCGACCTTGGGTACACCGGCCAGGTGTTGGTCGATCGCTTCTATGGCGGTCTGAGCCATCGCCTTCGGTACGGTATGGGCTACACTCGATTTACCTCCCTCCAGGTAAATATCGGTTTAACCCTTGGTACCATTTCAATTCCTTAAATTCCTTGAAATCCTTGAATCTCTTCTTTATCCTTTCTTAAATAAGAATCCCGGCTAATACCTGAAACTTCAGGAGTGTTATCACGCGGCTTCTCGCGTTGAGATCACTTGCCAACTTCGGGATGAAGAAACCGCGCTGAAACGCAAAGCCAATAACAAGAACACCAATGGCGAGGAGCAGAACCAGGGTAAAAGCTGGAAAAAGAAGAAAGGGAATTTCTTTCAGCAATCTCAGAAGAAATTCCCAAGTGAGAGCAGTGCCCATGCTGAGCAGGGCAAACCAGTTGAGCTTCTTCAACTAGGTTCTTCTGCACCGGTGGCAGCTAAGCCACTGAGATCACACCCACCTAAGGGTAAACTTCTATTTCTAATTCGAGTTCGTACAAGTATTACCTCTAGTATATCCACGCACACATGTGCTAACCCTCTAAACCTCAGGTTCTAGCTCCGGGTTCACCAAAACCTTCTCAGACGGCCGCACCTATGTGTGCAGGAAGTGCAACCAAGACCACCGGCAAAGACTGTTATGGGAGAGAGATCAAATGCTACAACTGCCAGAAACCAGGACACACGGCCAATAGATGCCCAGAAAATGCTAAGTCGAAAGGGAACTTCCAAAGCTACAAGCAAAGGGAAGGCAAGGAGGTTGCATCTGGCGATGCACCGACCCAGCAGGCACCATAGGGACAGGGATCCCGGGGACCTCAGAGGGGTGCACCTCAGAGGCAGCCTGTCCCTTCATGATAGACCGTGATGGGTCCGGTTCTAATCCGGCCCAGGTAATAATCTAAACCTTTAATCCTTGAAGTAGCATGACTAAGTAGTAGAGTAACTGTTTGAATGAATGCATGAGTAAATAAAATGAAGTGTGTATTAAGCATGAAAAGAAGTAGTTGAAACTAGCGCTCACCGTAGATGAAATTTGTAACCATATGAAGCTTTAGTATCTGTTATCCGATACCGGTAAACCTGAATCAAGAAGAGATGGACATCACCAACCACTACTACACCAATGAACAGTGTCAGGTCATCCAACCAGGTATGATTTTATTAAGGGGATACCTGACACCCGAAGCACAAATCTCAATCATCCGACGATGCAATGAGCTAGGAACGGGTCAAGGTGGATTTTATACACCCGAATTCCCCGGTGGAGTGAAGATGAAGCTGAAAATGATGTGCTTGGGAAAGGACTGGAATCCTTATACCAAGACATACCAGGAGACACGGACACAAGATGGAGCAACGCCACCGACAATACCTCCAGAGTTTCAGACACTTGTCACACAAGTAGTAGAACTTGCACAACAATGCGAATATGATCCGATCCCCGCACTTGAAGCGGACCTTTGTATCGTCAACTTCTATGAGAGAGAAGGACGACTTGGGTTACACCAAGACAAGGGGACAACAGCGGAATCCCTTGAACAAGGAGTGCCCGTAGTGTCTTGGTCCATTGGTGATGACGCCGTATTTTTGTATAGCGAGCAGAAGCGTGTGGACCTCGCACAGAAACTGGTATTGAGATCAGGAGATGTTCTAATCATGGGTGGAAACTCTAGGATGCTGTATCACGGGATCAACAAGATCAAGTTGAATACGGCACCACCGGCAATAATCAATGCCACACACATGAAACCAGGACGCCTGAACCTTACCTTTAGGAAGTATTAAATTCATAGTATCATGTAATGTATTAGTAACGTGTATTAGAGACACGGTTTGTATGATGGTTGGTTTATCAATAAAGAGCAGTGTTGATTTAATTGCACTTGTGTCCACCATCAATACTTATCCAATTGTGAATCCAATAGGTTGTGGACTCGGTACCGAAGGTAACCTGAGCATCCTCACCGAAGCACAAGCCGGCAGAAGCGGCACCATCTTAATGGGAACCTTCCCAGTGAACAGTATTGATGCCAATGCGTTATTCGACTCCGGCGCCTCTCACACCTTCGTATCACCATCTTTCGTGAAGAGGTTGAAGCTAGATGCGGATGAGCTATTGAATTTTGTGGTCACTCTCCCATCAAAGGAGCGAGTAAAGTGCACCAAATATTATCAATCAGCCACCATCGAAATCAAGAATGAAACGTTTCCCATTTCCTTCATCGAATTCAATGGATTGAGATTTGACGTAATTATTAGAATGAATTGGTTGGAGCGGCACAAGGGTAGGATCCTCTACGCCGAGCATCGATTACTGCTCAAGAGTCCTTCTGGGGTTACTGTATCTTACCGCCAGAGACCGAGAGAGCCTTCGACCACACTCATATCTGCCATGGCTATGTACCGGGAGCTCAGAAAGGGCCAAGAAGTATATCTGTGTTATGTGCAAGACCTGGAGAGAGATCCAGAGTTCAGTGACGATGTACCGATAGTATCTGAATTCCCCGATGTATTCCCTAAGGAGCTACCCGGCATGCCACCACCGAGAACAGTGGAATTTGAGATTGATCTATTGCCAGGTACCGGTCCCATTGCTAGGGCACCGTACCGCATGGCACCTGCTGAAATGATTGAACTGAAGGAGCAGTTACGAGACCTTCTCGACAAAGGGTTCATACGCCCGAGCGTATCACCCTAGGGAGCACCGGTCCTCTTTGTGAAGAAGAAGGACGGTAGCCTCCGACTTTGTATTGACTACTGCGAGTTGAATGCGGTCACAGTCAAGAATAAATACCCATTGCCACGCATCGACGACCTGTTCGACCAGCTGAAAGGAGCATCAGTCTTCTCCAAGATTGACCTCCGTTCTGGGTATCATCAGATTGCTATCAAAGAGCAAGATATCGAGAAAACAACATTCCGTACCAGATATGGCCACTACGAATTCACAGTGATGCCATTCGGTTTGTCAAATGCACCAGCTAAATTCATCGACCTCATGAATCGTCTATTTAGTGAGCAGTTGGACACTTCAGTGGTTGTCTTCATCGACGACATACTTGTATACTCAAAATCAGCAGAGGAACATGAAATCCATTTGAGGAAAGTGCTTGAGACACTGCGTGAGAACCAACTGTATGCGAAGTTCTCCAAATGCGAATTCTGGCTAGATCAGGTATCATTCCTTGGTCATGTCATCTCGAGCGCAGGTATCTTAGTTGACCCTTCTAAGATAGAAGCTGTACGATCATGGCCTAGACCTAAGACTGTTACCGACATTAGGAGCTTTCTTGGTCTAGCCGGTTACTACTGGAGATTTGTAAAGGACTTCTCGAAAGTCGCTAAGCCCATGACTACATTGATGAAGAAAGATGCACCGTTTGTATGGACAGACGAGTGCGAGTTATCATTTCAGAAACTAAAAGACTCATTGACCTCAACGCCCATCCTTACTCTTCTAGAAGGCATAGAGGGATTTGAGGTATATTGTGATGCATCAGGCAAAGGAATGGGATGCGTACTCATGCAGTATGGCAAGGTTGTAGCTTATGCCTCCCGCCAGCTGAAAAAACATGAGGAGAATTACCCGACTCACGACTTAGAGTTAGGAGCCATTGTCTTCGCCTTGAAGATATGGCGACACTATCTCTATGGGGTAAGCATCACCATCTACTCCGATCACAAGAGCTTACAATATGTATGCACACAGAAAGAATTGAACTTGAGACAGCGAAGATGGATGGAATTTCTTTCAGACTATGACATCAACTTGCAGTATAAGGAAGGGAAGGCAAACATCGTAGCCGACGCCCTGAGTCGTTGAGCACACTCGCTCCATTCGCTACTTGCTTCTTCTAGCTTGGTTGACGAGGTGCGAGACGCTCAGTTCAGCGACCCTTACCTAACCAAAATCAGACAAAAGATCAAGAATGGTACATTTGAGAAGAAGAAGTATGACTTCAATCTACACGAAGATGGTCTGATTCGACTGAATGGCAGGCTATGCGTCCCCCGAAGCAATGCTGAGCTAAGGGATCGCATTCTGCGAGAGTCACACTGTTCCACATTGTCAGTCCATCCAGGAGCCTCCAAGATGTACAAAGACATGAAGAGGTACTTCTGGTGGTCTAGAATGAAGTCAGATGTTGACAGAATATGTATTGAGATGCTTGACATGCCAGAAAGTAAAAGTTTGAACATCTAGACCGGGCGGAATGGTACAATCGATGCCAGTTCCGGAGTGGAAATTTCATGATATCTCCATGGATTTTGTTGTAGGACTCCCACCTGCTAGGGGAGGACTCAACATGATCTGGGTTGTAGTCGATCGCCTTACCAAGGTTGCCAGATTCATACCGATGAAGGACACCTGGAAGGTAGTGAAGCTAGCTGAGCTATTTGACAAGGAGATTATCAGACACCACGGAGTCCCAAAACCATAGTATTGACCGCGACACCAGATTTCTTTCGAGATACTAGAGAGCTACACGGGAAGCGTTGGGTATAGAATTGAAGTTGAGTACCGTCTTCCTTCCTCAGACCGACGGGCAGACAGAAAGGACCATCCAGACACTGGAGGACATGCTTGGGCATGTGCCTTAGACTTTCAGGGGATTGGTTAGATAAGCTTCATCTTATCAAGTTCTCGTAAATAATAGCTATCACCCTCGATTAAGATGTCGCCTTTCCAAGCTCTATACGGTAGACCTTGCCGTACACCCTTGTGTTGGGATGAGTCAAGCGAAGCGGTCATCATAGGACCGGAGTACCTAGAACAAGTCCAAGCGGAAGTGCAACAAATTCGAGCCAATATGAAGGCAGCCCAAGATAGACAGAAATCCTATGCGGATGTGAGACGACGCGACCTTGAGTTCGCCGTGGGCGACCAAGTGTTCTTGCGCGTTTCACCTATGAAGGGCGTATTCCGTTTTGGTCAGAAGGGCAAGCTAAGCCCAAAATTTGTAGGGCCGTACACCATTACCGAAAGAGTTGGATCTGTAGCCTATAGGTTAGCATTACCTGACGACTTGGGGCGTGTCCATGATGTATTTCATGTGTCACAACTCAAGAAGTATATCGCTGATCCTTCTCACGTCTTAGAGCCCGAGAGACTATCCATCGAGCCGACTATGCGATATGTTGAAACCCCAGTGAGAATCCTGGATAGGAAGACCAGAGACACTCGCCATAAGTCTATACGAATGGTGAAGGTCCTATGGTCAAACCATGATGTCGAAGAAGCGACATGGAGTTGGAAGATGCCATGAAGGCTAAGTACCCACAGTGTTCATAGACTAGAGAGTCTAGCATTTAGCAATACGGGTACAGGTCGTACCCCTTTTAAGGGGGGTAGAGCCCTTTTGCTTTTGCATTGCTTCGGGGTAAGCATTGCTTAGTGCGTAGGTATTGTAGTAGGTTTTGATGGCACATGTAGTGCGGAGCGTATGTGTACGTATGTGTAATGTATGTGTATGGATGTGTATGTGTAACATGTAATGTATCTGTGTAATGCGAATGTGGAATGGTATGAATTGGAAATGTTGGATTGTATATGTGAATTGTGTATGATGCTCGAAATGCGTACGCTTGCAATGTGGAAAGAAGTAAACACCTCATAGGTGGTAGAAGGACACATTATGGCAATTGGTTGCCTAATGAGTAGAACTAATTAAACTATTAACCTTGAGCAACTTTGAGGGCAAAGTTTCTTAAGGGGGGTAGATTGAATACCCCGTAATTAAAAATAGTGATTAATTAGGCTAATAAGTAATTTAGAAGCTTAATTATGTATAAATAATCATGAGGGAAAAAATCCCGAAGAAAACGGATCCTTAAAACGGATTAAAATCACTAACGAACCTTAAAGCGCGTTTTTCGAGGTAACCGGGAAAACGTGTCTTTAAGCGGATCAAATAGACTCGTAACAATTTTGGTCAACTAAATAATCACTAATAAATATTAGTGAAGCTTTAGAACCAATAAAATCAATAAAACGGGAGATTAGTAAAAACTGTCAAAAACGGGAAGTTGTGGGGTAGAAACATAAATAGACAAAACTTATGTGTCCACTTTTAAAATAAAAGAAAAATTGTGTGTGTGTGTGCTAGTGAGCCGGCCCCTTATTCCCCCTCTCTCACACACTCACTAACTCCCTTCTTATTTACAAAAAACAAAAATAATAAAGTAAACTCTCACCTTACTTTATTACCCCACACTCTCACATTCTCTCTCTCCTATCTCTCATTTCTCTCCTCACGTACACAGCCTCCCTCACTCACTCTCTATTCTCTTCTCCTTCTTCCATGCGACATCCATGGTGAAATAAGCAAAACTACACAAAACCTCTCTTCTCTCCTCTTGTAACCCCCTTTAATCTCTTCCAAAAATTATAAAAAGTATACCATTGGAATCCTCTCATCAAGAGCTACATTTCCATCCTTCCAAAATTCGAAAACAACAACTTTCATCTCCATGGGTATGGAGCATTTGGAGCTTCAAGACTACCACTAGAACCACCTTCTTCTCTTCTTGAAACTCCATCCTTTTCTAGCTCTTAAGGGCAAAACGAAAATGAAGCTAAAACCTTGTTTGGTTTCTTTGCACTCTAGCCGATTTTGGCTCCTTCAGAGAGTGAGAAGTCTTGTTCTTGAGCTATCCCAAACAGCACTTGCACCCTTGAAGGTAATGAATTTTCTAAACCCTAGAATGTGCATTGGAACTCAAATAATGTTTAAGGTTAGTATGGTGTATTGAAATATGTATATGTATGGGTGGTAGTGTTAGAATGGTTTATAAACCGGTGAGAAGAGGAGAGGAAGAAGAAAGAAGAAAAAGGAGAAGAAAATCTAGAAGAAGAACAAGGTAAGGATACTCAATTGTATAGTCTTGTACATGGATGTGTAACAGATTTTTAGTAGTACAAATTGGTATTGTGAAATGGTAATGTAGTAGTAGTGTAATGTGTAGGAAGAAACAAGTGTTTTAAGCCTTTAAAAGATATGTAAAACTTATGGAAACATAGACGGGAGTTGAATGTGATGTGCAGGAATTTTGTAGTGTTGAATGGGTAGTATTTGTGTGGAAGAACTTAGTATATTGTTGTTGTGTATAAACAGGTGAGATGATGTTAATGTGTGATTGAAACATTGTGGTGAGAGTATGAAAATATAAAGGAGACTATGGCAAAATTTACCTAGGAATAGAACACTTAGTGTGTCAGAAACTAGGTGAATAACATGAGTTGTAACAGAATTTGTTTGAGGAAGATGGAGGGTAAGTTGAGAGAGATAGATAATGTATTCTAAATGCACTAGGAGTGTAAGAAATGTCATTAGAAGAGGGAACTAAAGATGGGGAGTGTTAGGATAGAAATCTGTAGCAAAATGCAACTAGAGGAAGAACTAGTGTAAGTGTTGAGATGAAACTTGGAAAATTATGTGAGTGAATTAGTATAGAAATGTGTAGAGAGTTAATGAATGAACTAAGGTGTATTATGAGGTTTAATTAGTGTTATAACATGTGGGAATAAGTGTCGGAACAATAGGGAAGTAATGGGTAAAAGAGAGGACTGAAAACAGAAATAAAAATGCAAATACTGGGCCGGACCGAACTTGTGACCGGACTTGCAAGTTCGGTTGAGCCCAGATTTACAAAGACGGGAAAGCTTCTGGAATGGACCGAACTTGCGACCGGACTTGCAAGTTCGGTCGGACCAGAAAATTCTCCCGCTGTAACCTTCTGGAATGGACCGAACTTGCGACCGGACTTGCAAGTTCGGTCGACCCAGAAAAATTCCCCGATGAAACCTTCTGGAATGGACCAAACTTGCGACCGGACTTGCAAGTTCAGTCGGGCCAGAAAATTTCCGTAATGTGAGCTACTGGAATGGACCGGACTTGCACGTTCGGTCCAGTAAAAAAAAATTATTTAAATTAAATAATAATTGTATATATATATATATATATATATTCCCACATATATATATATACATATGTACACGTATGCAAGTATGCCAATAGTAAGTAAGAAAATAAAACTTAAGGTAATGAAGAATAAGTAAGTAATGTGTAAGTGTAGGAAGTATAAGGACATAGTAAGTATGAGTTAAGTTAATGATAGTTAGATTAATCATTCAATTGTATGTATATAATAGGACTTGATTTGTGACACCAAGACGTTCGGAAACACGTACAACGGTGAACGGTATGAATTCCTCATGCCCCGTATGCTATCTTGGTTACTCTGATTTGTGTGTTGTGTGCTAGTTGATCACCAAATAAGATAAATGCACGAATCGGAGTTACTATGTGTAACGCCCCTACTTAACATAATCACAGCGGAAATAAAACACTAAAGGCGTAAAGATCATCGGGTTCCAAACACCCGGCACCAAACCTCACCAATTTACAACTTAATGATTACAAAAGTCCGGCCTGAACCACGAGAAAACTTTAACAAAAATAAGCAGTAATAAAACATAAAAACTCTCCAAGCCTAATCCCATCCCAATCACTCTTTCTCTTCGTGGCCACCTGTAAGATAACACGTACCTGCAAGATAAAACCAAGCAGCCCACCCCGAGAGGGGTGAGTCAGTTCCCTGGAATGGAACTGGTACAATACTCCAAAAACAAACTTATAAAACATCACTCTTAAAATAACATAACATGAAAACAAACTCTTAAAAGTAAAATAGAGATAAAGCCTTCAAAACAATCAAGTTTAAAGAGAAAGGAAAACAAGACAAAGATAAAGAACTTCCAAAACAAGTCATCCACTTAAGTAGTCACACCACATAGTTAGTAAGCATCCATTGTTGATGTTAGAACCAATTCCCGTTTGGAGTATAAGACTCAGATAGTCACAAAGGACTAGGAATAATAAGATAGATCCAAGAACCATAACTCAAAGTGGAATTATTCAACTGGGAGAGATGCCCCCACCGCCAGATATCAATGTCCATATGGACGAGGGATATACAGCCCCCTGCTGTCAGATTTCAATGTCCTGGTGGACGAGGGATATACAACCCCCTGCTGTTAAATATCAATGCCCCTATGGGCGAGGGATATACAGCCCCCTGCTGTTAAATTAAAAATGTCCTGATGGACGAGGATATACAGCCCCCTGCTGTTAAATATCAATGCCCTATGGCGAGGGATATACAGCCCCCTGCTGTTACCATTGAAGACGCGCGCACGTCGAAAGAAGGATTTCCAAGATTGACCTTTCCAAAAATCCCGCTAGATCACCAACTACCCAGAGCAATACCAAAACACTCAGTCCTACAGAGTGCAGAAGCGTAAACCCTAAGCAGCCAATGTCTAACGGGCAACCAAGTAGAAGAAACCAATACCCAAGTGAGTTCCACATCCAAGGCTCAGTTAGTCACACAAGCTGAGTCAGTCACACAACCATTTCTTATGTTTAGAAGTTCCTCTTAAAGTCAGTTAGCGTTTCCAAAACATTCCACAAGTCAACCAGCAAAAATATCGTAGTACGAGAAATCGTACAAAACATTCCATAAAGTCCAAAACACGTCAAGCTGAGTACGAGAAATCGTACCTGGGTAACGCTGTAGCAGTTCTAATCAACTTGCGCAAACAATCAACAGTACTCTGAAGAATATTAAAGATAATCTACCATCAATCACTTGTAGCCTATGTTACGCTTAAATAAACTCCTTACTCTTATTTCAAAGTCTCAATATCTTTTAAGCCCTCACTTAAATGCTATGAATAACCTTTGACTTGTCTTAGAATGTTGTATAACTCAAGGTTGTAAGACCAAGGAATGTATTTTATTAACACTTGTTAATTGTTCCACCCTTATCCACTTTATCCATACCTAACCATAATTCTCACATTAAAGACCTCCATAACATAAGTGCATTATACGTTTTCAATCAATCTTAGAATTTCAATAACAATTCCTAAGCTCAATACTTTTATTCTTACTTAGGACATACATCGTGTTATGACCAATGATGGGTTTATCTTAGAATACTATACTATTATTTCACAATTTATGGACTATGTATCTTTATCAATATCTACTAGATAATCCATTATAACTAATTTTCCCCCTTAACTTAATTAAGATCTACATCCCGTATACTGAAATCGTAGTGTTGTAGATGCATCTTAGTATAACTTATTTGAGCTACTAAACTCAATTATCTTATCTTTAGTTCAGAATAGCCTTTAATTACAACCATCTATTAATCTTGTCATAAGTTGTTAAATTACTTTTCATCTTGAAATAACCATATTATAGTTAACTCAAACTTATCGAACCCTCACATTTAGTATCCCAAGGTATATTATTTACTTAACATATCTTTATAATAAGGTGTTTTAAGATAACCTTTTACGTATCCTTACTTACATTTAATTTACACACATTCTCTCTATAGACCATGTATACATTTTATATTAAACTTCGTTAAACTCAAGTCTTAAATACATTTTATATTGTTTACAAGCCTAAGGTTTCAAAAGAATAACTTAATAAATTAATTTCCTTTATTGTATTTAGGATGGACATATCTACATAAGGTAGAATTTATCAAAGAATTAAATTATGGATCGTAAGTGAAACTGTTAACTATTTAATAAGATATTATTCTGAAAAATCCCCATACCTTATATTCAAATGACACATTAATATTTCCAGTGTCAAAAGGTAAATCAATATAATCTCTTATGTAACCTAATTTCATCTAATTAAAGGTTTAAAATTTAAGTATCTAATTTCTATTTATAAACCTTTTAGTAAATCTTTAACTATTATGTACAACACTTATTTATAAACTCACATCTTGAATATTAGTAATAAATGTATTTTATATGGCTAACTAATTCTAAGAAACTCAAGGATTATTATTTAGAGTAATTTCCTAATCATAGTTTAATATAGTTTTACATCATAATCCGTTTAATGATTTTATCTTAAAATATTAAGTTATTACTCAATACTATAAATATAAGAGATAATTAAATCTAGACTTATTTATCCTCTCACATTTAGATGTAAAAGTAACTCATTTACTTTATTATTGTTTATATAAAAGAACATTTAAATGTAAAAGTATTTCATTCATTTTATTATCAATTAAATAAAGATCTATTTGTGTAACACTTTATGTAAACTAATTACAAATATTCCTAAACTTCAACTTATTAATTTCTTAACCCAATTATAGATTTACATTGTGGTCACTGACTAAATATATACATGTATTTAATACTGTTAATATAAATCCTAGAAATTCAAAGGTAACTAAAAACTCAGTTCATAACCATAAAATAATACCACCTCATATAGTATTCTTATTAGTATCATGTAGAGGTTTAGTTTAACTCATTAATTCCTTCATATTATATTTTCTATAAGGTATTTTATTCCTTTTATTTATTTATTTATCGTATATATATATCCTTCCTATTATATTCTCACAAGGAATGTTATTTCCTTTATCTATTTTTATTGTATTTATATATTAAAATATAATATATCTACATATATTAAGATTATCCAGAATATTCTTTAAGAAATTCTATTGTATTTGATTATATTTAATATCTTTTAGACCTATCCACAACTGATTTATGGTTTATAAAATAAAGTATTTCCCTTAGTTTTAGTTAAACATATTAGCTTCCATATTATATATAATAAATAAAATGTTTTAGTTAAATTCCTTGATTTAATATAAGTTTCTATTTATTTCTCTCATATAAATATATATATATAAATATGTAACAATTTTTTACTTCACTTAAAGTTAATACCCAAAATATTTATAAACACTGTATTAAATGTTAATTAGTCTTATTATATTTTCCCCAACCTATAAAGTTCATTAACAAACCTTACTTTAATTTTTGATTACATTAAAAACTTTATATTAGGTTATTCTTATGAAAAACTCATAAACACAATTTTTAAACCCTTTACCATTGCCCAAAAATTCCCAAACTTAACATACAGTAACTATAACATTTTAGACTTATTATAAAATTTTTATTTCATAAAATATCTTTTTAATTTAGCCAAATAATTCCAGAAAACCCTACTTGTAAAAATCATAACTTATGTTTAAAAACTCCAAAACCTTAATAATTTACATCAAAATAAACTACGTAAAATAAGGAATCTATGGTTAAAATTCCAAGTCAAAATACATTCGGGAAGATATTTAAATTAATTAAACAAGTTAGGGTTTTTACTGAAATCTATAGAAACTTAAATAAACTAAATCTGAAACGTTTTAATCTCGGCCGTCCGTTTCTCCTATCTACAATCGGACGGCCCTGGTTTATCGAGTTCTTCAGCGAATCCCCAAATCACCGCGAGTACTAATTCGACGATAACTCCAAATCTACAGAACGAAATCACGCGATTCTTGTTTCTATGGATTCGTAATACAATTTCGGTTCCAATGATGTTAATTTCCCCAATTTTAATCCAGAGTTCACCCAGTTTCGTATTCAATTCGAACGTTAGGGTTTAAACTAGCTACAGAGTACGATCCGTATATTAATTCGCCAAATTCTCCTAATCTAGAGCGTAATTGACACAATTGAAACATGGGCTAGGTCGGAAATACTATTACGAACTACATTATCGGAGCAATTGATCGGAAACTCACCGGAATTGCCCAAATCGAAGCGATTCGAAATCGTTTTTCTGGAAAAACTCGAACTTCCGACCAGTTCGTGAAGCAACCTTCGAGGATCTATAAGTTATTGCACTGATCGAGTTAGGCTTTGTTATTGGGCTCTTTAGAAAGATGAAACTTAGATCTACACATTGATAACTAGAACTAATCCTAACTCGCATTATACAGAAAGAAAATTGACCCGAAAGTTACGAGTTTACCTCTCTGTTTCGGTATGATTTTATGTGCTGAAAAATCAGGAACTTTGAGCGGCTATAACTTCCAACCGGTTATGAATCAGGCTTGGGCATAAACATGAAAATTGTAGACGGATTAGAGATCTACACAACGAGCTAAAGAAATCGAAATTTGGTTGAAAGACGAGAAAGTTATGGCAAGACGAACTTTACCTGAAATCGGATGGAACTGGAAACTGGGTTACGAACTCGAAAGTTGACAACTTTGGATCAACTTTCCCGTCGATGTAGAAGGAGTTAGGGCTTGTATGAGTTATGATTGTAAAGAGGGAATTAAGGAGAAGAGAGTGGTGAAGACGGCACTGGAAAATTCGAAGTAACGAGAGAGATATAGCCGTCACAAGTTAGGTCAAAATCGGGTGGTTGTTAGAGAAAAACTAGGAGATAGAACCGACTAAGTGTTGGGGCGCACGAGAGGCTGACACGTGGCAGTTTATGAAATTTTGGCTCTAAACTTCAAACTAGCATAACTTTGGCTAGGATGATCCGTTTTTGACGTTCTTTTTATCGATCTTCATGGTTTTTCATAACCTATTTATTGGTATAGGTTTCATGGCCTGGTTTGACCATTCTCAAAAAGTCAACTCTAGCAAGGCTTAATAAGCTTTAAGGTTTCTAGAATTTTAATTGACTTTTATATTTCAAAACAATGTTCCAACACTTCCTAAAATCTTTATAATATTTGGAGTGTTTAATAATTTTCCCAAGATTTATTGACTTATAAATCTTATTATTAAATTCATAATACTATAATAATGTATAATAATTAGGGTTAAATAGGAGAAAACCTCTAAATAAATTTCACAATTCCACATACTAATTTAATATTCATAATCCCATATGATAATTTAATATTCATACTCCATATAATAATTTAATATTCATAATTCCATAAAATAATTTAATATTCATAATTCCATAAAATAATTTAATTAATAGTATTATTAAAGGTTTAATAAAAGAAATCCCCTAAATTAATTTAAATTAATTTAGGGGTATTTCACTATGCATACTTGTGATATGTAGTGTTGTATGTTGTGAATATTTTCTTAAATCTTAGTTTGTATAATTCATGAAATGTATGGATGAATGAATGTGTGTATGAATGTTGTATTGTACTGTGACCGATTGTGATTGTGCTTGGACTTCTAACTATTCCTAACAAGCTAACCAATCTAACTTAAATTGGTAATTAAATTGGAATGAGTAGAAGTCCGATATAGTTTCGGCCACACGTGAGGATGGGGAGACACAAGAGGTTGGATCCGATTCCTGACTCTTAAACTGGTCCGCGGCCCAAATCCCTTAAGTGGGTAGCATCCCGGATTGGTGAGTCAAGTAAATCCCGGAGGTGGGACGGAGTAGTCCCCAGGGCCGAGGTCATACCGACTTAACTTGAGTATAAGCAAGTAAGAATGATAAGTAAAGTAATTGAAAGTAAGTAAGTGTAAGTAAGAGAAAGTAAGTGAAATGAGTAAAAGAGTAACAACATTCCGATAACCCGGATGCGTACTTGGCTAACATTGTGAAGGTAAGTATTGTATGCACTATTGTATTGATGCCTTGAGTTGTGTAATGTATTGTATATGCAAGAATGTTGAATGTAAAGCATGTATGTATGAAGGTAACGAATCGCATGTTTAGTGGACGTCAAATAGTCGGCGTGCCCTAGCTAGCACGCGGTATATGCGGAGTTCATGCGCAGCTTTTGCTGAGCCCCTAGGGGCTCCGTTTTTACTACACGCAGGTACAAGAAGAATGAAGGCCATGAAGAGATGTAGCTAGTCCTTTGATTTCTTTTTGGGTTGTAAACAATGAATTATGATTGGTGTACTAAGTAGTACACGGCTGTAAGTTTTTGTTAGCCGGTGTACCATGGGGTACACCTTTTTGGATATTAGTAGAATGGGAATTGGTATAGATGAGTGGTAGTTCTAGACTCATTCTTTTGGGAATTGGAAATGGGAATGTATTGAATACACTTAAATACTCGGTGATCCAGTGATGTAAGTATTCAGTATGCGGTATTTTGGTAAGTAATATAGTAGTTCTGTATATTATGTTCATCAGACCGTGACTGTAAGTAGAATGAGCCTAGCTAGCCGTATGGGCGGTTAGCGGCGTTGTATCACCCGCCGTAGTAAGTAGTAATCTTCCGCTGCGTACTGATAGGATTTAGAGGATGATTGGACAGTAAGCATAGGATTAGCGGTTGGGGTGTTACAGCTGATCTATGTATCATCAACTTCTATGAAGAAGGAGGCCGCTTAGGACTACACCGGGACAAGGATGAAACACAAGGGTCCCTCGATCAGGGGATACTAGTATTGTCTTTGTCAATTGGAGATGACGCAGAGTTCCTATATGACGAGCAGAAGCGTGTGGACCTTGAGAATAAAATCATATTGAAGTCAGGAGATGTTTTAATAATGGGTGGAATGTCAAGATTGCTATACCATGGAATTAAAAGGATTAAAATGAACTCAGCACCTTCGACAGTGATAAACGCCACCCACATGAAACCAGGAAGATTAAGTTTGACTTTTAGAAAATACTATATTGTAATTGTCTTTAGACAACTGAAAGAAGATCATCTCATCAATGAAGCATTATTATTATGAAAATTGAATGTCTTTCGACCTCCATCGTATGTCAAAGTACTTACCCAGATTCTGTTGTTAGGTTGTGCTAAGGAGATGGAAGGTGCCTTAAGTATACTTACTGAGGAGGAGGCCAGCAAGGGCGGCACGATCCTCACTGGTACCTTTCCTGTCAATGGAGTGGCTGCATCATACATTCGACTCCGGAGCCTCACATACTTTCATTTTGCCTTCGCTTGCGGGGAAGTTGGGGCTAGACGCTGTAGAGTTACCTGATTTTAAGGTGGCACTCCCGTCTAAGGAGAAGGTCAGTTACACTCGCCTTTATAAAGGAGCCACTATCCGTATTAAGGAGGAGGAATTTCCTATTGACCTAATTGAGTTCAGAGGGCTAGGATTCGACGTCATAGCCGGGATGGATTGGTTGGGGCGGCACAGAGGCCGCATCCTTGTGTAGAGCGCAGACTGTTACTTAAGAGCCCATCAAGAGTGACAGTGTTTACCGCCAGAGCCCTAGAGCACCATCAATAAAAGTGATATCTGCTATGTCCATGTACAAAGAAGTCAGGAAGCAGAAGGAAGTATATTTATGCTATGTTCAGGATGTAGAGCACGTCCCAGATTTTGATCCAGATATGCCAGTGGTGTCAGAATTTCCTAATATTTTTCCAAAGGAACTTCCAGGCTTACCGCCAGCCAGAGGTAGAATTTTCCATGAATTACTACCAGGTACCGGCCCCATAGCTAAGGCACTGTACCGTATGGCACCAGCAGAGATGGCTGAGTTGAAGGAACAGTTGAAGGATTTATTAGACAAGGGATACATACGACCTAGCGTATCGCCTTGGGGAGCACCAGTTCTATTTGTGAAGAAGAAGGATGGAAGCCTTCGGCTATGTATCAATTACAGAGAGCTTAATGCAGTGTCAGAGAAGAACAAATATCCACTACCACGAATTGACGATTTGTTTGATCAATTAAGAGGAGCAAAGGTGTTTTCAAAGATCGATTTGAGATCAGGGTACCATCAGATACCTATTAGGGAGCAAGACAGAGAAAAGACATCATTCAGAACACGATATGGCCACTTTGAATTTACAGTTATTCCTTTTGGCTTGTCAAACGCACCGGCAGTCTTCATGGACTTAATGAACAGATTATTCAGAGAACAACTGGACAAAACTGTAGTTGTATTAATCGATGATATCCTAATTTATTCGAAGTCTAAGGAAGAGCATGAGTGAAGAGGGCAAAAATATGACGAGACTGAAGAGCCAAGGCGATCCAAACCTTAGACCCCGACTCAGGCCCCAGGCCCCCTTCAGGACCCTGTTCAGGCCCCAATCTAGACACCAAGCGTCAATCCGGATCCCGCAACGGTGTTATGTTTGGGCACTAGACCTCATGACTAGGTCCAGGATCCCGCACCCGGCACTCTACGTTCGGCGCCACAATCCCGCGTCTCGTATTCCGCATCCGGGCATCATACCCCGTACCCCACACTTTTGGACGGAAGGCTTTACAAGGAGGAAAGTGTCAAAGTTAGGAAGACAACTCCTATAAACAATGCTACATGTTCAAGGGTTTAGAAGAGACTTCACCCTAGAAAGTCTATAAATAGAGTAGGAGCTCATTTGTTGAGGGACACATTATTAGAAGAGGGGAAAACACTAGAAAGCTCTCTAAAGTTGTAATACCAAAGAAGAGAATAAAGATATTGTCTAGGAGTGGATGTAGGCCGGATTATTGGCCGAACCACTACAATTCTCGGTGTTCTGTACGTTTGTGAGATTTGGAGGGACCAAATTATGTATTTTCATTTGGCGCCGTCTGTGGGAAACGGACAACCGGAATGGTGACCACGATACATCCACATGAGAATAGTTCTTTCGTTCGAAGATTCGGAAAGTGACTCGGCAAATTCATCCCGGATTTCATCCGAATATCTTAGGAAGTCGAAAATATTTCATCGCAAAGATTTCTGGAGTAGTCGTCCCCGTCGAAATCATCGAAACCGTCCTTCGATCCGCCGGGGGAAAGTAGTACGCGTCTTCGATCTATCGAATAGATACTTGATGAAGATCTCCGATTAATCAGAAGCAAAAGTCCATCGCCTTATCATTTTTTCATCTGAATCTCGTTGAGAAAATCAAAAGGAATTTTCGATTCAAAGAAGAGGAGTCACAACTCATTCCCAGCCCGAAGGGAACCGGCGAATCAAAATTAAAAGAGAAGGGATTACAGTTGATCAAATCATCGAACGAGGCGAATTGAGCGGGCGTACAAATTAATTAATCAAAGGGACAACAAACAGATCACTAAGCGGAAGTAGGGGCCTTCATCACGACAGGCGAGCGATTTTAGAAGCAATAAACCCCAAATCGATCGTAATATTGAGCTTCGGTAGGCGAGTCCACGGAGGTTCAAGAGGTTATGGAGATCTCATTCAATGACGGGGAGTGAAGAATCGAGCACAATCTGATGCGATCCAACAAGGGAGAATCCTTCGTAGTCTTGAAAAAGATCTAGGAATCACGATCTAACATCGCTCAGTTATACAGTTAAGAATTCATTCGTCATTAATGAGAATCATGTTTATCACAACAATTTACTCTCTTCCTTCGCAGCAATGTTTCGATTGTCCGTATCCTAGAGGACCACCTTTTGAAGCGACCAGGGGCGACACAGAAGCAAAATCAAAGGAGTAGCAAGAAAAGCCTCCCTTCCGGAAGCACTCTACCCTAGGCGACGACCCAAAATCTGACTAACATCTCAGATCGATGCACAGCGCAATGTCGCGATTCAATTTCCTCCAGGCGACTGGATAGCTCAACTTCAGAATCCCTCATTCAGGCCCGGACAATCACTCTGGTTTATGGCCGGGCATCGTTGCAACTCGTCACCGGTCAACTTCAGAGATCTCATCGACAAGAAGATCAAATTCAACTTAACGAGACCAAAATTGGGAGAAAGCAAGCTTGAAAAGAGACTCCGGTCGGTACTATAGCCCAGCGAGTGTGCCCGCGAAGCCTCGGTTCAAGCTCGCCCAGCCTGAAAATTGAAAGGATACGGGAGCCATCTTCAGATTAAGCCTGAGCATTTCAAACAAAGTTCTTTGAAGAGCGGGTGGTGACCCTCAAGCAACTGACAGGCGGCCGGGTGACGAGCACAGCCTCGGCCGGGTGTAGCACCGTCGTGACTTCAGTCGAGGAAATTTAGCCCGATCAGGCGCAACATCAGTACATCAGGCCAGGAGCAACGTCGACCAGGCGTAGCACTATTTTAACTCAAGAACAGGCGCGGCATCGACCGGAGGGCAATCCGGCTTCCTTGACCGCATCACAATCCATGACCGGAAGGCAATTCGGCTTCCTTGACCGCACCGCAATCCACGACCGGAAGGCAATCCGGCCTCCTTGACCGCATCACAATCCATGACCGGAAGGAAATCCGGCTTCCTTGACCGCATCACAATCCATGACCGGAAGGCAATTCGGCTTCCTTGACCGCACCGCAATCCACGACCGGAAGGCAATCCGGCCTCCTTGACCGCATCACAATCCATGACCGGAAGGCAATCCGGCCTCCTTGACCGCATCACAATCCATGACCGGAAGGCAATCCGGCCTCCTTGACCGCACCGCAATCCATGACCGGAAGGCAATTCGGCTTCCTTGAACGCATCTCAGTCTATGACCGGAAGGCTGCTAGACTTCCTTGACCGCATCGCAGTCCATGACCGGAAGACAATTCAGACATCCTTGACCGCATCCTCAAGTACAAAGCTGGACGGTATCCTCGACTCAGAGCAAAACGACGTCTTCCTTCCAGACTAGTCGGGAGTCTCAAATTCAAGCTCAGTCTAGCACTTCAAATTCTGAAGAATGTGGACGTCAAACGAACCAAGAGAGGAAAAGAAATCTGGGGCTGTGAGTAGCCAAGCCTAGCGGAGAGAAACTCATCTACAACCAATGAATCGCCGTTCAAGATGTCTTCAAAAGTTTGTACCTCTCAATATCTCCCTTCGCAATGCCGCGGCCAGATTCCGCAAAGCTCTGGACCGTACAAATCGAAGAAGTCGGTAAAGGTCAAAAGTTCTGAAGTTTATATCTCCCTCGCAATGCCGCGGCCAGATTCCGCAAAGCTCTGGACCGTACAAATCGAAGAAGTCGGTAAAGTTCAAAAGTTCTGAAGTTTATATCTCCCTTTTTTCACAGAAACAAGGTAACAACTCTTAAAACTATATCTCAAGGGTATATTCTGGCCATGGTATGGATCTGAATTTATGAATTTCAATGTGTCCCTGAAACATAAGAATATTGATTGTTCCTGTTATTTAGTGCCGCTCTTAAATCTCATCTAAACTTATACTGCTATTATGTGGACACTTCTAATATATAATTACAATTTGACCTGAGGTGTTGGACGTCTGTTTATACAACAGCATGTAATCCAATTTTGGTCAGTTTAATAAAATCTGTGACAACCTTTGTTTGGTATTACTGCAAGTTGAAAGTATAAAGCAGAGCAAGTGTTTACACTGCTTCTATTTTTGCTTCTAAGGATCACTGGGTTTCAAACATCATTTCTAATTTTGGTTACAGTTTACGGCAAGTATTTTGCCTTCAAAAAAGCAACAAGGCCAAAACTGAGTGAATACCTTCAAACATGGCCCCAACTCAGTTATCTGGCAAATTGCTGTTGCTGCAATTTATCTATCTATCTTCGATTTCCTGCTTAATCAAGATCAGGAATAAATATTTATGCTCAATTAAAACTGAAGTTGTGTTCAAAGTTTCTCTTTTGGTATTGCTACTAACAAAAAAACAAACTCTCTCTGATTTAAACATTCTAATTATAAACCTGATTATGCCGAGCTTTGACAGCTAATCTATGAGCTGTTATTAAAGTAGAGATTTGACTTCCTGTTATTCATGATTTTTAATCTGAAAAATGTTAGTGTGTAATGGGGTTTCCTGAATTACTCTTATTTCGGCTATAGTGAAATGGTGAGAGTCATACAGAACGTGAAACTCCTGTTTCATATGCATTCTCTGACTTGGGCTACTAATGCACGTTACTAGTAAGTAAAGATAGTTCATTTGTTTTACTGATATTAGAAAATCTCGTATGTGGTTTTATGTTTTCCATTACTGCTTTTTGCTGTTATAAAGCTGGCCAGGATTTTTCCCGTTGATAGACCTTACTTCTACGATGTTCCAGTACACACCCCTCGCCATATATTTTCTCTGCTGACACAGACTCTTGATTCTTCACTAAACAATCTGGCATTGTTTTGACCTGTTTGAACGATCCATATCAGCCAGGGCAGATCCATTTTTACATCTGTTCTGTTATTTATGATTCAAAAGTTGGATTCTGTTAAACCTGGTAGAGTTCTTCACTCCTGTTTCAAAGCTATTCGAATCATCTATCTTGTTGTATTTCGAACTAAATATCTTCGCCCCTAGATAGAACATGTTTTGGCCCCTTTTTCAGTCAAATTCATACCCCACTGCTTAGTTCACTTAAAACTTTCTGTTGAAAGTAACCACCCAAGACTGTCACGTTTTAAACTTTATTTACTGGAACAATTTTTTTTGAGAAAACATCATCTGCTTTGAAAACTTCCATTCAGAAAAGTATTCTTTTACTGAATTTTGACAATTATCAGATTTGTCCTAACTATTTAAAATCAAATTGATCTCCGCAGTTATGGTAAACTATAATGGCAAGCTCTATGCAGTGGTTTCTCTATTTTGTAATATATTACACGGTCTGCTGAATTCAATCTTATGCTATGCTTGGTCAGACCTGTTATAGCAATTTCAAAATCCTATTTACCACCATATCTAGTAGTTAACCTGGTTGATTAGCCTGATGGGCAGTATTGCTTCTGTTCACCCCTTTTTCCTTAAAAAAAAAACCTTGCCTACTTTTATTGTATTGTGCATTCTACAAATCTGCTGTACAAATTTATTTGTCTTTAGGCATTAAAGTCCAAGTTGTTATCTTTCATTGTATGTTATATTGAAACTAATTAGGTAAAAAAGCATATTTTGAACTTTATTATCACTGTCAGGTTACCTTATGATTAGTTTTACTTACTTCCCCTATGAATTAAAAACTTAGTGCTAATATGCCACTATCTGCATGGTGGGCAAGCTGCTGGTTACAGTCAGCAGCTTCATTCTCAACATCTAAAGTTCTGTTGAAAAATAGGAAGCACTTGGCAGTAACTTTGTCTGGCCTCTACCCTGTACAACCACTGTTTGTCTCTTCACCTTTGAACCAACAGACCAACTGCGCTGGGTTTACAATATTGCTCAAACTTTTTGTGAGTATTTAGTTCTGTTTTCCAAACAAGTTTTCTTGATCTCAGCCGGCATAAAGACATATTCGTGACTGTTGATACGAAGCTGTTTAAAACTCTGTTATATGTTATTATGATTCAGTTCTTGTATGACACGTACTGTTATAATCAATAGAGATGGATTAATTATGTCCCAGAATGGGTAAGTTAGATATTATTGCTGCTTTTATCTCTGCATATTATTAACAGTTTCTAAGGTCTGGTGGGAACTTTTAATCAGTGTATGCCTCTGTTTATAAGGCAAAAACATTGATGGAATCTGATCATGCTTGCTGTTTGCTCTTCTACGTCTAAACGTTATTACCACTATATTGTTGAATTCACTTCTATTAATAATGTTGCCTGTTTCAGTAAACCTTCCGGCCAAGAATTAACGCTACCATCAAGGTATGGAGAGCAAGGGGGTAACATAACAACGACAACAGGACGCCGGAAGATGGATGCTAACAGAAAACGTTTTTCGACTGGGAGCACTAATCCAGTTCAGATAAACTAAGATATCACTCAAGGTCATACCACTTTCCAAACGAAACCGCACCAAATGTTATTCCTGAAGACGTTTCTATTATTCTGAATGCTCCCAAGTTTGTAAAAATATATATGTCAACAAAATTCAAAAATTATTGAAATCCATGGCGCTCTCATAGGCCCTCTGGTCCATGGTGCTCCCATAGGCCCTCTGGTGAAAAGTAACACCTACAGGCTATCATGCCTTGAAAGTAATACCTACCCATGGACTTTCTGCAATAGATTTGCATATCCATGGTGAAAAGTAACACCTACAGGCTATCATGCCTTGAAAGTAACACCTACCCTTGGACTTTCTGCAATAGATTTGCATATCCATGGTGAATCGGGCCAACCAAAAAAACCCATCTCTGGACCCATCAGGAGCTCTGGTCGCCTGTAATGGGTGCATTGTTAGGTGTGGGACGCCGCACCATACTTGAATCACAAGTACCATCCTTTGGCTAGCATAAGCAAAGTTGGGAAAATATGTTATCTTTTGTTCTCCCTTTGGGAATTATCATCCTTTGGCAAGTAAAGCACAGATTTAATCATCATATTATTTTACCCTTTCAAAAAGGGAATGGTTCTTATTAAAAGAACCATTGGTTTTCTTTATGAAAATCTTATTATGGCCTTCTGGACTTCTGGATTTCTGGCCTTCTGGATTTCTGGCCTTCTTAATTATTGCGTATCAAAGATCAGAGGATTTATCCATGAAGGATGTACTATCTCGAAGATATATGTCCCAAAATATCCAAGTTTATCAAATGTACTTGTGGGACTTTAGTTGTACTAGTTTTACCAACCTTTTTTGTAAGTTCATTTTTCTTTGTAAAAGTTAAAGAAAAAGAACTTGTGGGACTAGGAGATAGGAGAAAGGAAAAGTAGAAAGAATGTAAATTTTTATCTTTCTTTTTGTAAGTTCCACTTTTTTGAGTGCTAAAAAGTAGAACTTGTGGGACTGATGAAGAGGGCAAAAATATGACGAGACTGAAGAGCCAAGGCGATCCAAACCTTAGACCCCGACTCAGGCCCCAGGCCCCCTTCAGGACCCTGTTCAGGCCCCAATCTAGACACCAAGCGTCAATCCGGATCCCGCAACGGTGTTATGTTTGGGCACTAGACCTCATGACTAGGTCCAGGATCCCGCACCCGGCACTCTACGTTCGGGCGCCACATCCCGCGTCTCGTATTCCGCATCCGGGCATCATACCCCGTACCCCACACTTTTGGACCGGAAGGCTTTACAAGGAGGAAAGTGTCAAAGTTAGGAAGACAGCTCCTATAAAACAAGGCTACATGTTCAAGGGTTTAGAAGAGACTTCACCCTAGAAAGTCTATAAATAGAGATAGGAGCTCATTTATTGAGGGACACATTATTAGAAGAGGGGGAAAACACTAGAAAGCTCTCTAAAGTTGTAATACCAAAGAAGAGAATAAAGATATTGTCTAGGAGTGGATGTAGGCCGGATTATTGGCCGAACCACTACAATTCTCGGTGTTCTGTACGTTTGTGAGATTTGGAGGGACCAAATTATGTATTTTCAATGAGAGTCACCTCCGACGTGTACTCGAGATCTTAAGGGAGAACCAGCTTTATGCTAAGTTCTCCAAGTGTGAGTTTTGGCTAGATCGAGTTTCCTTTCTAGGACATGGCATCTCAGACGCTGGGATCGCAATGTATCCAGCAAAAATAGAAGCAGTTCGCACCTGGCCCAGACCAAAGACAGTGACTGATATTAGGAGTTTCCTTGGGTTAGCAGGTTACTACAGAAGGTTCGTCAGAGACTTCTCCAAAATAGCAAAACCTATGACAAGTTTAATGAAGAAGGACGCGCCATTCACATGGACTACAAAATGTGAAACCTCATTCCAGTATTTGAAGGATGCTTTGACCTCAGCACCAGTTTTAACTATACATGAAGGCACAGAGGGTTATGAAGTTTACTATGATGCATCGGGCAGGGGATTAAGGTGCGTACTCATGCATAATGGGAGGGTAGTCGCCTACGCTTCCCGACAGCTGAAGAAACATGAGGAGAACTATCCCACACATGACTTGGAACTTGGAGCAATTGTATTTGCATTGAAGATCTGGCGCCACTACCTGTATGGTGTCCAGATGACCGTATACTCGGATCACAAAAGTTTGAAATATGTATTCACCCAGAAGGAGATAAACATGAGGCAACGAAGATGGGTTGAATTTCTCAAGGATTACGACATCAATTTGCAGTACAAAGAAGGAAAAGCTAATGTAGTAGCAGACGCATTGAGTCGACGAGCACATTCCTTAAATGCCATTGTGGCTAGCTCGAGTCTTATAGACGACATACGTAGCGCACAGTAGAATGATCAGCGAATGATGGAGATCAGTTAGAAGTTGTCTGACGGTACATTTGAAGGAGGTAAGTATGAGTTCCAGCTACACGATGATGGGCTGATCAGATTAAAGGGCATATTATGTATTCCCAGAGACAACACATATATAAAAGACCATATTCTTCGAGAGTCCCACACTTCTTCCACATCTGTCCATCCAGGAGATTCTAAGATGTATAAAGATCTGAAGAGGTATTTCTGGTGGAGTGGTATGAAGGGCGACGTGACAGATGTGGAAGTTTTATGATATCTCTATGGACTTCGTGGTGGGATTACCACCTACGAGAGGAGGACTAAATATGATATGAGTTGTTGTTGATCGACTGACCAAAGTGGCTAGATTTATTGAAATACCCCAAACCTTGATATGTTGTTTAAACATTAAAATATGGTATTTAAAGGCTAAAAAGTGCCTTAGAAACATCAGTGAACAATTTAAACCATAGTAAAACACAATAAAGTACCATAAATACAGTTTGAGCAAAAACATGCACTAAGCTTGGAGTGAGCTTGTTTAGGACCCAAAGAGCCTACCAAGACTTAATAATATTCAATTATGATTTAATAAGGCTAATTAAGTCCTTAGGAAAACTTGGTAGACAACTAAACCAAACAAAACACAAATAAATACCTTAAAGTCAATATGGGCAAAAATGTGCTCTAAGCTTGGGCTAAGTTTGTATAAGACCTAAAGGTCATACCTATACCTTAATTATGTGTTAATTAACATATTAAACCAATTACCAAAGAAAACCAAGCTTGAAAACAAGTTAAAACACAAAATGAGCTTTAAGGAGTCTTAAAGCACATTTTTGAAATATTGTCTTGTAAATGAGTTTTGAGTGGCTAAATGTCCATCATTACTCTTTAATTAACATGTGTACTACTTAGTATCACATTAGGAAGTCTAAATCAATGGGAAATCAAAAATTTCATAAATATGTGCCTTAGTTTGTGAATAGTAACTAAAATAAGCTAGTTTATAACATAAGTCAATATAAGTAAGTTAATTGGTCAACAAAGACTATTATACCCCTAGGTAGATGATGGGGGCCAGTTTTTATTATGGTGAGTCACCAACATGTAAAAAAATCAATTAAGGAAAGGAAGGAAAAGTAAGTAAAAGGAAGAAAGTTACTTTATTACATAAATATCTTGTAAAAGCAAACACCTCATTTCATTTCTTCCTTTCCCACTCACTTCCAACGTCTCCAACCTCCCTATCTTCTCCATTCTCGGTTTGCTACAGCAAACCATGCCATCTCCATCTTTGAATGCTTGTAACTCCTAGCTCCATGGTCCAAATTCAATTTCAAGACCACCATTCTTCTAGTTGGGGCAAGCTCTACACTTCTATCTTTCAAATCTTCAAAAGCTCCATTTCGGTGCCATGGAGATTCACCATTGAAGGAGCTTGAGCTCATCTTTTCACACCTTGTTGTTCTCCTTTGCTTCAAGGTGAGGAAACTCAAAGAAAAACTTCATTTCCTTTTGTTTTCATAAGTGACCGAAATCACCTTCTTCATGGTGTTTTCTTTTTCTTTGTTTTAGCTTCATTCCAATCATTCAAGGGCCTGGTGGAAACCTCTCTTGTTACATATTCAAGTTCTCTTTCAAATTTTAAGGTAAACTTCTATTTTAAGTGTTTAGAACACTTATGTAAATTTAGGGTTTATACGTGAGTTTAAGTATGAAACTTAATGCTCATTACCCTTATATGTATATTGATTAGAAAGTTGGCAAGTGATCAAACTCCTTGCTGTTTTTCGGTTCAAGGAAACAAGAAAGAAGTTTGAGAGGAAAAGAGGTAAACAAACTATCTCAATGTAGTTTAAATGCCTTAGGAAAAGTGAGCTTGATTTGCTTAATAAAATACCTAAGGAGCCAATGGTGAATGACCTAGTAAAATGCTCTCAAGGAAACTATTAAAGGGCATATGTGTTGTTGTATGTAATTGCAGGTCAAAGGCATTATTTATGTGGGAAATTCAGTGTTTAAGGTTTATGCAATTTAAGGGCCTAAGAGCCATGTTATTTAAGGGCCTAAGTGCCAAGCAATTTGAGTTTATGCACTATATTGTGATGTAGTGTTGTTTAAAGAATTAGTTGCGTGTAAAGAGCATTTCTTGTGAAGATGAATGTCTTTGATGGTTAAAGGATGTGTATTGTGGCATTGAGTGTTCTTGGATGGTAGTAAAGTGAAAAACTAGTGTTTTGGTGTAAGGTGATACAAGAGAAGCTATGGCAAAATTTAGTTGATAAACAAAGGAGTTTATGTGTTCAAATGAGATTTTATGACCTAGAAGGTACTAGGAAATTGTTAAGTGTTAAGATGGTGAAAGAAAGTGAATTATGATGTTTAGGTGTTAAGATGCCATGGGCATTGTCTTGGAGGACTTAGAGATCAATGGGTGTTTAAACACACCAAGGTTATGTTATGTGAAGTGCTAAGTCTTGTGCAAATTTTGGTAAACAAAGGAAGTATAATACCTTGAGAAGGATTAAGTGTGAACTTGATGAGAGATGTCAAGAAGTTTGTATAAAGGGAAGGTGGATGATAAATAATGCTTTGGAGTAGTTGAAAGAGTGATGAGAATGCATTTTGGGATAGTTGTTATCATAGGTATGGAACACCACCTGGAAACTTAAGGAAAAACTCAACAAGTGTTAGGTATTTTGTGAGAAAATGAGTAAGTGTTTAAGGAGTTAGAAGTAAGTTAGAAGATGAGTTATATGGATGTTATATGGGGATCTAAAGGTGCCAAATAATGTTAGAACACACTAGGAGGCTTGAGGAAAAGTTTGGAGGAGATTTGACAAGTTTTAGACATATTCTATTGTGGGCCGACCCAAGGGACCGACCCAAGGTTGGGTCGGTCAGCCTCTATAAGTCTCCTGTGAATGGTTCTGGAATGGTCCGACCCAGGGGACTTGGGTCGGACATGGGTCGGTCGGGTGAGTTTCAAAAGACGGAGAAGTTTCTGGCATGGTCTGCCCCAGAGGACTTGGGTCGGACGGAGTGAGATTTTCAAATCCGAGAAATACTGGAAGGGACCGACCCAGTTGGTTGGGTCGGTCGGTGGGTCGGTCTGACCCAAAACGTGTAAAAAAAAACAAACAAAGTGTGACTTATGTAGTAAACCTAGTGGGTATAACAAGGATAATCAAGTGTGAATCAAGTAAGGAAACATGACATATAATCATGTAAAAACACTTAGTTATTCAAAAGTTAAATAAGTTAATAACCGACATTACTAATCATGTTTAGGAACTACGTTTGGCGGACTCGTATGCAGCAAGGGCCAAGGTATGGTTTTCTTGCAACCTGTGTCCTACCGGATTACACCGGCTTGTATGCCAATGTGTTTTTCTGTATGTTTTGCCACGTTATAAGATAATTCATGAAACGAGTTTACAGTCATTATTGTTGTTGTGTGATTGCGTACCGATACCGGTAACCTCGAATGCGTATGAAAGGGGCTAGTTAACCGTTATTAGGTAAACGTAAGAGAACGGTATCCGGTAATAACGTTTCCAACCTAAGGAACGTTCTACACCACGGCTAGCGTGAGCTAGTTGCGTGATGTTGTGTGTGATTACTGTAGTTGTGTGACCCTCCTTTGTTGATCAACTCAGTAGTAATACTTATTGTGTGCTGATGTGATAGGTTCCACAACGGAGTCTTTATCTGTGAATATTTATATATATGGGGGGGGGGGGTGATGAATCCGGTATTCTGGTCGCGCTTGTTTGGGAGTTGTTGTATACAGTTTCTTCAGCTTCCTCTTTGTTGGTTGTCTTCCTTCATT
Organism: Limonium bicolor; assembly: GCA_023374045.1. Lineage (NCBI taxonomy): Eukaryota > Viridiplantae > Streptophyta > Magnoliopsida > Caryophyllales > Plumbaginaceae > Limonium > Limonium bicolor. The sequence continues at coordinate 137,869,220 of CM041781.1, forward strand.
GGTCTTCGATCACCCCTGAGTTTAACCAAGGCTCTAGACTCACGTCTGTTGGGGATTATGTATGTTGTGTTCGGATCACTATGTCCGATCCAGCTTTGTGTTAAGTTATCTGTTCGTCTAAAAGGACGGTAACGAGTTATGTAAACAAGCTTAGCATGAGTTTGGCAGCATTCTCTAGGCTCTCCCAGTGAACTAACTATGTTTGGGGCGGTTCCTAAAGAGATCCGTACCCGTTATGTTATGTGTTATTGATGTTGAAATACCCCAAACCTTGGTATGTTGTTTAAACATTTAAATATGGTATATTAAGACTAAAAAGAGTCTTAGAAACATTAGTAAACAATTTAAACTATAGAAAACACAAATAAATGCCTTAAAGTCAATTAGGGCTAAAATGTGTTCTAAGCTTGGGATAAGCTTGGGTAAGACCTAATGAGCTTACCAAAACCTTATTTATATACTAATGAACATATTAAACCAACTACCAAAGAAAACCAAGCTTGAAAACAAGTTAAAACACAAAATGTGCTTTAAGGAGTCTTAAAGCACATTTTTGAAAAATTGTCTTGTAAATGAGTTTTGAATGGCTAAATGTCCATCATTACTCTTTAATTAACATGTGTACTATATAGTATCACATTTGGAAGTCTATATCAATGGGAAATCAAAAATTTCACATATATGTGCCTTGTTTTAGTGAATAGTAACTAAAATAAGCTAGTTTGTAACATATGTTTGAATAAGTATTTAAATTGGCCAACAAAGACTAAAATGCCCTTAGTAACATTAAGGGGGCCGGTTTTCTTAGTGGTGAGTCACCACTCTTGTTATTTTGTTAAACAAATAAAAGATGACTACTTAAGTACTATTTACTTTAAGGTATAAATATCTTCTAAAAAGCAAAACCAATCTTCATTCTCTCATTTCCTCTCATTTCACACGTCTTCAACCTCTCTTCTATCTTCTTCTTGCTCTCATTCACGGTTTTCTACAGCAACACCAACACCACCATCATTTTCCATCTTTGACCACTTGTATCTCCTAGCTCATTTGGCCAAATTAAATTCTAAGACCACCATTCTCTTCCTCTCATCAAGCTCTTCAATTCTATCCCTTCAAAATCTCAAGAGCTCCATTTTGGTGCCAATAAGAATCTCTATGGGAGGAGCTTGAGCTCATCTTTTCACATATTATTGTTCTCCTTTGCTTCAAGGTAAGGAAACTCAAAGAAAAATGATGTTTCCTTCATGTTTTTGTGTTGTCCGAAAATCACTCTTAATGGTGTCCTTATGTTGCCTTGTTCTAGCTTCATTTCAACCTTTCAAGGACTAGGTGGAGTCCTCTCTTGATTATATTCAAACTCTCTTCAAGTTCTAAGGTAAAACAACTATCTTAATGTTTTTAAAACAATGTACAATCTAGGGTTTACAATGAGATGAAGCATAAAGCTTGTATACTCATTTTATCATTTGTATAATGTTTAGAAGTTGACAAACAATCAAAAGCCTTGCCGATTTAGTCAAGGAAACAAGAAAGAAGTTGTGAGGAAAAGAGGTAAATGTGCTAACCTAATGTGGTTTAAGGTCTTAGGAGAAATGAGCTTATATTGCTTGTTAAAATGATCTACGGAGCCAATGGTGAATGACTTAGTAAAATGTTCTCAAAGGCTTAGTAAAAGGCATATGTGTTGTTGAGTGTATTTGCAGGTCAAAGGCAAATATATTGTGGAAATTCAGTGTTTATGATTTATGCATCTTAAGGGCCTAAGAGCCATTTTATTTAAGGGCCTAAGTGCCAAGCAATTTAAATTGTGCACTATATTGTGATGTAGTGCTAAATGTGTGAAGTTTTGTGTATAAGAGTGTGTTTGATGGATTTTAGTGTTCTTGGTTGTTTAATGGTGAAAACATTGTGTTTTGGTTTAGTAATGTTCTAGGAGAGTTCATGTCAAAATTTAGGTAATAAATAAGAAGTTCTAAGGGTTTAAAATGAGTTGGTAAGCTAGGAAATGTTTAGAATGGTTAAGTGTTCAACTAGTGGAAGAAACATGCATTAAGGTGTTTAAAGATGTAAAAAGGGCTTAAGCAATGTTCTAGAGGATTTAGAATGCAAAAGAATGTTTGGGACATTTCAAGATCATGGTGAGATTGTGTTTAGGACTTGTGCAATGTTGGTGAATAAGGATGAAGTGATTTGTTGCATGGGGAGCTATAAACTTGTAAAGATGTTCAAGGAGTTGTTTAGGAAGAAAGGATGCTTGGGAGATGATGTTGTAGTGGCGAGAAAACATTTGGGAATAGTGGGAGTTATAGGTGTGAGACACCACATAGAAACTTAGTGAAAAACATTATAAGTGTAAACCTTTTTATAAGAATTTGTGTAAATGCTTGAGGAGGATTTTAGTGAATGATGTATGGAGTTTTAAGGAGGTCTTAAGGTGTGTTGAAGTGCCCAAATGAGGTTAGGACATACTAGGATATATGAGGTGAAGTTTGGAGTTAAATGGGCAATGGAAAATAAGGGTCTGGAGCAGACCGATCTTGCGACCGAACTTGCCAAGATTGGTCGAGCCCAGTTTACCCTGCGAGAATTGGTTTCTGGAATGGACCGACCTTGGGGACCGGACTTGCAAGGTCGGGGGCATGGATTTTAGTACGGATTGAGTCTCGGAATAGACCGAACTTGGGATGGACTTACAAGTTCGGTCATGCCTGAATTTTGTACGTGAGTGAGTCTCAGGAATCGACCGATCTTGCGACCGGACTTGCCAAGATCGGTCGGGCCGAATTTTCAAAGGGAAGAAACTCTCGGGAATTGACCGAACATGTGACCGAACTTACAAGGTCGGTCGGAGAGTAGAAAATTTTGACGGTAATATGTTCTGGAATGGACCGACCTTGTGTAAGGTCGGTCGGTAAGTCGGTCGGACCTAAACTTGTAAAAAAAAAAACAAACAGAATGGCTTAAGTAATAAACCCTAGGGGGGTATATATGTAGGTAATCAAGTATAAGTTAAGACATTAAAACAAGTCATATAAACATGTTAAACACTTAATAAATTTGAAGTTAAGTAAATTAATTAACCGACATTATTAATCATGTATAGGAGGACCTACGGTGGAAATCAATCGAAGCAAGGACCAAGGTATGGTTTCTTGCAGTCTGTTGCCTACCGTTTACACCGGCTTGTGTGTTGTATGTTTTTCTATGTGTTTATGACGTTATAAGACTTAATCATGTAATGAGTTTACAGTTGTTCATATTATTGTGATGTTGTGATGTGACTCATTTCCCTTGTGTGTGTCTAACATGACTTACCACCTGTTGTGAATGTTTGTTAAGTTCCACTGTTGAACTTCTAACAAGTGCTAACTGGGAAGTGAGGAATCCGGTTGTCCGGTCATGCATGTAAGTTTAAGATTAGATATCTGAATTAGATTCGACTCTATGTTGTTAAGATTGTTCTCCTTAATTTGGCGTTCGATCTCCGCTAGCTTCCTCCAAAGCTTACCTATTCTGACTTATGATCGGTTTAGTGGGAACATGTGCTTGTGTGGTGTGTTCGGGTCACAATATCTGAACCATCTGTGACTTAAGTTACTCGTTCGATAACAGAACGATAATGAGTATGTGTAACGAGCTTAACATGAGAGTGAACCATTCTCTAGGCTTCTTATGTTGTTTAACCTTCTTGGTTTGTGATTGTGGAAAGAGTATCCACTGTGTATGTGATGTTGTGCTATGCAATGACAATGCTATGCCACATGTTATGTTATGTTATGTTTAAAATGAATGCCATGTTATCATGACAATTAGTTGCGCGTATCCGGTAGCCGATGGGCTGCGCGTTAACCATACCAGCCAAGGGTTGCTGACCCCTCGGGGGCTCCATATTTTTACTGCAGGATGAGGATCGAGGAAGCAGTGTGGCTGTGCTCTAGGCTGCAGATGTACTTTTGGGTTATTTTGGATGTTGAGCCGGGATGCGCCTGTGCTCTGTGGCATTATATTTGATTCCGTTGATACTACTGTGGCGGTATATGGCAGTTTACAGTGAAGAAATGTAATTAAATATCGGTATTGTATATGATGTATCTTTGGTTTTAGTTCTATGCTCGGGAGTCTGATCATCAGACCGGTACACTTGAATTTATTCTGCCTTGTAACACGTGGGTGGTGACGGCGTTGTAGCACCGAAGCGTTTGGTTAATGTTTAGTGTTTATTTCCGCTGCGATTTCAATTAGTTGTGAGTACGATGTAGGGGTGTTACAAAAAGTGGTATCAGAGCGAAGTATCGCTCTGATGACTAGAATACCGAGCTTAGGACTATACCGAGTTAGGAAACCTAACCACAGTTACCTAAGTGAGCAGTTATGGAAAGGTTAACCACTAACTAAGTGTGGAGATACCTATTTGTCGGGAAGAGTGTTGCAACCGGAACCGATAAGTTGTAAGCACAATGCTAATAGTGTTCGTGTGAATTCAGATGTCAGGTAGACCCGAGGTCGAGGCCGCGGAAGCGGCATTGGTGATATTGGGAACCAGAGGAGAAACCCTACGACACAAGCCATGGCCGAAGCTGTAGCGGCCGCCGTAGCCCAAATGGTCCCACAATTGTAGCTGTAATTCAGCAGGGGCAACAGCCCGAGGCTCAACCACCACCGACACCACGAGAGACAACTGGGTCAAGGCATTGGCAGACTTGAGACCCCGTTGTTTCATGGGGGAGACCGACCCACGTAAGCTGGAGGCGTACATCTCCGAGTTGGAGACCGCCTATGAGACCTTGGATGTGCCTGCTGGGGCCAAGGTCCGTCTTACCGCTTACTACTGAAGGGATCGGCACAAAGTTGGTGGAAGCTTGTGAGAGAGGACCGGATGGCGGATCCTCAGTTTGGTTGGAGGGAGTACACGGCTCTGCTGCGAGCCAAGTATTACCCTGTGCATGTTCAAGAGGCTAAGCGCCTGGAGCTGGATAGTCTGAGGCAGGGGGACAAGATGTCGGTGATGAGTACTACACTGCATTCACCGGTCTTACCTGTTACCGGACCTGGGATACTCTAACACGGGTGCTGGTAAACCGTTTCTACAACGGTCTCAGCCACCGTCTTCGCTATGGGATGGGGCCAGCTGAGTATATACCTTGCAGGTAATTTGAATGAAGTGTGATGTGAATAAGTGTAATCCATAAGTGAGTATTAATGTGAATTTGTGAGTATGTTTTGCGGGGCATGACTGACATCCTAAATCCAGGAGTGCTATCATGCTGCTGCTAAGGTCGAGATTACCGTCCGTCTAAGGACGAGGAGAATGCACACAAGCGCAAGGCACGCGCGAGGGCCAGAGTCCGCAGGGTAGGGGGAGGAAAGAAGAAGAAGAAACCTATCCCCAGCCCCAGAAGAGTCAGCACCAGGGTGATAAGGGCCAAGCCCAGGCCACCACAGCTGAGGAGCCATTGAAGCTCACATAGACGCGGCGAAACCCCTACGCTCTTACCCACCTAAGGGTAATTATTTAATCATGTGTGACAAGTTGAAGTGTATGTGTTAAGTATGAAGTAAGTAATGATTGTGTACTGTGAAGCAGCTAGCACGGGTTCTGGACCGGAGCGCCAACTACTACTGTAAGTGGTGTAACGGAGACCACCCCGACAAGGACTGCAAAGGGAAAACGACATGAGTGTCATTATGCGAGAAGTGGGGTCACCGTGACTATGAGTGTTACGGAACCCAACAGCAGCAGAGTCAACAAGCCCAAGGGGCAGTGGAAGGGAAAGGCCATAACGACCATCGATGGCCCGAAGACGGCTAACCAGCCACCCACAGATCAGAGGAGCACTGATTCCCAGAAAGGGAAGGGGTGGGGACCTAGCAAGGCCACCCTGCATGTGGTGGACGGGCAGAGGCGCCAGGGCCCTCTTCTAGACCAGGTACCGCATATTGTTGAATGAAATAAGTGATTGCATACCGCATTTCGTGCAGTGTGTTTAGTGAGTCCAAGTGTATTGTCTGGAGTAAGGAGTAAAGTATAGTGTGAAAGTCACCTAATTAGATAAACCTCTAAACTAAAGGAACCTTCAATACAATAGTTATCCAATCCCACCCACACCAAACCCTGAAGAAACCACCATCAACATCACCGACTTTCCAATGGAGCAATGTCAGGTTATCCAGCCAGGCATGATACTCTTAAATGGATACCTGACACCGGAAGCACAAATCCACATCATCAGACGATGCAATGAACTTGGAGCAAAACCTGGAGGGTTCTACACACCCGAATACCCGAGCGGATCAAGAATGAAATTGAAGATGATGTGCATGGGTAAGGACTGGAATCCTTACACCAAGACATATCAAGAAGTGCAAGCGGAAGATGGAGCAACTGTACCGATGATACCTGAGGAATTCCTTGCGGTTGTTAATCACACCATGGGGATTGCTCAGCAAGTTGAAATGGATTCAATTCCAAGTGTTAAAGCAGATTTGTGTATTGTGAACTTCTACCAGAAAGGTGGACGGTTGGGTTTACACCAAGATAAGGACGAGTCACCCGAGTCTCTAAGTAAGTGAGTACCCGTGGTGTCTTGGTCCATTGGTGATACCGCAGTGTTTGTGTACGGCGAGCAGAAGCGTGCTGAACTCGCAAAGAAGTTAGTACTGATATCAAGAGATGTGTTAATCATGGGTGGGCAATCGAGGATGCTATATCATGGCATAAGGAAGATCAAACTGAATACCGCACCGTCGGCAGTGATCAACGCCACACACATGAAACCCGGACGTTTGAATTTGACCTTCAGACAGTTTTAAAGCCTTGTATAATTATGTAATGTGTTAAGCCAGTGTATGTTAAGGATGTTATATATGTGTTAGTTATGTCAACAGTGTAAACCAACGTATAATGTAAGAAGAGTGTGTTAATGAATAAAGTGGAGTTGTTGAAGTATATCACCCGTGTTGTTACCCAATACTTATTAGTTTGCCAATGAATTAGGCTGTGCTCTCAGAACGGGAGGTACACTAAGTGTCTACAATGAGGCAGAAGCCGGCAAGAGCGGCACAATCCTCACTGGTACCTTTCCAGTTAATGGCGTGGACGCTTCGATCTTGTTCGACTCCGGAGCCTCACATACATTTATTTCGCTATCCTTTGCGAAGAGGCTGGGGTTAGACGGTGATGAGATGCCAGACTTCCTAGTCACTCTCCCGTCGAAAGAGCGGATCAGGTGTACCCGCTACCACCGAGATGTTGTTGTGCGAATCAGAGGTGAAGAGTTTCCGATCGACTTGATAGAGTTCGACGGACTCGGTTTTGATGTGATCGTCGGGATGAACTGGTTGGAGCGGTACAAGGGCAGAATCCTGTGTGCCGAACATCGTCTGCTTCTTCGGAGTCCGTCTAGGGTTACCATATCTTACCGCCAGAGGCCCAGGGAGCCTTCGACTCAGATCATCACCGCTATGGCTATGTATCGCGAACTACGACGAGGGAATGATGTGTACCTCTGCTATGTCCAGGACATAGAGAGAGATCCAGAGTTTAGCCCAGATGTGCCGGTAGTGTCGAAGTTTCCTGATGTATTTCCTAAGGAACTGCCGGGCATGCCGCCAGCACGGGAAGTAGAGTTTGAAATTGATTTGGTTTCGGGCACCGGACCAATTGCGAAGGCGCCCTATCGTATGGCTCCAGCAGAGATGACAGAGCTCAAGGAGCAGCTGAGAGACCTACTCGACAAGGGATTTATCCGCCCTAGCGTTTCACCATGGGGAGCGCCAGTCCTCTTCGTGAAGAAGAAGGACAGTAGTCTCCGCCTGTGTATTGACTATCAAGAGCTGAATGCAGTTACGGTGAAGAACCGTTACCCTTTACCATGCATCGACGATTTATTTGATCAGTTGAAGGGAGCATCAGTATTCTCCAAGATAGATCTACAATCCGGATACCATCAGATTGCTATTCGTGACAGCGATATTGAGAAGACAGCATTCAGAACAAGGTATGGACATTATGAGTTTACGGTTATGCCGTTTGGTTTATCCAATGCACCAGCGAAGTTCATGGACTTAATGAACCGCTTGTTCCAAGATCAGTTGGACCAGTCAGTGGTAGTCTTCATCGATGATATTCTTGTGTACTCGAAATCGAGAGGTGAGCATGAAAGCCACCTGAGAAATGTGTTACAAACATTGAGGAAGAATCAGTTATATGCTAAATTTTCAAAGTGTGAGTTTTGGTTGAACCAAGTATCCTTTCTTGGTCATGTGATTTCTGAGGCCGGGATCGCTGTTGATCCGGCAAAGATTGATGCAGTGCGCACCTGGCCTAGGCCGAAGACAGTTACCGATATCAGGAGCTTCCTCGGTCTGGCAGGTTATTACAGGAGATTTGTGAAGGACTTCTCCAGTGTCTCGAAGCCGATGACTTCCTTGATGAAGAAGGATGCACCATTCGAGTGGACAGTCGACTGTGAGAGTTCTTTCCAGAGTCTCAAGGATGCTTTGACATCTGCACCAGTCCTGACTATACCAGACGGTCCAGATGGTTTTGAGGTCTATTGCGACGCATCAGGCAGAGGTATGGGTTGTGTGTTGATGCAACACGGGAAGGTCGTAGCTTACGCCTCCCGACAGCTGAAGAAGCATGAAGAGAACTACCCTACCCACAATTTAGAACTAGGTGCCATTGTCTTCGCATTGAAGATATGGCGACATTATCTGTATGGCATAAGTGTGACAATTTATTCTGACCACAAAAGTCTAAAGTACTTGTTCACTCAGAAGGAGTTTAACATGAGGCAAAGAAGGTGGGTTGAGTTTCTAAACGACTACGACATTAATCTACAGTACAAAGAGGGTAAGGCAAATGTGGTAGCTGACGCATTGAGTCGCCGAGCACACTCTCTCCATTCGCTAGTCTCTCATACTGGCTTGGTTGAAGAGGTGCGGAGTGCTCAGATGACGGATCAGTATATGTTGGAGATCAGGAAGCTTATTGATGGCACATTCGAGGGTCAGAAGTACGACTTCCGACTCCACGATGATGACCTGATTAGGCTTAATGGTCGACTTTGTATTCCGAGGAGTAGCGCTGAGCTGAAGGAGCACATACTGAGTAAATCCCACTGTTCTACGATTTCGATTCACCCCGGAGCTTCAAAAATGTATAAGGGTATGAAACGTTATTTTTGGTGGACTGGCATGAAAAAGGATGTTACTGATTATGTATTGAGGTGTCTCACTTGTCAGAAGGTCAAGTTTGAGCACCGACGGCCTGGTGGTGTGGTACAGCCAATGCCAGTGCCTGAGTGGAAGTTCCATGATATTTCTATGGACTTCGTAGTAGGGCTTCCGCCTACAAGGGAGGTCTGAATATGATTTGGGTTATTGTTGACCGACTGACCAAGGTGGCTCGATTCGTACCGATGAAGGACACCTGGAAAGTGGCAAAACTAGCAGAACTCTTCGATAGAGAGATTGTAAGACATCATGGGGTACCGAAAACAATTGTGTCTGACAGGGATACCAGATTCCTCTCAAGGTATTGGAAATCCACACGGGAAGCGCTTGGTACCAAGCTGAAGCTAAGTACAGCGCTCCACCCACATACAGATGGTCAGAGTGAGCGTACCATCCAGACACTTGAGGATATGTTACGTGCATGTGCACTTGACTTTCAGACCAGCTGGATTGATAAGTTACATCTGATCGAGTTTAGTTACAACAACAGTTACCATGCATCGATCAAGATGTCTCCCTTCCAAGCTTTGTACAGTAGACCATGCCGCACGCCATTATGCTGGGATGAGTCGAGTGAGACGGTCATTATAGGACCAGAGTATCTGGAACAAGTTCAGGCAGAAGTTCGCCAGATCCGAGCTAACATGAAGGCAGCTCAGAATAGACAGAAGTCGTACGCAGATGTGCACAGACGTGACCTGGAGTTCGCCGTGGGCGATCAGGTATTTCTCAGAGTATCCCCTATGAAGGAAGTATTTCGTGTTGGCCAAAAAGGCAAGTTGAGCCCAAAATATGTGGGGCCTTATGTTGTGACGGAGCGGATCAGCCCGGTAGCTTACAGACTTGACTTACCCGCCGAGCTGGGCAAGGTACATGATGTATTTCATGTGTCCCAGTTGAAGAAATATATGTCTCATCCGTCTCATGTGCTTCAGCCTGAAAGGATAACCTTAGAGCCGACCATGCGATCAGTGGAGACTCCAGTACAGATTCTGGATACTAAGACTCGAGACACTCGCCATAAGTCAGTGAGACTGGTGAAGGTTCTTTGGTCTAACGAGGACGTTGAGGAGGCCACTTGGGAGCTGGAAGATAAGATGAAGGCGAAGTACCCGTCATTGTTTACTTCTTAGTGTTTATGTGTATAGGGTACGGGGCGTACCCCTTTTTAAGAGGGGTAGAGTCGTTTCGGTTATGTGTGTACGACGTGTATTTAAATACATCGTCTATGTTATGTTGTTATGTTACAGACCGTTGTGTCTGAATGATGTTGTGTTGTATGGACCTTGTGTCCGATGTTGTGCTGTATGGACCTTGTGTCCGATGTTGTGTTGTATGGACCTTGTGTCCGATGTTATGCTGTATGGACTTTGTGTCCAATGTTATGTAAGTGTGTTGTTAATGTTGTATGGAAATATTGTTTATATGTATTCCCGTGTTCTAACATTTAGGATATGTGGAAGTGTGAACTTTGAGGACAAAGTTCTTTTAAGGGGGGTAGATTGAAATACCCCAAACCTTGGTATGTTGTTTAAACATTTAAATATGGTATATTAAGACTAAAAAGAGTCTTAGAAACATTAGTAAACAATTTAAACTATAGAAAACACAAATAAATGCCTTAAAGTCAATTAGGGCTAAAATGTGTTCTAAGCTTGGGATAAGCTTGGGTAAGACCTAATGAGCTTACCAAGACCTTATATATATATATACTAATGAACATATTAAACCAACTACCAAAGAAAACCAAGCTTGAAAACAAGTTAAAACACAAAATGTGCTTTAAGGAGTCTTAAAGCACATTTTTGAAAAATTGTCTTGTAAATGAGTTTGAATTGCTAAATGTCCATCATTACTCTTTAATTAACATGTGTACTATATAGTATCACATTTGGAAGTCTATATCAATGGGAAATCAAAAATTTCACATCTATGTGCCTTGTTTTAGTGAATAGTAACTAAAATAAGCTAGTTTGTAACATATGTTTGTTAAGTATTTAAATTGGCCAACAAAGACTAAAATGCCCTTAGTAACATTAAGGGGGCTGGTTTTCTTAGTGGTGAGTCACCACTCTTGTTATTTTGTTAAACAAATAAAAGATGACTACTTAAGTACTATTTACTTTATGGTATAAATATCTTCTAAAAAGCAAAACCAATCTTCATTCTCTCATTTCCTCTCATTTCACACGTCTTCAACCTCTCTTCTATCTTCTTCTTGCTCTCATTCACGGTTTGCTACAGCAACACCAACACCACCATCATTTTCCATCTTTGACCACTTGTATCTCCTTGCTCATTTGGCCAAATTAAATTCTAAGACCACCATTCTCTTCCTCTCATCAAGCCGTTCAATTCTATCCTTTCAAAATCTCAAGAGCTCCATTTTGGTGCCAAGAATAATCTCCATGGGAGGAGCTTGAGCTCATCTTTTCACATATTATTGTTCTCCTTTGCTTCAAGGTAAGGAAACTCAAAGAAAAATGATGTTTCCTTCATGTTTTTGTGTTGTCCGAAAATCACTCTTAATGGTGTCCTTATGTTGCCTTGTTCAAGCTTCATTTCAACCTTTCAAGGACTAGGTGGAGTCCTCTCTGGATATATTCAAACTCTCTTCAAGTTCTAAGGTAAAACAACTATCTAATGTTTTTAAAACAATGTACAATCTAGGGTTTACAATGAGATGAAGCATAAAGCTTGTATACTCATTTTATCATTTGTATAATGTTTAGATGTTGACAAACAATCAAAAGCCTTGTCGATTTAGTCAAGGAAACAAGAAAGAAGTAGTGAGGAAAAGAGGTAAATGTGCTAACCTAATATGGTTTAAGGTCTTAGGAGAAATGAGATTATATTGCTTGTTAAAATGATTTAAGGAGCCAATGGTGAATGACTTAGTAAAATGTTCTCAAAGGCTTAGTAAAAGGCATATGTGTTGTTGAGTGTATTTGCAGGTCAAAGGCAAATATATTGTGGAAATTCAGTGTTTATGATTTACGCATCTTAAGGGCCTAAGAGCCATGTTATTTAAGGGCCTAAGTGCCAAGCAATTTAAATTATGCACTATATTGTGATGTAGTGCTAAATGTGTGAAGTTTTGTGTATAAGAGTGTGTTTGATGGATTTTAGTGTTCTTGGTTGTTTAATGGTGAAAACATTGTGTTTTGGTTTAGTAATGTTCTAGGAGAGTTCATGAAATACCCCTAACCTTTAAAATATAATAATGATCTATAAATGATCTAAAATGATTAATAAACATCTAATTATTATTGGGGAACAATCTAAAAGATCTCAACAAGGCAAAACATGCCTTAAGATCGGTAAAGCCGAAAATGTGCCTTAAGACACCATAAAGATTGTGTGACCTCAAATAGGATCCAAAGTGGATTCCTAAGTATTATAATGAAGTAAGGAAACACAAAAAACCGTTCTCAAGGAGAACTAAGCTCAGGAACACCCTGTGACACAAAAATGTGCACTAAAACACCTTAAAGCACGTTTTTGTGAGATTGCCTTTTAAATTGATTTTTTAATGGGCTTAAAAATTATAATTATCCTTAAATATGATATTTTATCATATTGTATCATATTAGGAATTTAATTCCAGAAATTTACGAATTTTTACAAATTAATATTAAAATATTAATAAAACCCTAAAGTGGGGCCCGTTCGAGTCAATATTGACCAAGTATGGTCAATGGTCAATTAATTGACCCAATTGACCAAGGATTTCGACAGGCAAGGAGGAGAGGAGTCAGCATAATCATTGTTAGACAAATTAGCTACCTAATACCAAATTTGCAATAGTAAAAGTTACTTTTATTACTTTTCCAATTCAATTAAGCCTTTCCAATCATTCTTCTTCACTCACCTTGCTTCCCAGCCGATTCCAGCAGCCCCTCACCTTCTTTGCTTCTCCATTTTCGTGGTTACACAGCCAAACTCAGAGGAGAACAGCAATCACCATTGGTAAGCTTATTAAGCTCTTAAATGTTCATTTTCTTCACAATTTCTTCCTCTTTCAATGGAGCAAAGCATCAACCACTTCCATCAATGTTCTTAGGTTGTTATGGAGGTTAAATGGAGGGTGTATCTCGGCATTAACAAGGGAAGAAGGTGGAGAAAGCTAATCTTGTTCTTAAGGTATAAAAATGTGCTCTAAGCACATATCTTTTGATTCCCTTCAAGTTCGGCTGTGAAACTTTGTTTCTAAGCTTATAATCTTCATCTTAACATACTTATCCATTGGTACATCAAGAGCTTCGAAGTATAACCAGATCCAAGCCAAAAAACACCATTTTAGGCATTTTAAACAAGGTAAAGATTAGCTATCTTCTAATCTGAGTTATACCAGTTTAAAGCTTGGTTTTAGTAGCTCTTTTAACACTCTTTGCCTACGGTAAATACAGGCCGAGATTAACCTTGTATACCTTGGTGTTCTAAGGTAAATTTTACCTTGAAAATTGACATTAAACACTTCTTATGGTTAGATCTTGCTTGGAGACTAATCATGCCTTAATTGCTGTTTGAAAACATGTAAACTAAGCTGTGGAAAATAGATCTCATACAGCCGTGGCCAACAAGGTATACAAGGATAAATCAAGGTATAAACACCTTAAACTTATGATTTTTATAAATTTAAGCATATATATATATGGCCGAGAGTGAAGTTACATATATAGGTCATATTGACCTAAAATGGAAAAAATGGCTAAGATAAATTAAGCTAGTCATTTAAGAGGTTTAATTAACATAATGGTCAAATTATGGCATTATGTGGAAAAATAATTAAACTAAGGTGAGCCCGAATATATATGCTATATTTGAGACATTTATTGTGTAATTTATTTTGCAAGTTCAAGGTTGTAATAAGGCCATGTCATTAGGCCATTTTAATTTAATTTTATAAGCTTATTTAGTTTTATTTATGCTTATATAATTAAGTTGGGGCCAAATCGTAATTACTGGAAAATATAAAGCCGTGGGCTTAATTTAGAGGAGTTTAGGGTTTTTAAATGAATTAATAAAAATTATAACATTTTATAATTTTGGGTCAAAATTGTAAAAATAGAAAAGTATGGGGTATTGTTGGTAATTACCGAAAGTTGAGTCCCAATTGGTATTAGAAGTCAAAGTTGACTATATAGGAGACTTTGACCAACTTGGAGAATTTTAGAAATTAAAATACTACCTTATAATAATATACTTATTAAATTGTAAAAGATTTATAAGACTTGGGGTGGCATTGTGATTTCCGAAAACTTGGGGGTACTAAAAGGAGTTTAGTACAAACCTTAGGTTATTAGGAATTTTAGGAATTGATTTGGTTAAAATTGGAGTTAATATGAATTAAATAAGTATAATATAAGGTATTTCATAATATTGTTACAAATGGGTAACATATGTGGTAAAATCGAGATTTAGAGAAAGTATAAGGTTAGGAATAATGTTTATAACCTTTTGGTATAGTTTGGTGATTTTTGGAATTATATACAAGGCTTTATAAGGACATATGTATAATATATGATTTTAATGGAATTAGAAAACTATATGTTATAAAGAGGGGAAATTGGTGAATATAGAAAGTTAAGTGGTGGAAAAATAATTTAAATAGACCATGGGGTCTGTTCGGTTATTTTGAGAAAATGTAACCATGGGTTATAAGTATATTAAGGAATAAGGATTATAATATAAGGTATATACTATAAGTGTAACAAGGAAATATAATTTGGGGTTGAGTTGTAAATTATGGAAGTGTTGGTGGGAATTAATTAATACCGAGAGTTTTAAGGGCTGTTTGGTATTTATTAACAATATAACTATAAGTTATAATTGTTTTAATGACATAGTTGTCAAATTATATGTTATATAACTATAATATAACATGGTATAAATTATGTGGAGGATTTTGTAAATAATTAAGGAACATAGGTGCTGTTCGGAAATATTAATATTTTTGAATGAACTTTATAATGGTTTTAATGTTATAAGAATTATAACATTTGTAATATAAGAGGTATTCATTAAAAAGGATGAATATATATTATAAGAATTGCCATATAAGAAATAGTTCCATAAATACATACACATAAATAAATATGTGTTGTGGTGGAAAATATAATATGGTTTAATGACCATATATTTTCATAATTAAAATGACATATGATAAAAGGAAAAGAATTACAAACATTGGATATGGAATGTTAGGACTGTACATGTGATAATAAGGATTGATAATGCAAAGTATTGTTTACCACATTGAATTTGGGAAAAAGGAAAAAAAAGAGAGAAACAAACCTTAGAAAAATAAATACTAAGGTGAAATGTATGGTGTATGACAAGAATCATACATACAATATAGAAACAAGCTATATGATGTACAAACATACATTAGGTTACATGCGATAACAAAAGCTCAACTATAAAGTATATTAATATACGAGACAAGACTACGCTTGTAATATAACACTTTTCCAATCTCGAGTTAAACCTAAAACCCGACAAACATTGACAGTTAATAACGGGGGTTAACCGGGAGGTATTAGTGACGGTACGGGGTACCGTAGAATTTTGTGTTGTTATACAGTATGCTAATCAGTAGCATTATGTATTGTATAGACTGTTAGAGACGCACGGAGCATAGGATCTTGCTGATTCATACTCCACCGTAATACTCTCAGGGTGAACGGTATGTTATTTATGTGGCTTGATTGTCTCTGAGGATTTCCTCAGTTCAGACATTGTGTGAAAATCTGTGTTAAGATTGAATGTCTGCTTGTGTGAATTAATATGCCTGAGTTCTATATTAATGCTGCTTATAATTATTACTGTTGCACGATAACAGTACTGTTCGTATATATGAACATATTATAAAACGGACTAGCGGCAATGATGCTATCTTATATGTGTAATATAAGGAACGTAAGAAAAACGTTGTAGCATTAAGACAATAAGATACATATATATGAGACTTATATACGGAGCATTGGCCTCTTTAACGCCGCTCTCGTATCTAACACTGGATCCTGAGTCGACATACTCAGGATTGGACTAACGACCTTAGTCTGTTGTGTTAGGAAAAATAATAACGCGATGCGATGGTATAGATAAGTTATCAAGAGGATGTGGCTCTTGCTGTGAAATGTGATCCATTAACGATACTAGGATACCGTGTGGTAACCGTAAGTATCAGGATAAATTTCCAACGAACTACAGATTGTTCGTAGGACGGAGACTCTACCGCTGGAGTGGCTACTGCCGTGGGTGACCCGCCAAAGAGATGGGTAACTTAGAGACACGTCGTTCTAAGGACGTTGTCATCAGACATGATTGAACAATTACGAACGACTATATTAACTCGTACATTAGGCGAACATTATTTGGGCTTGCATGCCAAAGACGAGAGTTCATACTCGTTTATAATTCTCGTTACCTCGCCTTGTTGTTCATTGGTTGTGCTTTGTGGTTATGTGTGGTATGTTGGTGGATTTGTTTGAACAAGCCATCGTGCTCATATTGTGTGTTGTGAACTGGTTGTGTCGAGTCACCGTACTCATGTGTGGATTGTGGTTGGGTGTCTGGTCGAGTGAGTCGCTGAACTCAATTATGAATTATTAAGTGTTTGTTGGAGTGGAGTCTCTGTACTCATATAAGCGCTGTAAACGCTTTCAGTGGTTTATTACGATGCGATGTGTGAAGCCGGGGGCTTGTTTGTTATTTGAGATTACTGCAATATTATTGTTGCTTTACAGTTTCAACATTGAACTATTTGTATGGAAACGAATTGCATACTCTCGACCAAATAACTGAATGGTCCGAGGGTGCATGACAGTCAGGTAATAACATACTCAGCAGGGGCTGATTCCATACCACAAACTACCATTTTTGCAGGTATGCAACTTCCGGTGTCGGCAAAGAGAGTGACGCGCTGGGTAGTTTGATTACAGTTATTTAAACATGCACTGTTGCATTTTAATACGAACCTAGAAACATGTATAGGTTTTGGATACGTAGAAAGCTCACTGTGAATGTATTTTATATTGGTTTTGGGAGTTTAGATCTATCTCTTGTTGTCACTGCGAGAAAATGTTTCGTATTTAAGAGCTTATCAGGAAGCACGTTATTACTCGTATGGGCGAGCAAGAACGGTGACCAGTAGTCAATTGTTGAGATTACCGCTGCGATTATATTGTTAAGTAAGATGATTAGGAGCCGAATAGAGTAGGGGTGTTACAAAAGTGGTATCAGAGCGGAGTACCGCTCTGATGACAAGAGATAGTAGGATTTATACAGTGATCATAGGTTTTGGGAATACGGGAAACGTTGTGAGGATACGTGACCTTGCGGGGTTGATGCAATGCTTAAAACTTGCACACCATAACCGTGGAGGCACTTCAATAATAAATGACCGAAACTACGGTATTAGACCAAGTAAAGTCTAACCCGTCCTCTTGACTTATGTCAGAGAGAGGTCAGGGTAACAGTACTAAGGAAGAACACGGAGCAGCGGAAGGTGGTGAAGGTCCAGTAACCCCAAGTAACGCGAAGATGGTATGAACCACTCGCACTTGATGGGAGAGCATCCCGGAAAATTTGCAATGGTACCCCACCCGCCGCAGCCCGTATCCCGAGTACTATCTAGTGAGGCAATGAAATGAGAAACACCACGGAGATAACTCTCCTGATCGGAAAGACCCGATGTGGATGCGAAGAAGATTATGTTAATGTAGAAAATAAGACTTTGTGTTTTGATGTAATGCTTAGGACCGGGGTCCTGGTAATGACATAATGTCTACCATACGAGGATGTGATAAATAATGGACCGAGTTTGAGGAGAAAAATTTCCTGTAGGACTAATAGGGCTAACTTGCTATGAGCAAAGCAACCCTGTCCTATATCCAAGAAAACACTGGTCAGTGCGCTTGGGGAAAAGGAAGTGGAAATGACGAGTAATGATTAGTTTAAAGATATGTAATAGATGGAAGGAATTACCTTTTTGAAGTCTCACCCGAAGCGAGTAACTTTAAACCATGCAACACTGAAGGTTCAAGATGGCCCGACGTGCATGAGGAGAAATCTTGAGAACTGTAGGAACAAACTCGTCAAATTGCTACCATGCAACCCTCGTGAGGAGAGTAAGACTTTATTACCATAACAAGCTTGTGGGAACGGGTGCGGGAGTGAGACTATATAAATTTGAATAAGAACTTTTGACTTGAATAGGAACCCGACTAGGGAATAGCACTGCACTAACACACCGTACCGGTGGCGCAGGCTGCATGGCGCACTTGCCACTACAAGTGCCACACTAACCAAAGTACTAAATTTCAACCTACCTTGCGCACTTGCTACAGCAAGTGCAGCGACAGTAAACTAACCCTAAAGGACGTGGTGGTCCAGGTGGTTACCAATAGAACACTAAATCTTATGTAAGTCTGTAATGCAATAAAGCAGGACACAACCTTCTTAAGGGCAGGGGTACGAAACCCTTGGGTTTGAGGTCGAGAGAACCTCGAGAAGACCTAGCCGGTCTGACCATTAAACCAAAAAAAAAATACACCATTTAGTACTCCCTCCGTCCCTTCTTGACCGTCCTGTTTACTATTTGAACATGTCGTTTGACTTCAATATTTAACATATAAGATGATATAATTTTATAAATCTAAGTTTTATACTAGATTCCTTAGATGATAAACTATACATTACAAAATTAATTTTATAAAATTATTTTATCTAATATGTTTAATATTGAAGTGGAAGAACGTGCCAAAAAGCAAACAAGACAGTCAAACTGGGACAGGTAGTAGAATATTAAAAGGGGAGTGAATGAGAATAACAATAGTTAGTGCTTACAAGTCTAACCCCAGTGCCGGTATGGACATTAAACGTCAACCATTACCGGTGGGGAGTGACGGGTCTTCAGGACTAGCATAACCATATTTAGAGAGTGCGTGACACTCGTGGTTAAACCACTACGATTGAACATTGCCAGAGGGCAAGAAGTGAGCTGTATGAGGCAGGACCTTTTAAAAAAAAAAATAGGCAGATGTGAACGTGCAATAAAAAGGGGCCGATGTAATGCCCGCACCACACACGCCGGAGGTGTCGTGATCCATTATGCTGCTAGACTCCCGTATGGAGGGCAGTGGATATAAACTAAAAAGTGAAAATTGCCTGATGACGGAAGATACCGGTACCTCAAAGAGGATGGAGGAAATATGAGTTGAATAAGAGTAAGGACCACACAATGAAGAGGAATGATTAGCGGAAACCACTAAGTTGTGGGCACCCAATTGTAACCTCAGGAGAAAGTATTAAAACCAACTAGGAATAAATTAAATAACAAGACTAACAATCATTTAACTATCAGAATCAGTATTGAGGCTGAATATCGTATGGCATAGGCCTACGGAGGGATACCTTAGTACCACCAAAGTGACCCAAAACTAGGGGAAAAAGGGTGATGAATCACAAGTACTGATTAATATCAGACTAACGGGACTACCATAAGACAGGGGAAACCCGAGGTGTCAACCTTTATCATGGAGTCCCGAAACACCATATGGTGTAACCCAATAGATTGGGTGGAATCCGCATACTGAAAACTCATGTCTGAAGGCGTTAACAGCCTAGGAGTGAACGGGAGAGATAACAGGTAGTTACTGATCCCCACTCACAAATACCAGATGACGAACATGTGGAAACCAGAATCAGGGCGATAAGTCGCAAACACCTATCTTAGAGATAGTAGAGGAAATATACATTAATAAAGAAACCATAGAGCCTAATATTAGGGCCATTCTGACATTAAAGGTTAAGAATTGGCATAGCTACTCAAACATAAGTTACCAAGACTAAGAGTACGATAATCACCGGGTACGAACGCTACGAGTGCACTAAACGAGACATGGGACGACCGCACTCCTAGGAGCTTGTGGGCCTGACAAACTATATGAAGTTAGTTGGGTAAGTAGTAATGTATCAGTATGGTACCCCATGCATGTAAACGAGTGGTGTAGGACCCAGGAGGTAATCAACTCTGTGTCTAAGTCAGCGAATGGAACCCTGACTAGGTGAACCATGTAATGACGAGAGAGATCTCAGTCAAACTAGCAAGGTTAGGAAAATCAAGGATAGCTTGATAATAAAGTGACATAAGGTCGCAACTCCACAGTGGAGGAGTTAAACATAAGTTTTGGGGATTTTAGTAAACGAGGAAACTAAGGCCAATTGAATGGTAATGGCAAATTGAACCCATGAATGAGAAAAGGAATTGTGGTATTTAAGGAAGTTATCTTAGAGAAACCCTTGTGATAGTAGATGCTACCCAAAAAGGGGGCACAAAGAGAGTTATACCACGCTGAGGGCGCTGCGATGATGTCACGTTAAATAATAACAACCACATGCCCAAGCCATAAACGTTAGTATGTTAGTACCAATTAGGTTGAACAGAAAATGAATACCAAGCTAAAACCCACAGTCGTATTATATGTTTACAACAGACGAAGGGCAAAAGCGAGCATTATAATACTCCATGCAAACCGCAACGACAGATAACCGTCCAATCGACTGGTACATGGTGCGCAACAAGCGACCATTATAATAACTGTTAAATACTAAAGTACCAACACACGAGGGATACGAGTTTACACTAGCAAAAGCGGACCTACAAGGTACCCAAAGAACGAACTCATTCCAGAGGGAAATAACTTAGAGTCATGAGGCGCCAGTTGGTTGCGCATATCAGACTCGTCTTGACATTTTAGAGATAACTACTGCAAGCACTAGGTGCTAGAGCATAGCTCGACAACCCTTTTACTGAAGGTTAGTTCGGTAGGGTGACATGAACTCATGGGAACATACCATGAGCATGTATAGAATTCAGGAGAGCTGAATAAAATGGCTAGTTGAAAAATAAGTGTGTGTGACTAACGATACCACACAGCCGAATAAATTACACCATTCCCATAATTATGGAAGACTGTGTAGAAAACACCGTCACATGGACTTGGAACGGACATGAAACTACTACCTAAAAGGGGTAAACTAACCATATAGTAGTTGGGCAGACTGCTTGCGGAGCGAGTGGGCCCATATTGCTTAGGTTTGACATACCTAGCAGGCTTGAGGAACACAAATGATGTGTTTACATCTTCCGATCAAACCGTATATGAATATACATACACCTAAGCGAGGTAGGCGGTATAACCTGAGGGGCTAAAGCCCGACCCTATGGAAAAAGGGGTAATGAAATATGTAACACATTAGTGCACGAATAATCCCACTGGAATGGAACATCTTGAACTTATTACTTCACGATGATATATTCGTAGATTACGTGGGCGTAATCATTTTTAAGGGGGGTAGAGCGATTAAAATATACCGTACGTAGGAGTACGTAGCGCATGGTACACATGCAGCAAACACTATTATTGTACGTAGAGTACAAGTGTTACGATTGTGTTATGTTACTTGAGGTAATATTGTGATGTATTATGTGTATGAACATAAATATATTTTAGTTCGCATTAGTTATGGCGAATAGGAAAGGGAGAACAGATAGAGTGTTCTTATCCTAATTCCGATTATTTATGCAAACGTTGCGAACACTAAACACATAAACGCCTAACTTGTTATCTCCGGTTGAGAGTTCAAGTAGGTCTATCTGGTAGCTTCGATGGGAGATGGCAAATAAAAGGAGTAGAAAGCTCCATATCATATGATTTGTGACTCGGTATGAAACCGAGTATTGGAATGCGATGAGTGAGTCGGCATGAGACCGATGTATAGCCTAGTGGAGGTAAAACCTCTAGGAATTGTATGAATAATTATAAGTCGAGTGAACTTGGTACGTGGTTAGGATACATGACCCTATATGCCGGTGATTAGGTTAATTACACTAGTTGACTTGTGTATCTATGGGATACGAGGTGGTAAATATCAAGAGGAAACAAGATTAGAAGTGAATAAACAATTGATTGATTGAATTTGACGTGGGAAGTTGAACTTGATCCTGGTCCGATCAAGGGAAACCGAACACAAATTGAGGTGAGAGATAGTTCAACACTGACGCTGACCACGTCGGGGTTGAATGATTCTCGAAACTTCCTACAAGTGGACACAGATATGAATGGAAATTGGAATTTAGGCGTCACTCGAAGAGCCGTGGACCGTGGAGTCCTTCGTCATTAGACCGGTGTGTCTGCGAGTGACATCACCCATAGAACCGTGGACCGCAGAGTCCTTTGTCGTTAGACCGGTGTGTCTGTGGGTGACTAAGGAAATAAGGTGACTGCCCGAGGAGCCGTGGACCGCAGTGTCCTTCGTTATGATCAAACCGGTGTGTCCGCGGGTAGTAGACGTTGGTTGGGTTGGGGATCGTCAAGTCCTGGTCTTTAAGACTGCTTCCCTGTGAGTTGTCAACGTTAACTATATGTGCACGCATACATGTGGAATGATGTGTGGGTATCCTCGCGAGATACTAACATGTAGATAGGGATGCGTGGAGTATCCCTTGCAAACACCTTTGAGTACTTTATGAGTTCTGCACCTTGTCTAGTGCTGTGTACTATGAGTTTTGCACCTTGTCTAGTGCTGTGTACTATGAGTTTTGCACCTTGTCTAGTGCTGTGTACTATGAGTTTTGCACCTGGTTGGATATATAAATAGTACCGCTGAGTACTTTTGTGGATGAATTGGATGTGCACCTTGTTTAGTGCTATGAAACGAATGAGCTTATACCATGAGTTTGACTACTTGATATATGCTGTATAGACTAGGTCTGAACCTGGTGGGAGTTACTCCCTAGCAATGGACTGTTTGGTTACTTAGTGGAACTTGATTCCTTAGGTGAACTGTAGAGGGTTAAGGACTTCGGGACGAAGCCTTTTTAAGGGGGGTAGACTGAAATACCCCTAACCTTTAAAATATAATTAAATGATCTATTAATGATCTAAAATGATTAATAAACATCTAATTATTATTGGGGAACAATCTAAAAGATCTCAACAAGGCAAAACACGCCTTAAGATCGGTAAAGCCGAAAATGTGCCTTAAGACACCATAAAGATTGTGTGACCTCAAATAGGATCCAAAGTGGATTCCTAAGTATTATAATGAAGTAAGGAACACAACAAAACCGTTCTCAAGGAGAACTAAGCTCAGGAACACCCTGTGACACAAAAATGTGCACTAAAACACCTTAAAGCACGTTTTTGTGAGATTGCCTTTTAAATTGATTTTTTAATGGGCTTAAAAATTATAATTATCCTTAAATATGATATTTTATCATATTGTATCATATTAGGAATTTAATTCCAGAAATTTACGAATTTTTACAAATTAATATTAAAATATTAATAAAACCCTAAAGTGGGGCCCGTTCGAGTCAATATTGACCAAGTATGGTCAATGGTCAATTAATTGACCCAATTGACCAAGGATTTCGACAGGCAAGGAGGAGAGGAGTCAGCATAATCATTGTTAGACAAATTAGCTACCTAATACCAAATTTGCAATAGTAAAAGTTACTTTTATTACTTTTCCAATTCAATTAAGCCTTTCCAATCATTCTTCTTCACTCACCTTGCTTCCCAGCCGATTCCAGCAGCCCCTCACCTCTCTTTGCTTCTCCATTTTCGTGGTTACACAGCCAAACTCAGAGGAGAACAGCAATCACCATTGGTAAGCTTATTAAGCTCTTAAATGTTCATTTTCTTCACAATTTCTTCCTCTTTCAATGGAGCAAAGCATCAACCACTTCCATCAATGTTCTTAGGTTGTTATGGAGGTTAAATGGAGGGTGTATCTCGGCATTAACAAGGGAAGAAGGTGGAGAAAGCTAATCTTGTTCTTAAGGTATAAAAATGTGCTCTAAGCACATATCTTTTGATTCCCTTCAAATTCGGCTGTGAAACTTTGTTTCTAAGCTTATAATCTTCATCTTAACATACTTATCCAGTTGGTACATCAAGAGCTTCGAAGTATAACCAGATCCAAGCCAAAAACACCATTTTAGGCATTTTAAACAAGGTAAAGATTAGCTATCTTCTAATCTGAGTTATACCAGTTTAAAGCTTGGTTTTAGTAGCTCTTTTAACACTCTTTGCCTACTGTAAATACAGGCCGAGATTAACCTTGTATACCTTGGTGTTCTAAGGTAAATTTTACCTTGAAAATTGACATTAAACACTTCTTATGGTTAGATCTTGCTTGGAGACTAATCATGCCTTAATTGCTGTTTGAAAACATGTAAACTAAGCTGTGGAAAATAGATCTCCATACAGCCGTGGCCAACAAGGCATATACAAGGATAAATCAAGGTATAAACACCTTAAACTTATGATTTTTATAAATTTTAAGCATATATATATATATGGCCGAGAGTGAAGTTACATATATAGGTCATATTGACCTAAAAATGGAAAAAATGGCTAAGATAAATTAAGCTAGTCATTTAAGAGGTTTAATTAACATAATGGTCAAATTATGGCATTATGTGGAAAAATAATTAAACTAAGGTGAGGCCGAATATATATGCTATATTTTGAGACATTTATTGTGTAATTTATTTTGCAAGTTCAAGGTTGTAATAAGGCCATGTCATTAGGCCATTTTAATTTAATTTTATAAGCTTATTTAGTTTTATTTATGCTTATATTTAAGTTGGGGCCAAATCGTAATTACTGGAAAATATAAAGCCGTGGGCTTAATTTAGAGGAGTTTAGGGTTTTTAAATGAATTTAATAAAAATTATAACATTTTATAAAGTTTTGGGTCAAAATTGTAAAAATAGAAAAGTATGGGGTATTGTTGGTAATTACCGAAAGTTTGAGTCCCAATTGGTATTAGAAGTCAAAGTTGACTATATAGGAGACTTTGACCAACTTTGGAGAATTTTAGAAATTAAAATACTACCTTATAATAAGATACTTATTAAATTGTAAAAGATTTATAAGACTTGGGGTGGCATTGTGATTTCCGAAAACTTGGGGGTACTAAAAGGAGTTTAGTACAAACCTTAGGTTATTAGGAATTTTTAGGAATTGATTTGGTTAAAATTGGAGTTAATATGAATTAAATAAGTATAATATAAGGTATTTCATAATATTGTTACAAATGGGTAACATATGTGGTAAAATCGAGATTTAGAGAAAGTATAAGGTTAGGAATAATGTTTATAACCTTTTGGTATAGTTTGGTGATTTTTGGAATTATATACAAGGCTTTATAAGGACATATGTATAATATATGATTTTAATGGAATTAGAAAACTATATGTTATAAAGAGGGGAAATTGGTGAATATAGAAAGTTAAGTGGTGGAAAAATAATTTAAATAGACCATGGGGTCTGTTCGGTTATTTTGAGAAAATGTAACCATGGGTTATAAGTATATTAAGGAATAAGGATTATAATATAAGGTATATACTATAAGTGTAACAAGGAAATATAATTTGGGGTTGAGTTGTAAATTATGGAAGTGTTGGTGGGAATTAATTAATACCGAGAGTTTTAAGGGCTGTTTGGTATTTATTAACAATATATAACTATAAGTTATAATTGTTTTAATGACATAGTTGTCAAATTATATGTTATATAACTATAATATAACATGGTATAAATTATGTGGAGGATTTTGTAAATAATTAAGGAACATAGGTGCTGTTCGGAAATATTAATATTTTTGAATGAACTTTATAATATGGTTTTAATGTTATAAGAATTATAACATTTGTAATATAAGAGGTATTCATTAAAAAGGATGAATATATATTATAAGAATTGCCATATAAGAAATAGTTCCATAAATACATACACATAAATAAATATGTGTTGTGGTGGAAAATATAATATGGTTTAATGACCATATATTTTCATAATTAAAATGACATATGATAAAAGGAAAGAATTACAAACATTGGATATGGAATGTTAGGACTGTACATGTGATAATAAGGATTGATAATGCAAAGTATTGTTTACCACATTGAATTTGGGAAAAAGGAAAAAAAAGAGAGAAACAAACCTTAGAAAAATAAATACTAAGGTGAAATGTATGGTGTATGACAAGAATCATACATACAATATAGAAACAAGCTATATGATGTACAAACATACATTAGGTTACATGCGATAACAAAAGCTCAACTATAAAGTATATTAATATACGAGACAAGACTACGCTTGTAATATAACACTTTTCCAATCTCGAGTTAAACCTAAAACCCGACAAACATTGACAGTTAATAACGGGGGTTAACCGGGAGGTATTAGTGACGGTACGGGGTACCGTAGAATTTTGTGTTGTTATACAGTATGCTAATCAGTAGCATTATGTATTGTATAGACTGTTAGAGACGACGCACGGAGCATAGGATCTTGCTGATTCATACTCCACCGTAATACTCTCAGGGTGAACGGTATGTTATTTATGTGGCTTGATTGTCTCTGAGGATTTCCTCAGTTCAGACATTGTGTGAAAATCTGTGTTAAGATTGAATGTCTGCTTGTGTGAATTAATATGCCTGAGTTCTATATTAATGCTGCTTATAATTATTACTGTTGCACGATAACAGTACTGTTCGTATATATGAACATATTATAAAACGGACTAGCGGCAATGATGCTATCTTATATGTGTAATATAAGGAACGTAAGAAAAACGTTGTAGCATTAAGACAATAAGATACATATATTATATGAGACTTATATACGGAGCATTGGCCTCTTTAACGCCGCTCTCGTATCTAACACTGGATCCTGAGTCGACATACTCAGGATTGGACTAACGACCTTAGTCTGTTGTGTTAGGAAAAATAATAACGCGATGCGATGGTATAGATAAGTTATCAAGAGGATGTGGCTCTTGCTGTGAAATGTGATCCATTAACGATACTAGGATACCGTGTGGTAACCGTAAGTATCAGGATAAATTTCCAACGAACTACAGATTGTTCGTAGGACGGAGACTCTACCGCTGGAGTGGCTACTGCCGTGGGTGACCCGCCAAAGAGATGGGTAACTTAGAGACACGTCGTTCTAACGAGACGTTGTCATCAGACATGATTGAACAATTACGAACGACTATATTAACTCGTACATTAGGCGAACATTATTTGGGCTTGCATGCCAAAGACGAGAGTTCATACTCGTTTATAATTCTCGTTACCTCGCCTTGTTGTTCATTGGTTGTGCTTTGTGGTTATGTGTGGTATGTTGGTGGATTTGTTTGAACAAGCCATCGTGCTCATATTGTGTGTTGTGAACTGGTTGTGTCGAGTCACCGTACTCATGTGTGGATTGTGGTTGGGTGTCTGGTCGAGTGAGTCGCTGAACTCAATTATGAATTATTAAGTGTTTGTTGGAGTGGAGTCTCTGTACTCATATAAGCGCTGTAAACGCTTTCAGTGGTTTATTACGATGCGATGTGTGAAGCCGGGGGCTTGTTTGTTATTTGAGATTACTGCAATATATATTGTTGCTTTACAGTTTCAACATTGAACTATTTGTATGGAAACGAATTGCATACTCTCGACCAAATAACTGAATGGTCCGAGGGTGCATGACAGTCAGGTAATAACATACTCAGCAGGGGCTGATTCCATACCACAAACTACCATTTTTGCAGGTATGCAACTTCCGGTGTCGGCAAAGAGAGTGACGCGCTGGGTAGTTTGATTACAGTTATTTAAACATGCATTGTTGCATTTTAATACGAACCTAGAAACATGTATAGGTTTTGGATACGTAGAAAGCTCACTGTGAATGTATTTTATATTGGTTTTGGGAGTTTAGATCTATCTCTTGTTGTCACTGCGAGAAAATGTTTCGTATTTAAGAGCTTATCAGGAAGCACGTTATTACTCGTATGGGCGAGCAAGAACGGTGACCAGTAGTCAATTGTTGAGATTACCACTGCGATTATATTGTTAAGTAAGATGATTAGGAGCCGAATAGAGTAGGGGTGTTACAGTTCATGTCAAAATTTAGGCAATAAACAAGAAGTTCTAAGGGTTTATAATGAGTTGGTAAGCTAGGAAATTTTTAGAATGGTTAAGTGTTCAACTAGTGGAAGAAACATGCATTAAGGTGTTTAAAGATGTAAAAAGGGCTTAAGCAATGTTCTAGAGGATTTAGAATGCAAAAGAATGTTTTGGGACATTTCAAGATCATGGTGAGATTGTGTTTAGGACTTGTGCAATGTTGGTGAATAAGGATGAAGTGATTTGTTGCATGGGGAGCTATAAACTTGTAAAGATGTTCAAGGAGTTGTTTAGGAAGAAAAGATGCTTGGGAGATGATGTTGTAGTGGTGAGAAAACATTTGGGAATAGTGGGAGTTATAGGTGTGAGACACCACATAGAAACTTAGTGAAAAACATTATAAGTGTAAACCTTTTTATAAGAATTTGTGTAAATGCTTGAGGAGGATTTTAGTGAATGATGTATGGAGTTTTAAGGAGGTCTTAAGGTGTGTTTGAAGTGCCCAAATGAGGTTAGGACATACTAGGATATATGAGGTGAAGTTTGGAGTTAAATGGGCAATGGAAAATAAGGGTCTGGAGCAGACCGATCTTGCGACCGAACTTGCCAAGATCGGTCGAGCCCAGTTTACCCTGCGAGAATTGGTTTCTGGAATGGACCGACCTTGGGGACCGGACTTGCAAGGTCGGTCGGGCATGGATTTTTAGTACGGATTGAGTCTCTGGAATAGACCGAACTTGGGACCGGACTTACAAGTTCGGTCATGCCTGAATTTTTGTACCTGAGTGAGTCTCGGGAATCGACCGATCTTGCGACCGGACTTGCCAAGATCGGTCGGGCCCGAATTTTCAAAGGGAAGAAACTCTCGGGAATTGACCGAACATGTAACCGAACTTACAAGGTCGGTCGGAGTAGAAAATTTTGATGGTAATATGTTCTGGAATGGACCGACCTTTTGTAAGGTCGGTCGGTAAGTTCGGTCGGACCTAAACTTGTAAAAAAAACAAACAAGAATGGCTTAAGTAATAAACCCTAGGGGGTATAATGTAGGTAATCAAGTATAAGTTAAGACATTAAAACATGTCATATAAACATGTTAAACACTTAATAAATTTGAAGTTAAGTAAATTAATTAACCGACGTTATTAATCATGTATAGGAGTGACCTACGGTGGAAATCAATCGAAGCAAGGACCAAGGTATGGTTTTCTTGTAGTCTGTTGCCTACCGGTTTACACCGGCTTGTGTGTTGTATGTTTTTCTGTGGGTTTATGACGTTATAAGACTTAATCATGTAATGAGTTTACAGTTGTTCATATTATTGTGATGTTGTGATGTGACTCATTTCCCTTGTGTGTGTCTAACATGACTTACCACCTGTTGTGAATTGTTTGTTAAGTTCCACTTTTGAACTTCAAACAAGTGCTAACTGGGAAGTGAGGAATCCGGTTGTCCGGTCATGCATGTAAGTTTAAGAGTAGATATCTGAATCAGATTCGACTCTTATGTTGTTAAGATTGTTCTCCTTAATTTGGCGTTCAATCTCCCGCTAGCTTCCTCCAAAGCTTACCTATTCTGACTTATGATCGGTTTAGTGGGAACATGTGTTTGTGTGGTGTGTTCGGATCACAATATCCGAACCATCTGTGACTTAAGTTACTCGTTCGAATAACAGAACGGTAATGAGTGTGTGTAACGAGCTTAACATGAGAGTGAACCATTCTATAGGCTTCTTATGTTGTTTAACCTTCTTGGTTTGTGATTGTGGAAAGAGTATCCACTATGTATGTGATGTTGTGCTATGCAATGACAATGCTATGCCACATGTTATGTTATGTTTAAAATGAATGCCATGTTATCATGACAATTAGTTACGCGTATCCCGGTAGCCAATGGGCTGCGCGTTAACCATACCAGCCAAGGGTTGCTGACCCCCTCGGGGGCTCCATATTTTTACTGCAGGATGAGGATCGAGGAAGCAGAGTGGCTGTAGGCTCTAGGCTGTAGATGTACTTTTGGGTTATTTTGGAAGTTGAGCCCGAGATGTGCCTGTGCTCCTGTGGCGTTATATTTAGATTCCGTTGATACTACTGTGGCGGTATATTGGCAGTTTACAGTGAAGAAATGTAATTAAATACTCGGTATTGTATATGATGTATCTATGGTTTTAGTTCTATTCTCGGGAGTCTGATCATCAGACCGGTACACTTGTATTTATTCTGCCTTGTTAACCACGTGGGTGGTTGACGGCGTTGTAGCACCGAAGCGTTTAGTTAATGTTTAGTTGTTTATTTCCGCTGCGATTTCAATTAGTTGTGAAGTACGATGTAGGGGTGTTACAGATGTACTGCAATGCTTATTGCGATGTGATGTTATATGCTGTTAAAATGTGGAGTATGTGGATCATGGATATGAATCCCAGTTTATAATAAGAGGTGTTTAAGGATAACCCGATTAGTGGGTAAGTGCCGTCTATTAAGGAAGTAGCTCCATTAGAGGAGAAACACTCTAGGGTTAAAGAACACAATGAGTGGTTTATTAAGTGTAGATGTGTTGTTTGTCTGTTGAGCCCTATTGTTATGTGTATGTAATGTGTTATGTGTTTATGGTTACATGAATGGTTAAAATATAATCAACCGCATGCTAAGATGACAAGTAGTCGTGCGTGGCCCGGTAGCATGCGGGCTGTGGGATTACCATACCAGCAAAGGTGCTAAGCCCCTTGGGGCCACCCTTTCCTTCCTTTTCTATTTCAGGTACAAGGAGCTGGCAGCCGTTCGAGAGTAGGACGGGGTAGTTGTTTGTACATGGGTAGTCATTTAAGTTGTATATGTACAGTAGGTGTAGTAAGACCGAAATTGTTATCGGCATTAGTTTGTAAATACTCGGTACAGTTGGAAGGTATATGTAAGTTGTTGTTGTTAATGGAAAGGAATAGTAATGTGTAGTCGCTCGGGAATCTAGTCCATCAGACTGATATAATGTATATGTAATACCCTTGTTAGCCACATGGGTGGTTAACGGCGTGTAACACCAACGAGTTAAGTAATGTGATGAAGTATGTTTTCCGCTACAGTTTGTTGATAAGTGTGTTGTTGTTAGTTGGGGTGTTACAAAAAGTGGTATCAGAGCGAAGTATCGCTCTGATGCCTGAATTTCCGAGCTTAGGAAGTACCGAGTTAGGATTATAGTACTTTGGGTTAAGGGTTGAGTGATAGCGTGAGAGATACGCTAGTTGGGAATTGCCAGTGTGTACTGGAAACCTACAACATCCTTCCCGTCCTCCACAATCCCTGTTTCATAACTCGGGAAAGAACGCCAGAGAGATGAAAGCCCTCTCTTACTCGGGAAAACCCGATCTGGCTGTTATTAAACATCGTTGTAAGTATGGAGAACCTGTGATACGGTAGATCCCGAAAAGTAGGAATCCCGGAGACGGTTTCCATCTGAACAATGTTAACCGCATTTAATAGCGAAGAATAAAGAATCTTGTGTATAGAAGGATGGAATTTCCGGCAACCTGGATCGACATGCTGAGCAGTCGAGAACAACCAGCTTGCGTCGCACCAACCGTGCAACAAGCAATAAATGAAGTAATGGAACCCGGGACGAGTGTCTACGGGACCACAGTTGTTAAATAGTACATCAACGGTATACCGACCGACTAAGGAACTACAACGTAGTACTCAAACAAGAGACAAGTCCCAGTAACCACGACAAATGCGTGGAACGGGCTACGAAGAGGATATAATACTAAGTAAAAGGGGACTCCAAGAATGGGGGACACCCTAGTTAATGATTATTATGTGAAGACAGTGAGAAGTCATCCAGAGGATTTAATGTCAAGACTGTAAGGTCGAGTAAAGGCCAACAAGGCCAATGATGACAGTGCGGGTAAGAACAACACCGCAACCGGTGTGTGTGTTTGACCGATAGCCAATTAGCATGGTGCACTTGCCATGGCAAGTGCTGCTATAACAGGGTTGTTCGGGAACATTTTTAGCAAATACAAAGTACTTAGTGAAGTAACATGAAGTTAAGTGAGATCGTCATAACTGTGGAAGGGCTTACCAGCCTAACCCTTGTAAATGGGAATACACCAGTCATCAAGAAGCTAGACTTGGTTAAGGCAAGAAGACGTTGTGAAACCATGACAAATTTTCTTTCAAACTCAGATTTTTTCCAAACTCTTTTCTTTCAAAACCAAATTTTCTTTCAAACCCATACTCATTTTCTACCTTTTTTTTAAGAACCAAACCAGAGAACCTACACAGGCCTCAGTGCCACAGGTAGGTTACCTAGTTTACTTTTGAATAACTGGAAGGAAACAGGTAAACCAAGGGTAACAACCCGAGGGAATGATTGAGTTCATGGTAATACAACAGGGATAACTTCCCTGATTAAGTTCGGGAAGCATAAATGCATATTGTCACAGGACAATATAAGGAGTTGACACAGAATACTTCACCTAGGTGGACGGACACTACGAGTGTACCAACTGAAATGTGGGACGATCGCACTCCGATAGGAGCTTGTGGCCTGACAGACCTACTTATGGGTTAGTTGGGTAAGTAGTAATGTATCAGTAGGGTACCCCATATGTATACGAGTAGTCCGGAACACGGAAGTAGTCGACTCCGTACTACGGTTAGCAGTATAAGTCAAACAAATGCTAAGGATTACCAAATGGTAGAAGTAAAGGAACTCGGTTAAGTTTAACGAGACTAAAGAATTAGTGAATTCATTTCAAGAAATGTTTAAAGAGTCAGAGGTGCGAAGTGCACTAACTGTTATTAAAGACATAGCATAAGTCTTAAGGACTCCTCAGGGATAAACATGATAGCTGGAACGGTGACCCACCTGCATGGCAAGGCAGATGCCTAATGTGGACACATTGATGTGCAATGAACGGGACAAAACCCCGGAATGATCACCTGGACTACCAGGGAATATCGATCTTCACAGACGAGGATAGGAAACCCAACTAAGAACGCAAAACGCATAGTTAACTAATTACCAATAAGTGCAAGCCAGATGTAAGGCATAACTTAGCAATACCCAGGAGCAGTCCTTGAAGGGTATTTGGATCAACGATTGTTAAACAAATAACGTGACAGAAACACAAGAGTTGAAACAATTACTCTGGTTTAAACACCAAAGGTAAACCCCCCACTTAACAGTAGACCCCTAAGTTGCCAAGAGACAACTTGGAAGGAATCGTGACAGTAAGGCTTATAAGCCATAAATAACATGTGTTATGTAATTTGATATGCAGGAGTTTATGTTATACAAGTAAATAGAGCGGAGAACGAACCACTACTTTAGAGTGGGGATACCTCTCAATGTTGTGAAACCGCTGAAGCGTAGTTATATGACAAGTTCAAGAAATACGTTGAGGGATTGACCATGTTGTTATTCCGGGAGAGTAGCTATCTTGCTAGCATATGGTGTATAAAGTGCAAGCACCGAGCTGAATACGCCGGCTTGTGACCGAGTGATCAATTCTCTAGGAGCATTCAGTAGTCATCCAAATGAATGACGAACCATAATACGAATGATGTAAGTATTGTGGAAGTTGATGTGACAGTAACCACATGTAAGTTAGTGTATGCAATGAGTAAGAGCACGGTGCGCAGTAAGCGACCGTTGTAAGTAGTTGGTTAAACGATAAGTGACAGCAAATAACTAGGCAGTAAGCTAGTAGCTAGTACTATAGATAAGAATCTCAGTGGAACACAGTGTGACTTCTATTGCGAATCGCATAAGAGATTTACTGCCAAGAGTTTACGCCTCTGCACTCTGTATGACTGAGTGTTTTGGTATGCTCTAGTGCAGTAATGATCGAGTGGGATAGATAGGATTGGGGAAATGTTAATTTGTGGTAGACATACACTATAAAGAGCGATGCATAGGAAATTCAAGGTCGCACCAATGAGATGATGCTGGTACACAACCAAACTTGGAGGCATGATTAGTAAAAGTGACTGCAGTGACAAGGAATACCAAAAGCCGGTATGCAATATACCTCAAGTGTGGGTAATAAACCGAGAGAGCACTACACATTAGTAGTAGCTCAACCCACCGACAGTAAGTCGGAAAAATTAAGTCAGTCATGTGGAACACATAGTTGTATACACAGTAATTGTCAGAGAAGTGGATAAAAAAGTTTGTAACTCACCGAATTCGCTCACGGTAAGAGATACCATACGTCGGTTGAGAAACCATTATTACAATAAATGGGAGATGTACAATAGAGTAACAATGACAAATGGGGCAAACTAAACTCTAAGTTATCATAGTTCTGTAGTAGAGGCCAATGAAACCATACTTCAGATACCGAATATGCATTGTGAATACGAATAAATGGCCAATTATCAATGCCTAGAAGCCTCACAGGCCAGGACCAAAACCGGTTATGAGTTAAATAAACTCCAATGAGAATTCTTGGTTTAGGGACTAAACCACCAATATGGTAAGATCCTCTAACCAGAACACATTGTATAACAGACCGCGTGGAAGCTAAAACACTTCACGACGGTAGAACATTTTAAGCCAATGTTCAGTGACTGATTACGTGGGCGTAATCCCTTTTAAGGGGGGTAGAGCGCAAAACCGCTTAGTGTATTTTACCGTACAAGTGTACGTGAACTATGTTGTGCATAGCACAAGATAATTTGTTATGATGATTGGTGCGTGTGTTATATAAACATACGCATTCATTCATGGTTTAATTGTGGTAATTGTGCACAGTAGATGCGAATACCATTGTGATAAGTGTGTTTATTTTGTTAACAGTTGTGTGTGAGAGTACAAGTGTAAGGGAGTAAAGAAACTCTCGGGGAACAAAAACCCCGACAGTGTATAAATGTAAAATCGTGTGTTGTATTTTGATAAAATATATGTAATATAGTGATTCGTGAAAGGGTATGAAACCGACATAGAACCTAGTGAGAATAACATTCCCTAGGTAACAGGATTAAAGTGAATGGCGATAACTGATAGACGGAGTTCTATCCCTTGGAGATGTAATGATTATGACTAGAAGGATTAAAAGATAGAAAAATGGTATATGCTTGAATTAGTTGTTGTTTGAAATTGAAGTGGGAGGTGAATCTTGATTTTCATGAGATCAAGGGAAGCCGAACACAAATTGGGGTGGAAGGATAGTTCAACACTGATGCTGATCACATCAGGGTTGGATGATTCTTGAAGCTCCCTTTAAGTGGTCACAAGTTATCACGCAAAGAAAAGAAGCAAGAGCATAAGTTGGACTTGGAGTTGTATGTGTTTTCAAAAGGATTTCGAATCGGTATTTATAAAACATTGATAGATACTTTACATAATGAAAGTCCTCTTACTTAACAAAGAATATTTTTGTAGTACTTACTCACGAGCCGAGGACGTATGCATGAGAAGTACATATGTTAAAAAAATTTAAGTGAATGTTTGATCTCCCAAAGGAACGGGGACAGAAGGTGTCCATCGCGACCGGGTTCTGCGGGATCACAGTGTATATAAAAGATATTTATGGTTGCCATGCATGCTAAGCCATGTTGTGTGGTATTTGTAATAAATATTATTTTGACCTTGAGTCCTAATGTGGTTGGTTATGGAAATGTTGTTATGTTACCCAGACCTATGTGTCTAAATGTTGTTATGTTACCTAGACCTATGTGTCTAAATATTGTTATGTTACCCAGACCTGAGAGTCTAAGGGTTGTTATATAAGTGAATGTTGTTAAGATACCCGGACCATTGAGTCCGAGGTTATCATGTAAGTATGTTATGTTATGATTATGTATGGAAGTGTATATGTTACCCGGACCGTTAAGTCCGAGGTTGTGATGTAAGTGTGTTTGGTTATGGAAGTTTTATTTTGTAAGTGGTCCCCGTATCCTAATACAAATGATGCTTGGGAAGTGTGAACTTCGAGGACGAAGTTCTTTTAAGGGGGGTAGATTGAAATACCCCAAACCTTGATATGTTGTTTAAACATTAAAATATGGTATTTAAAGGCTAAAAAGTGCCTTAGAAACATCAGTGAACAATTTAAACCATAGTAAAACACAATAAAGTACCATAAATACAGTTTGAGCAAAAACATGCTCTAAGCTTGGAGTGAGCTTGGTTAGGACCCAAAGAGCCTACCAAGACTTAATAATATTCAATTATGATTTAATAAGGCTAATTAAGTCCTTAGGAAAACTTGGTAGACAACTAAACCAAACAAAACACAAATAAATACCTTAAAGTCAATATGGGCAAAAATGTGCTCTAAGCTTGGGATAAGTTTGTATAAGACCTAAAGGTCATACCTATACCTTAATTATGTGTTAATTAACATATTAAACCAATTACCAAAGAAAACCAAGCTTGAAAACAAGTTAAAACACAAAATGAGCTTTAAGGAGTCTTAAAGCACATTTTTGAAAAATTGTCTTGTAAATGAGTTTTGAGTGGCTAAATGTCCATCATTACTCTTTAATTAACATGTGTACTACTTAGTATCACATTAGGAAGTCTAAATCAATGGGAAATCAAAAATTTCACAAATATGTGCCTTAGTTTGTGAATAGTAACTAAAATAAGCTAGTTTATAACATAAGTCAATATAAGTAAGTTAATTGGCCAACAAAGACTATTATACCCCTAGGTAGATGATGGGGGCCGGTGTTTATTATGGTGAGTCACCAACATGTCAAAAAATCAATTAAGGAAAGGAAGGAAAAGTAAGTAAAAGGAAGAAAGTTACTTTATAACATAAATATCTTGTAAAAGCAAACACCTCATTTCATTTCTTCCTTTCCCACTCACTTCCACCGTCTCCAACCTCCCTGTCTTCTCCATTTTCGGTTTGCTATAGCAAACCATGCCATCTCTATCTTTGAATGCTTGTAACTCCTAGCTCCATGGTCCAAATTCAATTTCAAGACCACCATTCTTCTAGTTGGGGCAAGCTCTACACTTCTATCTTTTCAAATCTTCAAAAGCTCCATTTCGGTGCCATGGAGATTCACCATTGAAGGAGCTTGAGCTCATCTTTCCACACCTTGTTGTTCTCCTTTGCTTCAAGGTGAGGAAACTCAAAGAAAAACTTCATTTCCTTTTGTTTTCATAAGTGACCGAAATCACCTTCTTCATGGTGTTTTCTTTTGCCTTGTTTTAGCTTCATTCCAATCATTCAAGGGCCTGGTGGAAACCTCTCTTGTTACATATTCAAGTTCTCTTTCAAATTTTAAGGTAAACTTCTATTTTAAGTGTTTAGAACACTTATGTAAATTTAGGGTTTATACGTGAGTTTAAGTATGAAACTTAATGCTCATTACCCTTATATGTATATTGATTAGAAAGTTGACAAGTGATCAAACTCCTTGCTGATTTTCAGTTCAAGGAAACAAGAAAGAAGTTTGAGAGGAAAAGAGGTAAACAAATTATCTCAATATAGTTTAAATGCCTTAGGAAAAGTGAGCTTGATTTGCTTAATAAAATACCTAAGGAGCCAATGGTGAATGACCTAGTAAAATGCTCTCAAGGAAACTATTAAAGGGCATATGTGTTGTTGTATGTAATTGCAGGTCAAAGGCATTATTTATGTGGGAAATTCAGTGTTTAAGGTTTATGCAATTTAAGGGCCTAAGAGCCATGTTATTTAAGGGCCTAAGTGCCAAGCAATTTGAGTTTATGCACTATATTGTGATGTAGTGTTGTTTAAAGAATTAGTTGTGTGTAAAGAGCATTTCTTGTGAAGATGAATGTCTTTGATGGTTAAAGGATGTGTATTGTGACATTAAGTGTTCTTGGATGGTAGTAAAGTGAAAAACTATGTGTTTTGGTGTAAGGTGATACAAGAGAAGCTATGGAAAAATTTAGTTGATAAACAAAGGAGTTTATGTGTTCTAATGAGATTTTATGACCTAGAAGGTACTAGGAAATTGTTAAGTGTTAAGATGGTGAAAGAAAGTGAATTATGATGTTTTAGGTGTTAAGATGCCATGGGCATTGTCTTGGAGGACTTAGAGATCAATGGGTGTTTTAAACACACCAAGGTTATGTTATGTGAAGTGCTAAGTCTTGTGCAAATTTTGGTAAACAAAGGAAGTATAATACCTTGAGAAGGATTAAGTGTGAACTTGATGAGAGATGTCAAGAAGTTTGTATAAAGGGAAGGTGGATGATAAATAATGCTTTGGAGTAGTTGAAAGAGTGATGAGAATGCATTTTGGGATAGTTGTTATCATAGGTATGGAACACCACTTGGAAACTTAAGGAAAAACTCAACAAGTGTTGTAACACCCCAACCCGAAATCCAATAACCGGTGCGATGATCACTCCCAATAAAACATAAACTGCAGCTGAATAAAATACAATAACCGGGTGGTATTACAATGCCGTTGGCCACCCTTGTGACCAACAAGGCTAACTTTAAAAACAAATCTCCAAAAGTTACGGTCCGAATACGAATACAATCCGAGATACTAGGAATCAAACTCAAAGGTACAATAATTAAGTAAAACAAATAACTAGTAGAAGACCCCCATAGCTTGAATCTACCCCACCTACACTCGGTGTGGTAATCTTCTCAACTTCAGGTACCTGAAAAATGGGGGTGCCCCCAAAGGGGCTCAGCAAACAATGCTGGTATGGAAAACGTGCAGCCCATCGGCTACCGGGCCACACCAACTACTTTGTCGAATACATGCAGTTCATTTTTGTAAAGCTGTAAGCAAGCATAGTATGATGATAACAAGTGTCCATACAAGGATAACCATGTCACATAAAACAAGACTTCAGAAGGTCAAGTTAGGTGAACTGTAATCATTTGATAATAGTCGGGTCCACACAGTGGGACTGACAGGTATTTATGAGTATGTCAATATAGTGGAGGTATAGTGACCTCGTTAAAGAGAAAGGTTGGGTAATTAGTCCCTCAGAAGATAACATAGTTAACTCCTGTCATTTAGAATGGTGGGAATCGAACCCTCGAGAGGAATAAAGTCTTCCTCCCCACTTGTACTGTTGGGAATTGAACCCTCGAGAGGAATGAAGTCTTCCTCCCCACTTGAACTGTTGGGAATCGAACCCTCGAGTGGAATAAAGTCTTCCTCCCCACTTGTACTGTTCCGTCGCGACATAAATTGAATAGGAGACGACCTGAGACAGGTACAACTCCTGTAGCATGCATGGCCAGATCCAACTGGGCTCCTTGTTCTCGTAGTATAGAATTGTTAGGTGTCATACAAGGACGTTAAACAAGAACACAATGTGTATTGTCAGTTATCACGTTTATGGATAAACGACGTTTGTTATAAAGTGAAGTTAGTGAGAGACTTGTGTACAAGTCCTCGGTACAATAAAGCGCAGGTATTTAATCCACTGGTATTGTAGTGTTGTATGCGTGGGACATACACGTCGTAGTTAGCATCAATCACGCATGTAAAACTACACAACCGTGCACAAGAGTAAAACAACATTTTACATTAATTATCTTGGTCGTTAATTCAAACAACAGATAGCACACAAGCCGGTGTAATCCGGTAGAAAAAGGTTGCAAGAATCCCATACCGTTCACCGTAATTGCAGTTGATTATACCCTGGTCAACGTCTGGTCAAGTATAGTCCTAGAATAGGATTAACTGAGAGGGTTAATTTATATTACCCTTGTATAATAACTTTATTGGATTGTTCAACAATTGCTTAGTTATTATTTCATGTGAGGTTTATTTCCTTTTTGATTTAATTATAAATCCTTAATTATATATATATATTTATCCATGTACTATTTATGTTACATGTTTTTAATTGTCTAGATGACATAGTAACTTTATAATTTCTCAACTATATTTATATGCCATACATGGACATAATATTTATAGTTTTATTATTCTCCTTTTAACCACAATTAATATTTGTTGATTACCTTTAAATTCCTTTATAACTATATAAGCCATAGTTTTAATTCCATAATTCCTTTAATCAAAATTCTTTCTTCTAATTCCTCCAAATATCCATATAGGACCTATATTTATTTAAATCTAAATTTTATCCTATTTCGGTTATTTACAAAATAACCACATTAATTCATAAACTTTATGTTTAAATTCTAATCTCATTATATTATATAGTTTTAATCTCTCATTTAATTATATTACAAAGCCACCACTAATATTTTGGTATATAGCTTTTGAAAATTAAACTTTCAAAAATTACAACTTAGCCCCTCAAATTCTCGGCCTATATTTATATATTTTCTATAATTACAATTTAACCACAAAATCTTATAATCTTTACATGATGCCTTATAAACTATAGTTTTAGTTTTAATTCTCCATAATTGCCGAATATATATATATACTCTTAAATTACAAATCTAACCCAAAGTAATTCGGCTTTATCATATACTTTCCATTAATTACATTTTCACCCCAAAACTTTATAATAGTTACTTAATAATTTATAAACTATAGTTTAAATATTTAATTCCTAAAAATTTCGAAGGTGAACCTAATAATTCTCTTAATTATGAATTCGTCCATATTCAACTCCAAACTTTCATAATAAGTTTTATAAATTACATATTAGCCCAAAACTTTATAAAATGTTATTTTAACACTTGTTTAAATTATCTAAAATTCGTAAACTTAATTCCTAACCTTATATTATATCATTCATCCCAAGGACACCCTTAACTCTCGGTTTTTATGGTATATGCACCAAACTTTGTAAAAATTACATTTTAGCCACATAACTTAAGTAATTAGCCATTTAAGCACTAAATAAATATTTTTAACTCTCCAAACTTTATAATATAAGTTTATATACATAAGTAGCTCATTAAAACCTATTTATCACTTAGACCATTCGGCCATAATTAAATAGTTACCATATAGTATATAAAAGTGGATTTATATGTCAAAATAATTATACATAAATTCATATGGGTCATATAACTCATGTAAAAATTATTGTAATGTCTTATATTGATTTTTATCTCAAAATAAGGTATGTTTGCCCTTGACAATTTGGCTTGCACTTGTATTTAACTTAGCTAAATTTTGTGACACAAAAATGTGTCTTAAGGTAAATATTTTCCATATATGTTATAGATTATATTTTTGGTATGTCATACCATATAGTTTCGGTTTTAGATACCCTAGGAGATGTACATAATTTTTGTATAATTTTTAGAAGCTTAACCAAGCTTAAAACATAAGGATTAGCTTAGTAAACTTACTTCTTAATAAAGGTGGTTAAGTGCTTGAACTCTTCTTGAATCTCCAAGCTTTCTCCAAGGAACTTTTGATGCTCCACTTCGGTTTTATGCAAGGGGTGAAGGTGTTTAGGAGTTATATCTTTAACAAAGATCTTAAGTAGATTTGTAAGTAGTTTTTCAAGGATTTACCTTAAGCTTTTCTTCTTATAAATTCGGCACACTTAAGGTGGATGAAGAACAAACTTTCCTTCATGAAAATGAAGAAGAAAAGAACCTTAGAAGAAGTAGAACTTGGTTACACATAAAAATGTGCTTTAAGGATTTTCAAGCATGAAAACTACCTTAAGATAACCTTGAGATGCTCCTTGGATTAATGTTGATTTAGACAATCTCCTTGGAGTATATGTTGATGCCGAATGCTTGTTGTTAATCTAGGAAGAGTTTTGCTTCAAGGCTTGACAAGAAATGCTAGGAAATTACCTTAAAGATGAAGATAGAAGTTAAAACTCCATTAATGGACTTAAGAGCTTCAAAGGAAGAAGATGAAGGAAGAAGAGAGACACTTACCAACCGGTTGCAAGAAGGAAATGAGATGGGAATTGCAACCGTAGGCTTAAGGCAAGCTTGGTAAGGATTTTTGTTTTGTTTATTCTAATGTTAATTTGACTAACCTTTCCATTTGTTTATTCCATAGGTTATTGGCTCAATAAATGCCCATGTTCTATGCTCATAATCGGCCATGATACAAGACAAGGCAAGGGGGAACAATTATGGATGCTAAATGACAATGTAAGTTAGGTAAGGTTCTTATTCTTTGATTTTTCAATGTTAAAGCTTGTCCTCTTCTTCCCTTGTAGGTGGCCAGTTTTTAGGTCTGCTTGGAGCCTCTCAATCGGCAGCTTGGAGCCTTAGACAAGCATGGGGTGGTCACATGCAATTAACAAATCAAAAGGTAAAAGCTAGATCTACTTTTTGGCTTTAATTATCTTTACTTTTGTCAAGCTAACATGGCTTGTTTTCTGGCAGGATTTCGACAGCATGGAGGTCAAATGAGACCTACATTCCTTTGCCATTAAGTATTATAGCACATGGGAAGGTGAGTCATCATGTCTTATGCCTTTTATAAGTTTTTAATGTAAGTTTTATACTAGTTTTTGGACTGAAAGTCGGCCCCTATAGAGCACCTTGTTTGACACTTCCTTTAGTTGATTTAGAGAGTCAATTTAACCCTATTTAAGATTCATAATTCGTAGCATGTCAAAAACTACAAGGTAATTGCGTAAAACGCGTTTTAGTGACACCCGAAGGTGCGTTTTTGTGCTCTAAGGAAATTTTGGGAAATAACTTGTCTTTATGAGTTCCAAGTGTTTATAAACACTTATTATAGTAAATAATGATATATTAAGATGTTACATTGAGTTATATGAGGTTACATCCACTCATAACATAATTTCCGGGCTATCGGGACACTCCCGAGGCAAAAAGGAGCGTTAAGAAAACCTCCTGAGGTTTTTGTTGAATTTTGAGAAACCACTTCATGGGTTCTCTTTAGTATGGTTAATAATGATTTAGGAACTCAAAGAATTAATTTTATAGGAGTTTGTGCCACCTCGGCACTCCTCCGGGCTTTTCGTGCTTTAAGGGGCGTGTGTGAGCACTCCCAAGCGTTTTGTGTTTTTGACTAAATATAGCTTAGGGAATATGTTTATATATTCATATAATGAGTGTATGACCATTT
Source organism: Limonium bicolor (assembly GCA_023374045.1). Classification (NCBI taxonomy): domain Eukaryota; kingdom Viridiplantae; phylum Streptophyta; class Magnoliopsida; order Caryophyllales; family Plumbaginaceae; genus Limonium; species Limonium bicolor. Next base: position 137,912,390 of record CM041781.1, read on the forward strand.
GGTTTGAGTTTTAGAAGGTCATACAAGGTCATGTTTGATCATATGTGAAATACCCCGAACTTAAATATAAGGATTAAAATTAATCTAATACGTATTTAAGGGCCTAATGGTACCTAATTAATATTGGTAAGGAAAAATAAATCCAAAAGAAATAAAGAAACGCTTAAAAGGCGGAAAACGCTAAATAAGCGTTAGATAACCATAGGAGGTATGAGGCCTCGGTTAGCGTATTATACGGATCCTAAAGGTTTAATAAGACCTAAATAATACATGGGAACAACTCCCGAAGAAAACGGATCCAAATAATGAATTAAAATGTTAATAGAGCTTTAGAGCACGTTTTTCGAGAAAAACCGAAAACGTGACTTTAAGTGGTCAAACGAACCCGTAAAAATTATAAATCATTAAATAATAATTATTAAGAATTTATGGGAGCTTAATAGTTAATAAAAATAATTAAACGAGGAAATTCTGGAAAACGGGCCCGGTAAGTGAACAGTACCGAAACCGGGTAAATAATGAGCGTTTTCTTAAAAGACGAAAAACGCTCCAGCTAGTATACTGTAAGGGGGCCGGTTTTTAAAGAGTCAAAAACTCCCTCACACACACATGTAACTAGCTAATTAATAAGAGAGCTAAAAGCAAAAAGCAATAAAGTAAAAGAATTACTTTATGCCTTTCCTTCACCTCACTCTCACAACTCACTCATCTCTCTCTTTCCTCTCCCCCTCCACCGATTTCTCCCTCCTCTCTCTCTGGTTTGGGCGATTTCATGGAGTCCACAAGCCTCCCATGGCTTCTCCTCTTTCTCCACATGCTCTAGCTTCATTTGAACTCCAGAGGTAAAAATAACTACATATTTGAACTCCCCTCATCCTCCTCTATCATTATCTCTTTTCAAAATTCAAAAAGGATGAATTTCGTCTCCATGGGTTTTCCCCATTTGAAGAGAAAAGCACACCCTTATGGAGCTTGGAGTCTCCTCTTTCCAAAAGGTAAAAATCTACATGAAAAACTCATGTTTTCCCCACCTTACTTCATAACCGATTTTTGCCTCTTTGTAATGCCTTGTTTTTTTTTCTCTCTCTTTTGAGCATAATATCAACCTTGCAATGGTGGTGGATTCACCTTCTTGAACCAAGGGCTAAAACCCCTTCTAAAACTCTCCAATGGTAAACCCTAGAAATCTTGCTTTAAGCATTTCAATGAACTAGCATTAAATTAAAGGTTAGTATATTAATTGTAGTTGTTTTGTGTTCATTGGGTGATGGGAATGGAGTTTGGAAACTCCATTCCCCACATGGCCGATTTGGGCAAGAAAGAAAGAAGTGGAGAATTGGAAAAGGAATGATGGAATTATAAGCTCAAGGTAAGAGCCCTTTACTAATGTTAATTTTGATGCATTAGACTAATAAGAATGGGCAAACTAACTAAAGAACCCAAAATCTTGTATTGGTATTGTAGTATTGGAAGTTTGAGTATTTGTGAAATTAGTATGTGAATTGTAGGCCTTGGAGCCAAATGATTGTGTATGAGTATTAGTATTGATATTTGATGGAGTATTGGTGTATTGGGATGAATTTATATTTGTATGTGTGCTGGTAGAACCCTTGTGGTTTGGCTAGAATAGGGATGAATTGATGAGAAAGGAGATGTGTGGATGAGTAAGAAAAGTAGATGAACTATGGCAAAATTTTGGTAGGAATAGGTACATGTGTGGATGACTTGGTGAATGGGAGAACCAAGGTGTGTATTGGGAGATAGTAGGGATGTTAATGACCATGGAATGGTGGTAGTGGTATGTGGTGAGGAGAGTATAAAATCTGTAGCAAGAAGTATTGGATTTCATTGGAGGAACTAGGAAGAATTAGAGTACAAGTCCTAGTAAAGTGAATGTTGGACTTGGGTATAGATGTGTAATTGTTTGGAAAGGTATTTGGGATGCTAATAATGGTATTGGTAGTAGGAGTATTGAGTGTAAGAAGTTGGAACAAAAATCTGTAGCATTGAAGGATGAAAATCTGTTGTAAGTGTGGAAAGGAAATAAGGAAATTGTGTAAGATGATTGATGGATTTAGTAAGGAACTTGGTGGATGAACTAAGGGGTATTAGGAGGTTTAATTAGTGTTAAAACATGTGGGATTAAGTGTAGGAACAATGGGGAAGTAATGGGTAAGAAAAGGGACTGAAACAGAAACAAAATGTAATTACTGGGTCGGACCGACCTTGGGGACCGGACTTGCAAGGTCGGTCGAGCCCAGATTTACAAGGGACGGAAACCTTCTGGAATGGACCGACCTTGGGACGGACATGCAAGGTCGGTGGCCAGAAGAAATCCCGTAATGTAACTTACTGGAATGGACCGACCTTGCGACCGGACTTGCAAGGTCGGTCGACTCAAATTTTCCCCGTCTTGTAACTTTCTGGAACGGACCGACCTTGCGACGGACTTGCAAGGTCGGTCGGGCTAAAATTCTCCGTCGTGTAACTTACTGGGATGGACCGACGTTGAGACCGGACTTGCAAGGTCGGTCGGCCCTGAAATTTTCCAGCGTAATTCCTTACTAACTTCGACCGACCTTGGGACCGGACTGTAAGGTCGGTTGGGTCTTACAAAAAAAAAATTTAAATTTAAATTAAATTAAATAATATATATATATATATGTATAATATGTGTATACCCACATGTACATATGTACATATATGTAAGTATACCGATGTTAATTAAGAAAACTAACTTAAAGGAAGTAAAACAATGTGTAAGTATAAGAACATTAAGTGAAACCGAACAACGGGACAACGGGGTAAGTACGGAGTAGCATTATATATGTAATGTAATGCGTAGTATTGATTGAACCGTTGGCATGTAGCAGGGGTTCAATAGGACTCGAGGAACAAATAGGACTAAGGAACAAGAGGGCACCGTAAAGTAAATCGCAGAAAAGGTATGATGTTTTCTTCGTGCCCTGTATCCTAATCTGGTTACCCCGATTTGTGTGCTTATTTGATCACCTAAATAAGATAAATGCATGAATCGGACTATATTGCACTTACCTGTGCTTGACTTATGTTGTTCTTGATATTTATGTCTTGAACACTAGTTTGTATAATTCATGAATGTATGAATGATGATGAATGGTATTCGAATCTTGTATTGTACTTAAGTATGTATTGTATTTTGTATAAATGAGTATGAGCATTGTAATTGTGTATGTGGCTTGTATGAATGACTTCTGCTAATTCCTAACTACCTAACCCCTAACTTAAGTGAGTAAACTGGAATGAGTAGAAGTCCGATATAGCTCGGCCACGCGTGAGGATGAGGAGACACAAGAGGTTGGATCCGATTCCTGGTTCTTAAGCTGGTCCACGGCCAAATCCCTTAAGTGGGTGGAGCATCCTGGATTAGTGAACCAAGTAAATCCCGGTGGTGGGACCGAGTAGTTCCCGGGCGGAGGTCCCGACGACTTAACATGAGTAAGAGAAAGTAAGTAAGTATGTATGAGTATGATGAGTATGAGTAGAGTATGTATGCGTATGTATGAAGTAACGAGTAAAAGAGTAACTCCACCGATTAATCGGGGGACAATGAAGCTAACAAGTATTGTATACTGTGTATGTAATGAGTATCTGCATTCGGAAGAAGGTAAGTATGTATTGGATAGTTATATTGATTCCTTGTACGTAATGAAGTGTATGTATGTATGCCTTGGTAAGTATTATTGTATTGTGTGTAAGAGCATGTATGCATGTATTTTGTATGAAAATGAACTGCATGTATTCGACCAAGTGGTCGGCGTACCCTCACTAGTACGCGGGGTATGCGGTTATCATGCCCAGCGAAAGCTGACCCCTAGGGGAACGTTTTAGTGTGCAGGTACCGAAGCGAATATGGTCAAGGTAAGAGACCGGAGGCACACCCTTGTAGTTAGAAGTAAGTAGTTTGTGAGGAACGGGTAGTAAGTAGCCTCTTAGTGAGTACGTATGAACTTGGAAGAGGTATTATACTTGTATAAGGATCTTAGTAAACTCGGTATGTGGATTATATTGTATTGTACTTGAAGTATTGTATCGAATGGAAGATTGTGGCATTTATTGGTATACGGAGTATATATGGTAGATAGGTAACACTCGGGATTCCGGTCCATCAGACCGATGCTGTATGTAGTAGCAGTAGCTTTGTTAGTCACGGGGGTGACTAACGGCATTGTATCACCCACATTATGTAAGTATGTATCAGCTGCGTGTATCTGATGTGTAAGGAGATTGGACGGTAAGCACTGTATTAATGGTAGGGGTGTTACAAAAAGTGGTTCAGAGCGAAAGTATCGCTCTGATGACTGGAAATACGAGTTTAGGAACACGAGTTAGGAATAGAAGCTTAGGCTAAGGGCTGAGAGTTAGCATAGATATGCTAGTTAGGAACTACCGGTGAGTAACGGATACCTACAATACCAGTCCCGCCCGCCCGCGAACCCATTGTATAACTTGGGAAAGGACGCCAGAGAGAAGGGAGTCCTTCATACTCGGGAAACCCGATCTGGCTGTTGTGAAGCAACCACACAGTAACAAGAACCGATATATGGTAAATTCCAAGGACTGGAAGACCCGGAGATAGATCCCGGCTGAACAACAATACCCACACTTAATAGTGATAGGATGAGCACTCCAATCACCAGGAGGCGGCAACTTACAACAACATGGGGTGACATGCTCAGCAGTCGTGAAACCTAGCTAACCAACCAACAGCGGGAAGGAAGCACTAACCGTGCAACAAAATGGAAAAAGGAGTAGTAATGGAACCCGCGACACAAGTCTGCGGAGTAGCAGTAGCTAAATGATACCACCAACGGTATACTAACTGACTAAGAACATAGTCAGAAGCGATTAACTCCAAATTACAACGCCAAAAGGTTGCAATACCTGGCCAATATAGCTCAGACAACTACAAGAACAACCATGAGATATAACCCAATAGGAGTACAAGAGTAGTGCCTAAACAGGGAAGGCTCAGTAACCACCACAGATGTGTGGGAACGAGCCACAAGGAACGACACTAAACCATAGAGTGGGAATCTCCAAAGATTGGAGAAGTACCCAGATCTACGACAGCTATGTCTAGACCACCAAGAAGCTACCTAAGGGATCGAGTATACCAATTATAGATCAATAAGATCGAGGGAAGAGTCAACAAAACTATCAAGTACCAGTGAAAACCATACCCTGACCGGTGTAGGTTTACCCAAAAACCACCAATACCACGCACTTGCCACGGCAAGTGCAGCAAGGACAGGAACATACAGAGGAACCCTAACACGTCACAAGTACATAGTAATGTGTTGTGACCATAAAGAAACAACTACAGGATCACACATCCTAACAACTAGAAGTATGGAACCTTGGGAAGGCTTAACGGCCCGACCCCTGTATTTAGAACATACCAGTCAGTGAGAAGCTGGACTTGGTAAAGATTTTGAACATGGCTACGCCATGAAGAACTTCTTTTAACACCGAACCATAATTTTCAAACCAAGTTTTCTTTCAAAACCACAAACCTTCTTTTAAAACCTTGGATTTTAAAAACCGAACCAACATAATTACGGTGAGTATCATAGAATGATACAAGAGGAGTTGGCAACAGAATACTTCACCTAGGCGTGTGACGAACACTACGAGTGTACCCGTTACGGGATGTGGGACAACCAAACTCCGAAGGAGCTTGCGGGCCTGACATATAGTTGGGTAAGTGGTAACGTATCAATATGGTACCCCACGTATGTATACATGTAGTGTGCGACGCACGGGAAGTAGTCAACTCCGTTCTACGGACCATGAGTGAGTTCAAATCAGAACAGCTGGACACCTCAGACGATCAAGTATCAAGGAACTCAGAGAATCCATCTGAAGATGAGGAATAAGAACTAGGAAGTGCAAAGAGCACATACTAGTAAGTATAGACATTGGATATGTCTCAAATAATCCAAGCCATTACCTGACAGCTGGATGGAATACCCAGCCTAAACACAGTAAGGCGAATGCCTAACGTGAACCTAACAACGCTCAATAAATGGGGCTGAGTTCCCAAGAGCAACCCCAAGATTACCACAAGTATAATCCATCATTGAAGGGGATGTCAAACCTAGTCTTAAGCACTAGGAACAAGTGTAAACAGTCTACCCAAGGACGGGAGACGTCATAACCCAAAAAGGGACAACTCAAGTACAATACCACAAGACGGTACAGTGGACAACATATCATAAACGTTAGCCGGATGTAACAGCATAATCTAACAACACCCAGGAGCAATCCTTGAGGGTGACTGGATTAACAACAGTCAAACAAAGTGTCAAGACAAGAATACAGGAGCTGGGACGAGCACTCGGTTAAGACACCGAAGGGATTTCACTTGACAGGAAATACCCTAGTCTACAAAAGGCACTGACCAGCACCAGATTGCCTAAGAGTCTCCTATGAACGGAAGCGTGATGTCACGACTTACCACGGAGCCCAGCAATACCTCCAATGAAATACCCCAAACCTAAGTATGCTAAGTAAACATCAAATTATGATGTAGTTAGGCTAGAATATGCCTTAGAAAGATTGGTAGACAATTTGAACCAAGGAAAACACAAGAAAATGCCTTAAGGGCAATTAGGGCAAAAATGTGCTCTAAGCTTGGAGAGACTTGGGTGAGTACGCAAATATCATGATAAGACCTTAGTAATATTATAATGGTCATTTTAAACCAATTACCAAAGAAAACCAAGCTTGAAAACAAGTTAAAACACAAAATGTGCTTTAAGAAGTCTTAAGGCACATTTTTGAGAAATTGTCTTAGAAATAAGTTTTGAGTGGCTAAATGCCCATGATTACACCTTAATCAACATGTGTACTAATTAGTATCACATTAGGAAGCCTAAATCAATGGGAAATCAAAAATTTCCCGAATATGTGCACTAATTAGTGAATAGTACTCAAATAGTGCTAGTTTTGACTTAAGTCAACTTTAATTAGCCAAATGGCCAAACAAGGCCTTATGTATCTGGTATACCAAGGGGGGGGGACGGTTTTTAATGGTTACTCACCATTAGTAGCCAGCACATTAAAGGAAATGAGAGGAAAAGTAGTAAGTTCACTATTCACCCTTTTATAAGATAAATATCTTCTTTAGCTTACCTCTCTCCTCTCTTCTTCATTTCCCTTCTTCTTCCACGGTTTTCTTCTTATTCTCTCTGTTCTAAACCGTTCCCAAGCAGCCCCATTGTTGCCTCACCTTGCCTTGTCCATAACTTGCTCATTTTAGCTCCAAATCAAAAACTAAGCATAGATTTCTCTTAGTTAGACCAAGGCCTTGCTTCCTATCTTTTCAAATTTGAAAAGCCTCATTTTGGAGCCATGGGAAATCGCCATTGAAGGGGGAAAAATAAGTTTGAAGAGCTCATTAGCTTCTCCATTCTCTTAAGGTAAAGAATATGTAAGAAAAACTAGGTTTCCACCATTCTTCTCCATTACCGAAAATTTATACTCATGGGGCTTCATTTTTATGCCTTGTTCTAGCTTGTTTTCTATTCTCCAAGGGCTAGAGGAGGTCTGTAACACCCCATCCAAAGCCTATCGTGGTTATCGCAAACTGAACACTTAATCAAATACGTCGCAGCGGAAATATACAACACCTGGACCTTGCCACGGTCTGATCGTTAGAAAATACCGGCTTAAAAGCTTACAATACTTATCCAAAAATACTTATCCAGCTTAAACATCAACATTCATAATACCACAACCAACCGAGTACTAGTAACTTAAACATAATCCTCAACTTACATCAGTTTAATATAAACAGTCGGGTGCACAGGCGCAACCCGAACTCAAATAAATGTCCCACCCTAAGACTAACCGCTCCTACTCTCGTAGTGCGTCCTCATGGGCCTCTTACCTGCAAGTGTAAAAATAGCCCCCGAGGGTCAGCACGAATGCTGGTACACCCTCTCATGGCCCCCAAGCTAACGGGGCTACGACGACTAATTGTCGATAGCATGGAAATTGATTACATACACAAGCATAATATGAAGTGCAATAACAATAACCACAGATGAACATATATAGTTCACAACCAATGAACGACTCAAGCGTTCCCTTAACAAGTGGGTTAGTAACCCTCTCCTTAGTCCTCATTTCCTTAATCTCAGTTCCTTACCTTACCTTAATCTTAATCTTAATCTCAATCTTAATCTCAGTATACAAACCTTTCCTGGAAGGGATTGGTTGTAGCTTAATTCGAACCTGGGATTTAGGTGATCCCACCGCACCATCTTAATGCCACCTACTCTGGACGGGAGTCCAGCGCAGCTGAGCCGGCAACCGGCCCTAGGCTACAAGTCCGAAGACAAGTCCTTAAGCGGAGGGCGGATCTGATCAGATACCGTCCCCTTTTCCTTTGCATGCATGACCGGAGATCGGTCCCGGGTTTTCCTCACTCAAGTTCCAGTTAGTAGACACCTTAAACACCATGTGCTAGCTAAGCCTTATTGGGCATTAACCAACAACCATCAAACTTAACTCTTATTCTTAACTCAGTAAGTACTAATCTTGGTTAGTAACCATCTCAAATCTCGCGGGTTAGTGTAAATATAACACAATCACAACGAGAGCAATATAAACCGGTTGCATGCTTTATCTTGTTTTAGTCATAGCAATTAAACAGATAGCACACAAGCCGAGGGACACCTCGTTAGCAAGCAGGTCACAAGAAGGATTGTACCGTCACCGTCGACGATCGTTTGGTTTATCTCCTTCCAAGTCCCAATTCACAAAGCCTAGAACATTGATTCAGTTTTAGGTTTTATCAATCCAACTCAATAGAATTACTTAACCTTCCTAGACATCAACCTTTACCCATTGTTTTTCACTAGCCTTATGGTTTTTAACTTGACTCCTAAGTACATCATTTCCTCATTATTTATTACACTTACTCTCCCACTTAATGACCATCATACCCACCAAAGAAGTCCTTAACAATCTCATAACATCCATACTTAATTATCCCCATCATTTACTAACCTTAAACAAGTTGTTTTGGTCCATACAGTGGCCCGTCCGAACTTGTGTCCGGACTTCCCAAGTTCGGACACAAGTCGAGACTCAAAACTGAAAACAGACGCCTGTCCGAACTTGTGTCCGGACTTCGGAAGTTCGGACATGGGTCGAGGAAAATTCAAAGAAGTAGACACGTTCGAACTTGTGTCCGGACTTCCAAAGGTCGGACACAAGTCGAGACTCTGAAAATTTTCACGCAACAGGGCCTGTCCGAACGTCCATGTCCGGACGGATGTTCGGACAAGGCAAAACACTCATTTCTAAGCCTTCAAACACTTAACCAATTTTCACAACACTTCACTTAAACCCTCATAATGTCCTAACATCATTTGGTACACTTATACCCTCATACAACATCCATAAGACTCATTTTCTATCTCCTTAAACACATTAAATCATTCACCAAGATTCACCTTAATCATTATACATTTTCCTTGTAATAATGCTAACACTTGTAATGCCTTCCTCTAGGTTCCTAGGTGGTGGTTCATACCTAATGTAACCACTATGCCAAATGTTTTCCTCACCACCATAACATCATCTCCCAAGCATCTCTCACTATCTAAAACTCTCTTAAGCATTTACTTAATGTTCCTTCACAACCTAAACTTCCTTCCTAGTTGTTTACCAACTTTTACCTAAGTTCTAAATACTCAAATACATTCTCTTGATTCATAATCCTCCATGGTGATACCTAAGTCATTATAAGTCATTAAAACACCTTAACTTCACCCTTTTTCATCAAGACAACGTATAGAACATTCCTAGTACTTCCTTAGTCATTAAATTCCCTTTAGAATATCCTAAAACTCTTAAACTCTCCTTTAAATTTTTGCCATAGGTTCTCTATAATAGTACTCCCTAACACATGGTTTTTTCTCCATCAACAACCATATCACCCAGATTCTCACCACAACAACTTAACACCCATTTACACCACCAACAACTTAACACCCAATTTACACCAAAACCACACCACATCATACATATAGTGCTTAACTTAATATGCTTGGCACTTAGGCCCTTAAATGACAATAATCTTAACCACTGAATTTCCACAATATATGCCTTCAACCTGCGAATACACTCAACAAGGCTCCCATTGAAATAAAATGCTTCTTGGTACTTCACCTTTTATTCTTAAACTATCTCTTTTCTCATTGCTCCTTAGTCACAAGTTCACAAGAATAGTCATTGTTTCTCCTAGGTTTTATAGCACCTTCCCAAATAAACTCTACCTAAACTCATCATATACCTACATCTCATTCCCTTAAACAACAAAACACCTTAGGTAAGTAATTTACCTTGTTTTCTCACAAGCTTAAAAGCTTTCTTCCTTAGGTTTTCCTTTGTTCAATCTCGGTCACCAATGTGATTCTCTTTGCCATGTTCTAACCAATATCCAATGACTCCAATGAGTACTAGATAACCACATTAACCTACGGAACAAACCCTAGGTTTAAAAATAATGTTTTAAGGTATTAATGTGATTGTTTTACCTTGGTTTTTTTTTCTCAGACAAACTTGGATGTGAAGCAAGAAGGACCTCCTCTCCCCTTTGAAGAGTAGAAACAAGCCGAGAACAAGGCATAAACATGGAGTCCCTGAGTTAAATATATTTTCGGACATGTGAAGAAAATGGTGGAAACCTAGATTTTTCTTACACTTTCTTTACCTTAAGAGGGTGGAGATGCCATGGATCTCCAAACTTGAATTTCCTCCTCTAATGGTGGTTTTGACTTGGCCCCAAAAATGAAGCTCTTGAATTTTTTGAAAAGATAGAAAGGAGGAGCTTGAGCTAACTAGAGAGTATGTATTTTGTTTTGGATTTGGAGCTAAAACAAGATGTAGCCAAGGGAGATGGAGCTTTCATGGAGTGAGCTCTACGTGAATGGAGAAGAGAAAGGAGCAAGAAATCGTGGGCAAACAAGGGAAGAATGAAAGAAGTGGAGAGAAGTAAGTATGTGATATTTCTTAAAAGGGAATAGTGTTTTTACTTTATAACTTACTTATTTTGCTTTCTCTTTACTTAGCTTAGATAAGTGGTGGTGAGTCACACATAAAAACTGGCCCCCTTTATGAATGAGGTAAGTTTAGTCTTTGTTGACCAAATTGTCTCACTATATAGACTTATGTGTATAAACAGTTTTAATTAATTCACTATTCCCAAAAACAAGGCACATTGTTGTGAAATTTTTGATTTCCCTTGTGATATAGACCTCCAAATGTATACATAATAGTACACATATTAATTAAAGAGTAATGATGGACATTTAGCCATTCAAAACTCATTTACAAGACAATTTTTCAAAAACGTGCTTTAAGACTCCTTAAAGCACATTTTGTGTTTTAACTTGTTTTCAAGCTTGGTTTTCTTTGGTAATTGACTTAAATGACCATTAGGATATTACTAAGGTCTTAGGACAATATTTGGGTACTCTCCCAAGTCTCTCCAAGCTTAGAGCACGTTTTTGTCAAAACTGCTCTTTTGGTTTCCTTATATTTTCTTTGATTAGAAATGTTTCTTAATGTTTCTAAGGCATTATTTAGCCTCCTTATATCTTAGTTTATCATTTAAACACCATATCTAAGTTTGGGGTATTTCAATCTACCCCCCTTAAAAGAACTTTGTCCTCAAAGTTCACACATGTGTTTAACCACTCACGGTACACATTTCTCTTAATCTTAATACCACACCTTATATTCACACTCATACATCTCAAGACTCAAAGGTCAATCTCAAATACAATACATAAGTATCATACATAACTCAAAACTCAAACTTACACCGAAGTGTAGCAACTTACACAAATTCACATCTTAAAAACCAAACAAACGACAAACATGATCGTTTCCTAACTCAAAAGCGAGGAAGCTCTACCCCCCTTAAAAAGGGGTACGCCCCGTACCCTATACAGACGATCTAGTGTGAGCCTCGATTTTAAACCCTATCCTATGTGGATTAACTTGATTGGGATCTAATCGGGTTTTAGGTCCACTTATAGCCTAAGATTAATAACTATGTCATATAACAATATTATTAAAACCTAAGCTAGCTCACTGGAACCTATTACGAGTCGCCACCTAATTTTAACCTAGATCAATTAGGAAAGGAGTTCGGGTTCGGGGGCTTGTATTCGACTTAATTAGGGTTCAATTACTTTCATTACCCTCCTAGGTCGTTTTTCCTCTACTTGGTTCAATTACGGCTTTTTACAAAGTTGTTTTTAACCTAGGTGCGCGCTTCTGTTTTTTTTTTATTTTTAACGTTTTTTGACAGAAAATTAAAGTGGAAATTAAAATTACCTAAACTAGGGTTTCGGAGGCAGAATTAGGTCAAATTTTGTTTCCGTCCGTAGCCACGAGACCTAATGTCCGAGGCACGGACCCCAGTCACACCTATATGAAAATAAAAGTCGAATTAAACATAAAACAGAAAATTGTAAAGTCCGGGCCACGGACAGGCTGTCCGTGGGCCCGGACATTATTAGAAAATCTAAATTTTTAAAATTTAAAAATTCCGCCGCCGTCCGTGGGCGTCCGAGCTTACGGACAGGGAGTCCGGGACCCCGGACATGGCGTCCGTGGGTGCGGACCGCCCTCGGACGGCGGCGTTGAGGCTGTTCCCGAAGGTGTTTTGGCTCAAATTTTATGGGTGTGTAGCCTGAAGGATTTACCAGACGTTAGTGATTGAAAGTTTTCAATTTGAATTCGAATTAAGCACGAAACTTAGCAAACAAGTTATTGGACAGAAGCTTAAACAAACAGCAATACAGAAGCGTAGAGGGGTTAGTTTGAGCCCAAATTTTGAGGCAAGACAGACAATACCGTGGAGAGTTAGGAAAGTGGGATTTATACCTGTTTTACCTTCGGATTCACGGTGATTCTTCACACCGGGATTCGTCGAATGCTCCGTTGATGGCAGTTCCGGATTGAGTTCGACCCGGGCTTCTGGTTGTTGATTGTTGATGATGTTCTTCACGTTTTGGAGGTGGTTTGGTTGATGTTTGATGATTGTTGATGTGTTAGGAGTTGAAAAGTGTGTTTAGGTGGTGATTTCGAGAGATTTTTGATGTGATTTTGGTGCTTGGATGTGTAAAAACGTGAGGAGAATGAGACGGCTAGGTTTTCTGGTTGCTTAGGGTTCTTGAGGTTCTCCTTTGATCATGGGATAAGGTTCCTTAATAGACTTCCTTAAAGATAGAAAAATCCGGTAAAAACCGAGATTTACCGACGTTTTAGCTCAAGGGCTTCCAAAAGGAATTTGATTATGAAATTTCACATGGGTAAAGGATGATAATTCTGATTTTTCTAAAGTGAGATCGAATTTTTTGGGTATTGGAATATTTTTAAATTCAATTTCTCGTCAGATTCAATCAGAAATTGCTAAAAATTATTGGAAATTCGAAAAATCAAAATTCCAACGCCATTATGCTTAAAATGTCATCCTCTATCATGGGTTAAAAATCAAAGCATTTCAAGTTGATTTGACCCTTATTTGGAGGAGAGAGAAAGCCTATAGGGGCTTAGGAGCCTTGAAAAATTATGAAAATGCCCCTGGAGATGACTAAGCTGTCCCTAGTACTCTGAAATGTGCCGATCGAACTGGGAACCCTTGCTACTAGCCTATTAGTAGAGACTCTCCCCCGGGGGTTGAAATTTTGGGTATAACATTGCCCCCCGTCAACTAGACTTTGTAATGGAAATGAAAAGGCTAGTTGATGCTTGAGTGATACCCCAAAATTTTGGATCTTAAAGGCCCCTCGTGCAACTGAAATCCGACAAGTTGTGTCGAGCTATTCTAAGGCGCTGACTACCTATGAGTAAAGTGGAAGGGTGTCGAGTGGTTCTAAGGCGTCGACCACCTAAAGGTAATGATGAAGTAATGTCAGACTATTCTAAGGCGTCGACTACCTATAAGGATGATATGATGTCAAGCTATTCTAAGGCGTTGACTACCTATAAGGATGATATGTTGTCGAGCTATTCTAAGGCGCTGACTACCTATAAGGATGATATGTTGTCGAGCTATTCTAAGGCGCTGACTACCTAAAGTGATGATATGCTGTCGAGCTATTCTAAGGCGCTGACTACCTAAAGTGATGATATGCTGTCGAGCTATTCTAAGGCGCTGACTACCTAAAGTGATGAAAATGATGTCAAGCTATTCTAAGGCGTTGACTACCTAAAATGTGGAAATGAGATAATGTCAAGCGATTCTAAGGCGTTGACAACCTAAAAGGATGATATGATGTCAAACTATTCTAAGGCGTTGACTACCTTTAAATGGAATGAAGTACGCCGAGCATTCTAAGGTGTCGGGAACCTGAAAGCGAATGAAATACGCCGAGCATTATAAGGTGTCGGGAACCTGAGATTAAACGGGACACGCCGAGCATTATAAGGTGTCGGGAACCTGGAATGCGCCGAGCATTATAAGGTGTCGGGAACCTGGAATGCGCCGAGCATTATAAGGTGTCGGGAACCTGGAATACGCCGAGCATTATAAGGTGTCGGGAACCTGAAGTTGAATAGATTAGCCGAGCATTATAAGGTGTCGGGAACCTGAAATTGAGAAGATGTAATGAGGTTGATGTGTGTGTGCCTAAATTGACGAATTAAAGTAGGACCTATGGGTGCCTAAGTGGAATGGTAGGAAATTGGGTTCACGACGAGCCTGAGGTTGAGTTCATCTATTCTGGTGAATCTGAATCTTTGGCTGAGAATCTGCATCTCTGAAATTTGTACCTTCGGCTGAGAATCTGTATCCCTGAAGAATCTGCACCTTCGGCTGAGAATCTGCATCTCTGAAGAATCTGTTCCTTCAGCTGAGAATCTGTATCTCTGGTCTATGATGAGGAGTTTCGTACAGACGGATGCAAGGTAAACTTTATGCAAATGATCATGATGAAAGTTGATTATGAAAGTGCCAAACGTGGCAAAGATGATATGCATGTCAAAATACAATCAAAGTGTATGTAGGAAACTTGTCCAAACAGAAATCGTTGGAAAATGTGCCAAACATGGCAACATTAAGGGTCAAAAATTGTCCAAAGCAAGACATTGCTAGAAAGTGTGCCAAATGTGGCCATGATGAGGTTTATGAAACCGAAGTGTTTGAGGGAAAGTTGTTCAAGACAAGAATTGTTGAAAGAGGTGCCAATGTGGCAGTGTTTGTGAAGAAAATTCTGTTTAGTGAAAAGGAAAGTGAATTATCATTTCCTAACTATAGACTTCGGACTTGTAATTTATCTCCTACGAGATGAACATGCCGCCGGTGGGGTATGGTGTATGATGTGAAGGTAAGGGCTTATGTGGGCCTGTGGTGTTTGATGTGCAGGTAAGGGCTTATGTGGGCCTGTGGTGTGGTGGTGTGGAGGTAAGGGCTTATGTGGGCCTGTGTGGTGTATGAAGTGAAGGTAAGGGCTTATGTGGGCCTGAGGTGTTTGATGTGCAGGTAAGGGCTTATGTGGGCCTGTGGTGGGATGGTGGTGGTGATGTTGGGCTTTGGGTTCCAATTGGTGTTGTCATAGCAATTGTTGGAACCAACAATTGCCCCCGGTATTTTTCCCTTAAGACAATCTGAGCTAGAGTTCATGGCAATCGATCGTTCCGATCGATTGCCCCCAGTATTTCTTTGATCAAACGTGCGAACGAGTCTCGTCCTCACAGGGTCAGGCTTATGTTCTGATTTGGTGCTTCCTAACCTACACTCGACGTGTTTGGTGTTTACACTCATTTCTCACTTACGGTCAAACTTCTAGACCATTGAATTTGATATTTGATGAATTTACGCATTCGATCTGTTACTTTCACGTGATTGGATACACAACTATCAAGTCGGAAGTCTTTAAAGCTTATAACATGGCCATGGGGTGATGAAAGACAACGGGACCAAGGAGGGATATTTCAGGTATGTGGAGCTATAAGGGTGACCAAAGCTGCAACTTTCACCTCTCTCGGCCTTGAAGTCGTCTAGCTGCTTTGTTGTCGTTGTTTTTGAGCTTCTGGACTTGGACTTTGAAGTTGTCCTTTACACCATTTCTCTTCTCTTTGTCATTGGATTTCTTCGAGGCACTTCGGGTTTGCCTTTTTTCTTTATCCTTTCTTGACTTTGCCTTCGGGGTTCTGTGTTTCCCGGTTTTGGGCTTCGAGAGCTGTTTTGATGTGAGCTCTTTGGATCCTGTGTCACTCTAGGACCATTTGCGGATCACTTTGTCATGCTGATAGCGGCATTGCTTCTTCGGACTGATGAGAATGTTATCTGAGAGTCGGGCTCCTCGCCTCCTTTGGTCACCGGGTCGGACATTCATCATGGCTGGGTTATTTTGTGGAGCTCATAATATCGAAAAGGGATATATGAAAGGCTCAGTGGGGGTGCCTAGGGTTTAATGACAGGGTTTACAAGCTTTTGGCTATGTGGTGCTGTACCTAGGTGCTTCGTCATTCCTGATAGTTGTGTATCCATTCTTTGTTACTTTTCGCAGATCTAAGAGTAAATTTACAAATTATCTCCTTCGGTCGGAGTTATGCCGTTTACCTCACCCTTTGTATGTGGTCTCACCGGAGTCATGTAAAAATGACACGCTCGTTCGCTCATGGTTTTTCTGCTCAAGACACTATCGTGAATTTCACTCAGAGACTAGTTCACACGCTTAAACGAAGGATGAAAGATGACGAACCTAAACTCAGATTGCCCCCAGTATTGATTTGGGGTTAATGGCAACAATGTAAAAGATATGGATTTGGAACCGCTTTGGGGGTTATTTGGATGTTTTGGGATAAGTTGTGGGGTTTGGTAAGGCATGCTCAAAATTCAGAAACAAAATTCAAGTCTTTGTGTTCCATTGTCGGGAAATAATTAATTCATGAACCATTCTCAACAGAAACCTTCTCTCTTTTTTCGTGTTATCATTTAGACTTGACAAAGTCATCCATTTGTGAACATGAGGAAGAAGATGATTTAGCAAAATCGATGCTTCTTATTAGTGGTTTGAAAACGATCATTCTTTGAAAACTTTGAGTGATGCATTTGAAAGATGAATGTTTTAGCAACTTATGCATGTGGAGACTTTCATTGCTAAAGACTCGAGTTCTCGACCTTCGAGACGTTGCTGAGATGACCGTGACCGCCTTCTTCTTGGACTAAGAGTAAGCTCTGCAAAATGCCTCAACTAGGGGTGCCCATGGATGACACGTGAAGCACTTGGGCCTGAATCTTTTACGAACTGAATGTGAGGTGCAAGGGCTGAAACAGTTTCATGAATGTGGATAGGCACTTGGGCCTAAATAATTGAAAGTGAGGCATATGGGCCAGAAATACTTTGAGGATGTGGCGCTTGGGCCGGAGTGTTGTGGGAATGTGGCACTTGGGCCGGAGTGTTGTGGGAATGTGGCACTTGGGCCGGAATGTTGTGAAGATGTGGCGCCTTGGCCAGAGTGTTTGAAAGTGTGGCGCTTGGGCCTGAGTGTTTGAAAGTGTGGCACTTGGGCCGGAATGATTTGGAATTGTGGCACTTGGGCCAGAATGATTTCAGATTGAAGTAAGAAATATGGGCCAGAGGGACTTCTAGGCTAGAATGGATGTGTGGGCCTGAATACCCTTATTCTGGAAGTGAAACAAACGGGCCGAAGGATGCCACATGGACCGTGAATGGGCCACTGGGCCGAGAGAGAAACCTTGAAGCCTAAGACTTGTTTGATGATCTTGTTGGGCCTTGAGGCCAGAAACTAGAATGAATGGGTTATGCAAACTATCTAGGATTCGAATGTTTTATGCTATGGGCCGAAATTTTAGATTGAGAGCAAAGTTCGTGGGCCAAACTATGAATTGGTCTGTGGCCCAGATGAAGTGAGTTATGAGTGTGGTACCTGGAATGTTCTGAGAATTTGGCGCCTGGGCCAGAATGTGTTTGGGCTGGAAATAGGGCGCATGGGCCGAAGTGATTTCTAAACCATGTCCTAGATGTGAATTGGAATTTGGGCCGAGTAATTCTGATTGGGCCTAAAAGATGATACTTATATCTAGGATTTTGAGCCAAAGCTCGAGTGGAAGGTCTTCCTAGACTAGAATAAACCTTGAAACGGAAAGGCCTGATGGATTTTCATGAACTGCTTTAGGTGGATTCGTTTTTCGTGGGCCTAGAACTAAATTGATAATTCAAATTGGGCTGAAAGAGAGAAATCACCTAAGTCTAAACTTTTGGGCCAGAGCCCAAACAAACAATTCATTCATTCAAACCGAACAAGGCCTTTGGGCCGCAAACAATGAAGTCGTGAATTCCAGGTTGGGCTGAGTTGACATAGGAAGAGTTCCTATCAATTTCTAGGCTGGCAGTGGGCCAGTCATACAAGCAAACAAGGCCCGCACAAATTCAACATGTCCTCACTAGACGTTTAAAATCAAACCGGGTATGGATCGATCCGGAGAGGTGCTTGGGGCATGGGCCCGGTCACCACGAAGGAATAGGGCTTGCACGCTATTCTCTTTGGGCTTCCCACTTTTTTTTCACATCACCTGAGGGTGTGCGTCTACGGTCGGGTCTTTGACTGACCAAACAATGGGCTAGGTAAGGGCACTGCCAGGAAAACGCTTGGGGCTAAAGCCCAGGCATTAAGGGGATGTGGTTAGACGACATCCTCCTCTTTTCCCCCGCTTATTCACATCACCTAAAAGGTGTGAGTCCCTGACAGGGGACCCTCAAACGGGTCCCGGGGTGAAATCGGTTCGTGTGGACCCTCGCTCTCATATGATGCAAAGGTGCAGAAATTAAAGTGCACACAAAAGTAACAAACAAAGTAATAAAGCCATAAATAAACAATTTCGAGTTAAGCCCTCTTTCTTAAAATTAAACAAGTTAAAATTAAGAAGTTTGTCCCCAGCAGAGTCGCCAGTCTGTGAGCCTCGATTTTAAACCCTATCCTATGTGGATAACTTGATTGGATCTAATCGGGTTTTAGGTCCACTTATAGCCTAAGATTAATAACTATGTCATATAACAATAATTATTAAAACCTAAGCTAGCTCACTGGAACCTATACGAGTCGCCACCTAATTTTAACCTAGATCAAATTAGGAAAGGAGAGTTCGGGTTCGGGGCTTGATATTCGACTTAATTAGGGTTCAATTACTTTCATTACCCTTCCTAGGTCGTTTTTCCTCTACTTGGTTCAATTACGGCTTTTTACAAAGTTGTTTTAACCTAGGTGCGCGCTTCTGTTTTTTTTTATTTTTAACGTTTTTTGACAGAAAATTAAAGTGGAAATTAAAATTACCTAAACTAGGGTTTCGGAGGCAGAATTAGGTCAAATTTTGTTCGTCCGTAGCCACGGACCTAATTCCGAGGCCACGGACCCCAGTCAACCTATATGAAAATAAAAGTCGAATTAAATAAAACAAAAATTGTAAAGTCCGGGGCCACGGACAGGCTGTCCGTGGGCCCGGACATTATTAGAAAATCTAAATTTTAAAATTTAAAAATTCCGCCGCCGTCCGTGGGCGTCCGAGCTTACGGACAGGGAGTCCGGGACCCCGGACATGGCGTCCGTGGGTGCGGACCGCCCTCGGACGGCGGCTTGAGGCTGTTCCCGAAGGTGTTTTGGCTCAAATTTATGGTGTGTAGCCTGAAGGATTTACCAGACGTTAGTGATGAAAGTTTTCAATTTGAATTCGAATTAAGCACGAAACTTAGCAAACAAGTTATTGGACAGAAGCTTAAACAACAGCAATACAGAAGCGTAGAGGTTAGTTTGAGCCCAAATTTGAGGCAAGACAGACAATACCGTGGAGAGTTAGGAAAGTGGGATTTATACCTGTTTTACCTTCGGATTCACGGTGATTCTTCACACCGGGATTCGTCGAATGCTCCGTTGATGGCAGTTCCGGATTGAGTTCGACCCGGGCTTCTGGTTGTTGATTGTTGATGATGTTCTTCACGTTTTGGAGGTGGTTTGGTTGATGTTTGATGATTGTTGATGTGTTAGGAGTTGAAAAGTGTGTTTAGGTGGTGATTTCGAGAGATTTTGATGTGATTTTGGTGCTTGGATGTGTAAAAACGTGAGGAGAATGAGACGGCTAGGTTTTCTGGTTGCTTAGGGTTCTTGAGGTTCTCCTTTGATCATGGGATAAGGTTCCTTATATAGACTTCCTTAAAGATAGAAAAATCCGGTAAAAACCGAGATTTACCGACGTTTTAGCTCAAGGGCTTCCAAAAGGAATTTGATTATGAAATTTCACACATGGGTAAGGATGATAATTCTGATTTTTCTAAAGTGAATCGAATTTTTTGGGTATTGGAATTTTTTAAATTCAATTTCTCGTCAGATTCAATCAGAAATTGCTAGAAAATTATTGGAAATTCGAAAAATCAAAATTCCAACGCCATTATGCTTAAAATGTCATCCTCTATCATGGGTTAAAATATCAAAGCATTTCAAGTTGATTTGACCCTTATTTGGAGGAAGAGAAAGCCTATAGGGGGCTTAGGAGCCTTGAAAAATTACGAAAATGCCCCTGGAGATGACTAAGCTGTCCCTAGTACTCTGAAATGTGCCGATCGAACTGGGAACCCTTGCTACTAGCCTATTAGTAGAGACTCTCCCCCGGGGGGTTGAAATTTGGGTATAACATCTAGTCAGTAAATAAAGAAGGTACTTCACCCTCATCTTATCTTCTAATTCCCACGTGGCCTCTTCGACATCCTGGTTAGACCAGAGGACCTTCACCAGTCGCACTGACTTGTGGCGAGTGTCCCTAGTCTTACTGTCCAAGATTCTCTGAGGAGTCTCCACGGATCTCATATTTGGTTCTAAAGTCAACCTCTCAGGTTCTAACACATGGGAGGGTGGTGCATGTATTTCTTCAGCTGTGAAACATGAAAACATCATGCACTTTACCCAGCTCTGCAGGTAAATTCAACCTGTAAGCAACCGGGCCCACCCGCTCCGTAATCTCATAAGGACCAACAAATTTCGGGCTTAACTTGCCCTTCTGCCGAAACCTGAATACACCCTTCATCGGTGAAACTCGCAGAAATACCTGGTCGCCCACTGCGAACTCCAGGTCCGTCGTCGAACATCAGCATACGACTTTTGCCTATCTTGAGCAGCTTTCATGTTCTCCCTGATTTGCTGAACTTCAGCCTTAACTTGTTCTAAGTACTCTGGTCCTATAATGACCGTCTCACTCGACTCATCCAGCAGAGCGTGTACGACATGGTCTACCGTACACGCTTGAAAAGGTGCCATCTTGATCGAAGCGTGATAGCTGTTGTTGTAGAAAACTCGATCAGATGCAATCTGTCAATCCAACTGCCCTGGAAGTCTAAGGCACATGCCCTCAACATGTCCTCGAGTGTCTGAATAGTACGCTCAGTCTGACCATCTGTCTGAGGATGGAACGCGGTACTCAGCTTGAGTTCTGTACCCAACGCTTCTCTGGTAGCTCTCCAATACCTCGAAAGGAATCTGGTATCTCTATCTGACACTATGCTTTGGTATGCCGTGATGCCTCAAGATTTCTTTCTCAAATAACTCAGCTAATTTGGTCACCTTCCAAGTATCCTTCATCGGTATGAATCGGGCTACTTTGGTAAGGCGATCTACCACCACCCATATCATGTTGAGACCTCCCCTTGCAGGTGGAAGCCCAACTACGAAGTCCATGGAAGATCATGGAACTTCCACTCCGGAACTGGCATCGACTGTACCATTCCGCCGGTCGTCGGTGCTCGAATTTCACCTTTTGGCATGTGAGACACCTCAAGACGAACTCGGTAACATCTGTCTTCATTTCTGACCACCAGAAGTATCTCTTCATGTCTTTATACATTTTAGAGGCTCCCGGATGGATGGAAACTGAAGAACAGTGTGATTCTCTAGTATACGGTCTTTCAGATCCGTGTTACCTCGTGGTATGCATAATCGGCCCTTAAGTCTGATCAGATCATCATCATGAAGTCTTAAGTCGTATTTCTGACTCTCAAGGTACCATCTGTCAGCTTCTGCCTGACCTCTCTCATGTACTCATCTGTCCTCTGAGCCTCTCGCACCTCATCAACCAAGCTGGAGAAAGAAACTAGCGAATGGAGTGAGTGTGCTCGACGGCTCAGGGCGTCGCTACAACATTGGCCCTCCCCTCCTTGTATTGGGGTCAATGTCATAGTCTTTCAAAAACTCTAACCATCTCCTCTGTCGAAGATTAACTCCTTCTGAGTGAATCTGTATTTCAAACTCTTATGATCGGTGGTAGATCGTGACACTAACCCATATAAG
Source organism: Limonium bicolor (assembly GCA_023374045.1). NCBI lineage: Eukaryota > Viridiplantae > Streptophyta > Magnoliopsida > Caryophyllales > Plumbaginaceae > Limonium > Limonium bicolor. The sequence continues at coordinate 137,934,755 of CM041781.1, forward strand.
TAGTGCGCCATATCTTTCAAAGCGAAGACTACAGCTCCCAGCTCTAAATCATGTGTGTGGGTAGTTCTCCTCATTGGTTCTTCAACTGGCGTGAGGCATATGCCCACCACTTGCCATGTTGCATGAGCACGCAACCCAGCCCTCTGCCGGTCATCACAATAAACCTCAAAGCCCTCTGTACCGTCTGGAATGGCAAACCGGTGCAGTGGTCAGTGAGTTCCTTCAAGCGCTGAAATGATCTCTCACAGTCAACTGTCCATAGAAATGGTGCGTTTCTTCATCAGACTGGTCATCGGCTTCGCGACCTTGCTGAAATCTCTAACAAATCTCCGTAGTAGCCTGCCAGACCGAGGAAAGCTCCGGATGTCGGTAACGTCTTCGGCCTTGGCCAGGTACGTACTGCATCATCTTTGCTGGATCCACTGCGATCCAGCATCTGAGATGACATGACCTAGGAAAGAGACCTGGTCAAGCCAAAACTCACACTTGAGAACTTAGCATATAGCTGGTTCTCCCTCAATATCTAATACCCTCCTCAAATGTTCCTCATGCTCAGTTAGACTTTGAATATATCAGAATGTCATCAATAAAAACCACAAAACGACTTGTCAGCTGCTCCCGGAACAAGCGGTTCATCAGATCCATAACTCTCCGGTGCGTTCGACAAACCGAACGGCATCACTGTAAACTCATAGTGGCCGTATCGTGTCCGGAATGCCGTCTTCTCAATATCTCCCTCCTTAATGGCTATCTGATGATACCCCGATCTGAGATCAATCTTGGAAAACACAGATGCTCCTTCAACTGATCGAACAGATCGTCAATAAGGGGTAGTGGGGTACTTATTCTTCACTGTCACTGCATTCAGCTCTCTGTAGTCGATGCAGAGGGGAGACTACCATCCTTCTTCTTCACGAAGAGGACTGGCGCTCCCCATGATGACACACTTGGTCTAATGAATCCTTTATCTAACAAATCTTTCAATTGTTCCTTTAACTCAGTATTCTGCCGGCCATACGGTATGGTGCTTTGGCTATCGGTCCGGTACCAGGTAGCAGCTCAATGGTGAACTTACTCTCCGAGTGGGTGGCATGCGGGCAGTTCCGTGGGAAATAAGTCGGGGAAACTCGACACTACCGGTAAGTCGGGGTCGAACTCAGGGTCTCTTCTATGTCCTGTACATAGCAGAGGGTATACTTCTCCTTTCTTCTTAATTCTCTATGTGCCATGGCGGTGATGATCTTAGTCGAAGGCTCTCTGGGCCTCTGGCGGTATGTATATGTTTACCCCAGACGGCATCTGAGCAGCAATCTATGCTCGGCGCAGAGGATACGTCCCTTGTGCCGCTCCAACCAGTTCATTCCGAAGATAACATCAAATCCTAGCTTACTGAACTCAATGAAAATGACTGGGAAGTCTTCCCCCTTAATTCTGATGGTGGCTCCTCGGTAGTAACGAGTGCAACGAACCTTCTCCTTAGACGGGAGCGTAACCGTGAAGTCGGGTCTCATCAGCGTCTAGCCCCAACCTGCTCGCAAATGATGCAGAGACAAAGGTATGCGAGGCCCCTGAGTCGAAGAGAACTGATGCCTCAATGCCATGATCGGAAAGGTGCCGGTGAGGATAGTACCGCTGGCGTCGGCCTGTGCCTCTGTGAGTATGCTTAGTGCACCTTCCGTACCGAGTCCATAACCTAATTGTGTTCACAAGCTTCATGAGTATTGATGGTATAACAAGAGTCGTAACAATTTATGAACAACACTGTTATTTTATTCATGACCATCCGTTTACAACATGTGCTTCAATCTTACATCTCATTTCTCATCATTCTAACATTACATGGCTAATATTTGTCTAAAGGTTAGGTTTAATCTCCTGGTCTCATATGCGTCGCATTGATTACTGTTGACGGTGCTGTATTCAGCTTGATTCTCTTAATTCCATGGTACAACATCCTTGATTCTCCTCCAAAATTAATACATCACCTGACTTAAGTACGATCTTATCTGCACGGTCCGCACGCTTCTGCTCGCCGTAAAAAACTCCGCATCATCTCCATGGACCAAGACACCACGGGTATCCCTCTTTCGAGAGACTCCGTTGCTCGTCCTTATCCTGGTGTAGTCCCAGTTTCCCATCTTTTCGTAGAAGTTTACAATGCAAATGTCTGGCTGGATGTCTGGAACCGGTTCAGCTTCCAACTGCTGAGCGATTTCCACGACTTGTGTAATAACTGGATGGAACTCTTCGGGTATTCCCGGTGGTGAGACTCCATCTTGCTCCCTCGGGTTTGGTAATTCTTGGCATACGGATTCCAATCCTTGCCCAAGCTCATCAATCTTTAATTTCATCTTTGCTCCCCCTGGGTACTCCGGTGGTAGAAACCTCCCGGTCCCATTCCTAGCTGATTGCATCTCCTGATGATGGCAATTGTGCTTCGGGTGTCAGGTATCCCCTTAATAAAATCATACCTGGGCGGATAACCACATGTTCGGTTGGAAAGTCCATGGTTTCGATGTCGGTGTGCTCCGGGTTAGAAGTAGATGGTATAGGGTAGCAAGTTGAATCTTCCTAAAGTGGTAGTAGGTTATGTCTTACTTAAGTTCTAATCTCATCTTATTTTCACTAACTCATTATTCACCAAACATGCATGATAATGCGGTAAGCAGGGTAGTTTATACTACTAAATGATTATAGTGGTACTGCCTCGATGAGGGCTCAGGCTCATCGTCCCGGTCCACCATGTGTAGAGTGGGCCCCGTCTTCTGGGTCCCCGTGGGTTCTTGTCCGCCGGCTGCTGCACTTTCCTCTGACCGTCAGATCCAGCTCCCTGATCGGTCTTGCCCTTGCCCTGGTATCGGGCCTATAGGCTCTGCTAGCAGGATTCCGGTAACACTCGTATGCCCGTGTCCATACACTCCACAGAAGTTGCACTCCACCTTGTTTCCCTTACAGTCGAGCCCGGGGTGGTCCTTGTGACACCATCTACAGATGAAGCGTCGCTGGTAGCCACCACCGGCTCCCCTCTCAGTCTCAGATCCTGATGATTCATACTGTCAATTCTCATATCTCAAACGGTTACTAATTTATTTCTTAACTCATTCAATATCAATTTTTCTCACCCTTTGGCGCCTTAGAGCGCAGTGGTGTAGCTGCAATAGCATAGGTCAGCTTCAATGGCTCTTCCGAAGCCTTCTCCTTTTCCTCCTTCCCTTTCGGGTTCTGATTTTTCTGGGCCTGAGGCTGGTACTTTTGTTTCTTGTACCCTCCTTGCCCTTGACTCTCTGAGCTCTTCCCAGCACTCTTCCTCTTTGCATTCTCCTCGTCCCTCAGCTGGACGGTAATCTCCACCTTAGCAGCGGCATGATAGCACTCCTGCTTTTCCATAGTATTAGTCTCACTTATCTCTCATAATCTAAATCTTATTCATTTCTTACTCAAATCTCAATCGTTCTTATTACCTGCAAGGTAGTGTAACTCGTCGGCCCCATGCCGTAGCGGAGTCGATGGCTAAGCCCGCCATAGAAGCGGTCCACCAAGATCTGGTCAGAATACCCTAGACCCGGCAGAAGACGGAGCAAGGCAGTGAACTCTGAGTAATACTCGTCCACTGTCATCTTGTCCGACTGCTTAAGCGCATCCAACTGCAAGCGCTTCTTCGTCTGGACATGGGCGGGGTAGTACTTTGCACGTAGCAAGGCGGTGTACTGCTCCCAGCCGAACTCTGGATTGGCCACATGCTCGGCCCTCACCAGCTTCCACCAATCGCCTGCCGCCCCCTTCAGGTAGAAAGCAGCTAAGCGCACCTTGATCCCAGCAGGGACATCAAGGGTCTCGAAGGCGGTCTCCAGCTCGGAGATGTACGCCTCAAGCTTGGCGGGATCGGTCTCCCCCTTAAAATGCGCGGGTCGAAGATCAGCAAGGCTCTTCACCCAGTTTGGTTCCCTAGGTTGTGGCGGTGGAGGTGGTGCACCCACACCAGGCTGATAGCCCATATGCCCTAAAGCGGCAGCTACGATCTCTGCGATCGTCTGCCCTCCAGGTATCCCTGGAATATCCTCACCCCGGCCGCGACCTCGGCCTCCTCTAGGGCGTCCTGCCATCTGAACAAGAATAACTTACATTAGATTCGCATTCACCACCGTTTTGGTTAGTAAATTTATAACGTCCGTAGACGGTAAAGACAATCCACACTTATTAGTGGTCATCTGACTCTACTCACTCTAACTTCTCACACCCTTAACCCATCACTTATTCCTTAACTTATATCCTAACTCGGTGGTTACTCATGTCCGGTATTTCTTGATCAGAGCGTAACTATGCTCTGATACCACTTTTTGTAACACCCCATCCAAAGCCTATCGTGGTTATCGCAAACTGAACACTTAATCAAATACGTCGCAGCGGAAATATACAACACCTGGACCTTGCCACGGTCTGATCGTTAGAAAATACCGGCTTAAAAGCTTACAATACTTATCCAAAAATACTTATCCAGCTTAAACATCAACATTCATAATACCACAACCAACCGAGTACTAGTAACTTAAACATAATCCCTAACTTACATCAGTTTAATATAAACAGTCGGGTGCACAGGCGCAACCCGAACTCAAATAAATGTCCCACCCTAAGACTAGCCGCTCCTACTCTCGTAGTGCGTCCTCATGGGCCTCTTACCTGCAAGTGTAAAAATAGCCCCCGAGGGGGTCAGCACGAATGCTGGTACACCCTCTCATGGCCCCCAAGCTAACGGGGCTACGACGACTAATTGTCGATAGCATGGAAATTGATTACATACACAAGCATAATATGAAGTGCAATAACAATAACCACAGATGAACATATATAGTTCACAACCAATGAACGACTCAAGCGTTCCCTTAACAAGTGGGTTAGTAACCCTCTCCTTAGTCCTCATTTCCTTAATCTCAGTTCCTTACCTTACCTTAATCTTAATCTTAATCTCAATCTTAATCTCAGTATACAAACCTTTCCTGGAAGGGATTGGTTGTAGCTTAATTCGAACCTGGGATTTAGGTGATCCCACCGCACCATCTTAATGCCACCTACTCTGGACGGGAGTCCAGCGTAGCTGAGCCGGCAACCGGCCCTAGGCTACAAGTCCGAAGACAAGTCCTTAAGCGGAGGGCGGATCTGATTCAGATACCGTCCCCCTTTTCCTTAGCATGCATGACCGGAGATCGGTCCCGGGTTTCCTCACTCAAGTTCCAGTTAGTAGACACCTTAAACACCATGTGCTAGCTAAGCCTTATCGGGCATTAACCAACAACCATCAAACTTAACTCTTATTCTTAACTCAGTAAGTACTAATCTTGGTTAGTAACCATCTCAAATCTCGCGGGTTAGTGTAAATATAACACAATCACAACGAGAGCAATATAACCGGTTGCATGCTTTATCTTGTTTTAGTCATAGCAATTAAACAGATAGCACACAAGCCGAGGGACACCTCGTTAGCAAGCAGGTCACAAGAAGGATTGTACCGTTCACCGTCGACGATCGTTTGGTTTATCTCCTTCCAAGTCCCAATTCACAAAGCCTAGAACATTGATTCAGTTTTAGGTTATTATCAATCCAACTCAATAGAATTACTTAACCTTCCTAGACATCAACCTTTACCCATTGTTTTTCACTAAGCCTTATGGTTTTTAACTTGACTCCTAAGTACATCATTTCCTCATTATTTATTACACTTACTCTCCCACTTAATGACCATCACACCCACCAAAGAAGTCCTTAACAATCTCATAACATCCATACTTAATTATCCCCATCATTTCCTAACCTTAAACAAGGTTTTTGGTCCATACAGTGGCCCATCCGAACTTGTGTCCGGACTTCCCAAGTTTGGACACAAGTCGAGACTCAAAACTGAAAACAAACGCATGTCCGAACTTGTGTCCGGACTTCGGAAGTTCGGACATGGGTCGAGGAAAATTCAAAGTAGAAGCAGACACGTCCGAACTTGTGTCCGGACTTCCAAAGGTCGGACACAAGTCGAGACTCTGAAATTTTCACGCAACAGGGCCTGTCCGAACGTCCATGTCCGGACGGATGTTCGGACAAGGCAAAACACTCATTTTCTAAGCCTTCAAACACTTAACCAATTTTCACCAAACTTCACCTAAACCCTCATAATGTCTCCTAACATCATTTGGTACACTTATACCCTCATACAACATCCATAAGACTCATTTTCTATCTCCTTAAACACATTAAATCATTCACCAAGATTCACCTTAATCATTATACATTTTCCTTGTAATAATGCTAACACTTGTAATGCCTTCCTCTAGGTTCCTAGGTGGTGGTTCATACCTAATGTAACCACTATGCCAAATGTTTTCCTCACCACCATAACATCATCTCCCAAGCATCTCTCACTATCTAAAACTCTCTTAAGCATTTACTTAATGTTCCTTCACAACCTAAACTTCCTTCCTAGTTGTTTACCAACTTTTACCTAAGTTCTAAATACTCAAATACATTCTCTTGATTCATAAATCCTCCATGGTGATACCTAAGTCATTATAAGTCATTAAAACACCTTAACTTCACCCTTTTTCATCAAGACAACGTATAGAACATTCCTAGTACTTCCTTAGTCATTAAATTCCCTTAGAATATCCTAAACACTTAAACTCTCCTTTAAATTTTGCCATAGGTTCTCTAGTATATATACCTCCTAACACATGGTTTTTCTCCATCAAACAACCAATATCACCAGATTCTCACCACAACAACTTAACACCCAATTTACACCAACAACTTAACACCCAATTTACCCAAAACCACCACATCATCATATAGTGCTTAAACTTAATGCTTGGCACTTAGGCCCTTAAATGACAATAATCTTAACCACTGAATTTCCACATATATATGCCTTCAACCTGCGAATACACTCAACAAGGCTCCCATTGAAATAAAATGCTTCTTGTACTTCACCTTTATATTCTTAAACTATCTCTTTTCTCATTTGCTCCTTAGTCACAAGTTCACAAGAATAGTCATTGTTTCTCCTAGGTTTTATAGCACCTTCCCAATATAAACTCTACACTAAACTCATCATATACCTACATCTCATTCCCTTAAACAACAAAACACCTTAAGGTAAGTAATTTACCTTGTTTTCTCACAAGCTTAAAAGCTTTCTTCCTTAGGTTTTCCTTGTTCAATCTCGGTCACCAATGTGATTCTCTTGCCAATGTTCTAACCAATATCCAATGACTCCAATGAGTACTAGATAACACATTAACCCTAAGGAACAAACCCTAGGTTTAAAAATATGTTTTAAGGTATTAATGTGATTGTTTTACCTTGGTTTCTCAAGACAAACTTGGATGTGAAGCAAGAAGGACCTCCTCTCTCCTTTGAAGAGTAGAAACAAGCTAGAACAAGGCATAAACATGGAGTCCCATGAGTATATATTTTCGGACATGTGAAGAAAATGGTGGAAACCTAGATTTTCTTACACTTTCTTTACCTTAAGAGGATGGAGATGCCAATGGAGTCTCCAAACTTGAATTTCCTCCTCTAATGGTGGTTTGACTTGGCACCAAAATGAAGCTCTTGGAGTTTTGAAAAGATAGAAAGGAGGAGCTTGAGCTAACTAAGAAAGTATGTATTTTGTTTTGGATTTGGAGCTAAAATGAGCAAGATGTAGCAAGGGAAGATGGAGCTTTCATGGAGGTGAGCTCTACGTGAATGGAGAAGAGAAAGAGAGCAAGAAATCGTGGGCAACAAGGGAGAATGAAGAAGTGAGGAGAGAGGTAAGTAAATGTGATATTTATCTTAAAAGGTGAATAGTGTTTTTACTTTATAACTTACTTATTTTGCTTTCTCTTTACTTAGCTTAGATAAGTGTGGTGAGTCACACTATAAAAACCGGCCCCCTTTAATGAATGAGGGTAGTTTAGTCTTTGTTGACCAAATGTCTCACTTATATAGACTTATGTTATAAACTAGTTTAATTAATTCACTATTCATCAAAACAAGGCACATTGTTGTGAAATTTTTGATTTCCCATTGATATAGACCTCCAAATGTGATACTATATAGTACACATATTAATTAAAGAGTAATGATGGACATTTAGCCATTCAAAACTCATTTACAAGACAATTTTTCAAAAACGTGCTTTAAGACTCCTTAAAGCACATTTTGTGTTTTAACTTGTTTTCAAGCTTGGTTTTCTTTGGTAATTGACTTAAAATGACCATTAGGATATTACTAAGGTCTTAGGACAATATTTGGGTACTCTCCCATCCAATTAGTCTCTCCAAGCTTAGAGCACGTTTTTTGTCAAACTGCTCTTTTGGTGTTTCCTTATATTTTCTTTGATTAGAAATGTTTCTTAATGTTTCTAAGGCATTATTTAGCCTCCTTATATCTTAGTTTATCATTTAAACACCATATCTTAGTTTGGGGTATTTCAATCTACCCCCCTTAAAAGAACTTTGTCCTCAAAGTTCACACATGTGTTTAACCACTCACGATACACATTTCTCTTAATCTTAATACCACATCTTATATTCACATTCATACATCTCAAGACTCAAAGGTCAATCTCAAATACAATACATAAGTATCATACATAACTCAAACTCAATACACCGAAGTGTAGCAACTTACACAAATTCACATCTTAAACAACCAAACAAACGACAAACATGATCGTTTCCTAACTCAAAAGCGAGGAAGCTCTACCCCCCTTAAAAAGGGGTACGCCCCGTACCCTATACAGACGATCTAGTCAGTAAATAAAGAAGGGTACTTCGCCCTCATCTTCTCCTCTAATTCCCACGTGGCCTCTTCGACATCCTGGTTAGACCAGAGACCTTCACCAGTCGCACTGACTTGTGGCGAGTGTCCCTAGTCTTACTGTCCAAGATTCTCTGAGGAGTCTCCACGGATCTCATATTTGGTTCTAAAGTCAACCTCTCAGGTTCTAACACATGGGAGGGGTGGTGCATGTATTTCTTCAGCTGTGAAACATGAAAAACATCATGCACTTTACCCAGCTCAGCAGGTAAATTCAACCTGTAAGCAACCGGGCCCACCCGCTCCGTAATCTCATAAGGACCAACAAATTTCGGGCTTAACTTGCCCTTCTGCCCAAACCTGAATACACCCTTCATCGGTGATACTCGCAGAAATACCTGGTCGCCCACTGCGAACTCCAGGTCCCGTCGTCGAACATCAGCATACGACTTCTGCCTATCTTGAGCAGCTTTCATGTTCTCCCTGATTTGCTGAACTTCAGCCTTAACTTGTTCTAAGTACTCTGGTCCTATAATGACCGTCTCACTCGACTCATCCCAGCAGAGCGGTGTACGACATGGTCTACCGTACAACGCTTGAAAAGGTGCCATCTTGATCGAAGCGTGATAGCTGTTGTTGTATGAAAACTCGATCAGATGCAATCTGTCAATCCAACTGCCCTGGAAGTCTAAGGCACATGCCCTCAGCATGTCCTCGAGTGTCTGAATAGTACGCTCAGTCTGACCATCTGTCTGAGGATGGAACGCGGTACTCAGCTTGAGTTCTGTACCCAACGCTTCTCTGGTAGCTCTCCAACCTCGAAAGGAATCTGGTATCTCTATCTGACACTATGGTCTTTGGTATGCCGTGATGCCTCATGATTTCTTTCTCAAATAACTCAGCTAATTTGGTCACCTTCCAAGTATCCTTCATCGGTATGAATCGGGCTACTTTGGTAAGGCGATCCACCACCACCCATATCATGTTGAGACCTCCCCTAGCAGGTGGAAGCCCAACTACGAAGTCCATGGAGATATCATGGAACTTCCACTCCGGAACTGGCATCGACTGTACCATTCCGCCCGGTCGTCGTGCTCGAATTTCACCTTCTGGCATGTGAGACACCTCAAGACGAACTCGGTAACATCTGTCTTCATCCCCGACCACCAGAAGTATCTCTTCATGTCTTTATACATTTTAGAGGCTCCCGGATGGATGGAAACTGAAGAACAGTGTGATTCTCTAAGTATACGGTCTTTCAGATCCGTGTTACCTCGTGGTATGCATAATCGGCCCTTAAGTCTGATCAGATCATCATCATGAAGTCTGAAGTCGTATTTCTGACTCTCAAAGGTACCATCTGTCAGCTTCTGTCTGACCTCTCTCATATACTCATCTGTCCTCTGAGCCTCTCGCACCTCATCAACCAAGCTGGAGAAAGAAACTAGCGAATGGAGTGAGTGTGCTCGACGGCTCAGGGCATCTGCTACAACATTGGCCCCCTTCTTTGTATTGGAGGTCAATGTCATAGTCTTTCAGAAACTCTAACCATCTCCTCTGTCGAAGATTTAACTCCTTCTGAGTGAATATGTATTTCAAACTCTTATGATCGGTGTAGATCGTGACACTAACCCCATATAAGTAGTGGCGCCATATCTTCAAAGCGAAGACTACAGCTCCCAGCTCTAAATCATGTGTGGGGTAGTTCTCCTCATGTTTCTTCAACTGGCGTGAGGCATATGCCACCACCTTGCCATGTTGCATGAGCACGCAACCCAGCCCTCTGCCGGATGCATCACAATAAACCTCAAAGCCCTCTGTACCGTCTGGAATGGTCAGTACCGGTGCAGTGGTCAGTGAGTCCTTCAAGCGCTGAAATGATCTCTCACAGTCAACTGTCCATAGAAATGGTGCATCTTTCTTCATCAGACTGGTCATCGGCTTCGCGACCTTGCTGAAATCTCTAACAAATCTCCTGTAGTAGCCTGCCAGACCGAGAAAGCTCCGGATGTCGGTAACCGTCTTCGGCCTTGGCCAGGTACGTACGACATCAATCTTTGCTGGATCCACTGCGATCCCAGCATCTGAGATGACATGACCTAGGAAAGAGACCTGGTCAAGCCAAAACTCACACTTGGAGAACTTAGCATATAGCTGGTTCTCCCTCAATATTCTAACCCTCCTCAATGTTCCTCATGCTCAACCTTAGACTTTGAATATATCAGAATGTCATCAATAAAAACCACAACCGACTTGTCCAGCTGCTCCCGGAACAAGCGGTTCATCAGATCCATAAACTTCGCCGGTGCGTTCGACAAACCGAACGGCATCACTGTAAACTCATAGTGGCCGTATCGTGTCCGGAATGCCGTCTTCTCAATATCTCCCTCCTTAATGGCTATCTGATGATACCCCGATCTGAGATCAATCTTGGAAAACACAGATGCTCCCTTCAACTGATCGAACAGATCGTCAATACGGGGTAGTTGGTACTTATTCTTCACTGTCACTGCATTCAGCTCTCTGTAGTCGATGCAGAGGCGGAGACTACCATCCTTCTTCTTCACGAAGAGGACTGGCGCTCCCCATGGTGACACACTTGGTCTAATGAATCCTTTATCCAACAAATCTTTCAATTGTTCTTTAACTCAGTCATTTCTGCCGGAGCCATACGGTATGGTGCTTTGGCTATCGGTCCGGTACCAGGTAGCAGCTCAATGGTGAACTCTACCTCCCGAGTGGGTGGCATGCCGGGCAGTTCCCGTGGAAATAAGTCGGGGAACTCCGACACTACCGGTAAGTCGGGGTCGAACTCAGGGTCTCTCTCTATGTCCTGTACATAGCAGAGGTATACTTCTTCCTTTCTTAATTCTCTATGCATTGCCATGGCGGTGATGATCTTAGTCGAAGGCTCTCTGGGCCTCTGGCGGTATGATATTGTTACCCCAGACGGACTCCTGAGCAGCAATCTATGCTCGGCGCAGAGGATACGTCCCTTGTGCCGCTCCAACCAGTTCATCCGAAGATAACATCAAATCCTAGCTTACTGAACTCAATGAAACTGACTGGGAAGTCTTCCCCCTTAATTCTGATGGTGGCTCCTCGGTAGTAACGAGTGCAACGAACCTTCTCCTTAGACGGGAGCGTAACCGTGAAGTCGGGTAGCTCATCAGCGTCTAGCCCCAACCTGCTCGCAAATGATGCAGACAAAGGTATGCGAGGCCCCTGAGTCGAAGAGAACTGATGCCTCAATCCATTGATCGGAAAGGTGCCGGTGAGGATAGTACCGCTGGCGTCGGCCTGTGCCTCTGTGAGTATGCTTAGTGCACCTTCCGTACCGAGTCCATAACCTAATTGTGTTCACAAGCTTCATGAGTATTGATGGTATAACAAGTCGTAACAATTTATATGAACAACACTGTTATTTTATTCATGACCATCCTGTTTACAACATGTGCTTCAATCTTACATCTCATTTCTCATCTCATTCTAACATTACATGGCTAATATTGTCTAAAGGTTAGGTTTAATCTTCCTGGTCTCATATGCGTCGCATTGATTACTGCTGACGGTGCTGTATTCAACTTGATTCCTTTAATTCCATGGTACAACATCCTTGATTCTCCTCCCAAAATTAATACATCACCTGACTTAAGTACTATCTTATCTGCACGGTCCGCACGCTTCTGCTCGCCGTATAAAAACTCCGCATCATCTCCAATGGACCAAGACACTACGGGTATCCCTCTTTCGAGAGACTCCGTTGTCTCGTCCTTATCCTGGTGTAGTCCCAGTTTCCCATCTTTTTCGTAGAAGTTTACAATGCAAATGTCTGGCTGGATGTCTGGAATCGGTTCAGCTTCCAACTGCTGAGCGATTTCCACGACTTGTGTAATAACTGGATGGAACTCTTCGGGTATTCCCGGTGGTGAGACTCCATCTTGCTCCCTCGTGGTTTGGTAATTCTTGGCATACGGATTCCAATCCTTGCCCAAGCTCATCATCTTTAATTTCATCTTGCTCCCCCTGGGTACTCCGGTGTGTAAAACCTCCCGGTCCCATTCCTAGCTGATTGCATCTCCTGATGATGGCTATTTGTGCTTCGGGTGTCAGGTATCCCCTTAATAAAATCATACCTGGGCGGATAACCTGACACTGTTCGGTTGGAAAGTCCATGGTTTCGATGTCGGTGTGCTCCGGGTTAGAAGTAGATGGTATAGGGTAGCAGATGTTGAATCTTCCTAAAGTGGTAGTAGGTTATGTCTTACTTAAGTTCTAATCTCATCTTATTTTACTTAACTCATTTATTCACCAAACATGCATGATAATGCGGTAAGCAGGTAGTTTTACTACTAAATGATTATAGTGGTACCTGGCCTCGATGAGGGCTCAGGCTCATCGTCCCGGTCCACCATGTGTAGAGTGGGCCCCGTCTTCTGGGTCGCCCGTGGGTTCTTGTCCGCCGGCTGCTGCACTTTCCTCTGACCGTCAGATCCAGCTCCCTGATCGGTCTTGCCCTTGCCCCTGGTATCGGGCCTATAGGCTCTGCTAGCAGGATTCCGGTAACACTCGTATGCCCGGTGTCCATACACTCCACAGAAGTTGCACTCCACCTTGTTTCCCTTACAGTCGAGCCCGGGGTGGTCCTTGTGACACCATCTACAGATGAAGCGTCGCTGGTAGCCACCACCGGCTCCCCTCTCAGTCTCAGATCCTGATGATTCATACTGTCAATTCTCATATCTCAAACGGTTACTAATTTATTTCTTAACTCATTCAATATCAATTTTTCTCACCCTTTGGCGCCTTAGAGCGCAGTGGTGTAGCTGCAATAGCATAGGTCAGCTTCAATGGCTCTTCCGAAGCCTTCTCCTTTTCCTCCTTCCCTTTCGGGTTCTGATTTTTCTGGGCCTGAGGCTGGTACTTTTGTTTCTTGTACCCTCCTTGCCCTTGACTTTCTGAGCTCTTCCCAGCACTCTTCCTCTTTGCATTCTCCTCGTCCCTCAGCTGGACGGTAATCTCCACCTTAGCAGCGGCATGATAGCACTCCTGCTTTTCCATAGTATTAGTCTCACTTATCTCTCATAATCTAAATCTTATTCATTTCTTACTCAAATCTCAATCGTTCTTATACCTGCAAGGTAGTGTAACTCGTCGGCCCCATGCCGTAGCGGAGTCGATGGCTAAGCCCGCCATAGAAGCGGTCCACCAAGATCTGGTCAGAATACCCTAGACCCGGCAGAAGACGGAGCAAGGCAGTGAACTCTGAGTAATACTCGTCCACTGTCATCTTGTCCGACTGCTTAAGCGCATCCAACTGCAAGCGCTTCTTCGTCTGGACATGGGCGGGGTAGTACTTTGCACGTAGCAAGGCGGTGTACTGCTCCCAGCCGAACTCTGGATTGGCCACATGCTCGGCCCTCACCAGCTTCCACCAATCGCCTGCCGCCCCCTTCAGGTAGAAAGCAGCTAAGCGCACCTTGATCCCAGCAGGGACATCAAGGGTCTCGAAGGCGGTCTCCAGCTCGGATGTACGCCTCAAGCTTGGCGGGATCGGTCTCCCCCTTAAAATGCGCGGGTCGAAGATCAGCAAGGCTCTTCACCCAGTTTGGTTCCCTAGGTTGTGGCGGTGGAGGTGGTGCACCCACACCAGGCTGATAGCCCATATGCCCTAAAGCGGCAGCTACGATCTCTGCGATCGTCTGCCCTCCAGGTATCCCTGGAATATCCTCACCCCGGCCGCGACCTCGGCCTCCTCTAGGGCGTCCTGCCATCTGAACAAGATAACTTACATTAGATTCGCATTCACCACCGTTTTGGTTAGTAAATTTATAACGTCCGTAGACGGTAAAGACAATCCACACTTATTAGTGGTCATCTGACTCTACTCACTCTAACTTCTCACACCCTTAACCCATCACTTATTCCTTAACTTATATCCTAACTCGGTGGTTACTCATGTCCGGTATTTCTTGATCAGAGCGTAACTACGCTCTGATACCACTTTTTGTAACACCCCATCCAAAGCCTATCGTGGTTATCGCAAACTGAACACTTAATCGAAATACGTCGCAGCGGAAATATACAACACCTGGACCTTGCCACGGTCTGATCGTTAGAAATACCGGCTTAAAAGCTTACAATACTTATCCAAAATACTTATCCAGCTTAAACATCAACATTCATAATACCACAACCAACCGAGTACTAGTAACTTAAACATAATCCCAACTTACATCAGTTTAATATAAACAGTCGGGTGCACAGGCGCAACCCGAACTCAAATAAATGTCCCACCCTAAGACTAACCGCTCCTACTCTCGTAGTGCGTCCTCATGGGCCTCTTACCTGCAAGTGTAAAAATAGCCCCCGAGGGGGTCAGCACGAATGCTGGTACACCCTCTCATGGCCCCCAAGCTAACGGGGCTACGACGACTAATTGTCGATAGCATGGAAATTGATTACATACACAAGCATAATATGAAGTGCAATAACAATAACCACAGATGAACATATATAGTTCACAACCAATGAACGACTCAAGCGTTCCCTTAACAAGTGGGTTAGTAACCCCCTCCCTTAGTCCTCATTTCCTTAATCTCAGTTCCTTACCTTACCTTAATCTTAATCTCAATCTCAATCTTAATCTCAGTATACAAACCTTTCCTGGAAGGGATTGGTTGTAGCTTAATTCGAACCTGGGATTTAGGTGATCCCACCGCACCATCTTAATGCCACCTACTCTGGACGGGAGTCCAGCGTAGCTGAGCCGGCAACCGGCCCTAGGCTACAAGTCCGAAGACAAGTCCTTAAGCGGAGGGCGGATCTGATTCAGATACCGTCCCCCTTTTCCTTAGCATGCATGACCGGAGATCGGTCCCGGGTTTCCTCACTCAAGTTCCAGTTAGTAGACACTTAAACACCATGTGCTAGCTAAGCCTTATCGGGCATTAACCAACAACCATCAAACTTAACTCTTATTCTTAACTCAGTAAGTACTAACTTGGTTAGTAACATCTCAAATCTCGCGGGTTAGTGTAAATATAACACAATCACAACGAGAGCAATATAACCGGTTGCATGCTTTATCTTGTTTTAGTCATAGCAATTAAACAGATAGCACACAAGCCGAGGGACACCTCGTTAGCAAGCAGGTCACAAGAAGGATTGTACCGTTCACCGTCGACGATCGTTTGGTTTATCTCCTTCCAAGTCCCAATTCACAAAGCCTAGAACATTGATTCAGTTTTAGGTTATTATCAATCCAACTCAATAGAATTACTTAACTTCCTAGACATCAACTTTACCCATTGTTTTTCACTAAGCCTTATGGTTTTTAACTTGACTCCTAAGTACATCATTTCCTCATTATTTATTACACTTACTCTCCCACTTAATGACCATCACACCCACCAAAGAAGTCCTTAACAATCTCATAACATCCATACTTAATTATCCCCATCATTTCCTAACCTTAAACAAGGTTTTTGGTCCATACAGTGGCCTCCGAACTTGTGTCCGGACTTCCCAAGTTCGGACACAAGTCGAGACTCAAAACTGAAAACAGACGCCTGTCCGAACTTGTGTCCGGACTTCGGAAGTTCGGACATGGGTCGAGGAAAATTCAAAGTAGAAGCAGACACGTCCGAACTTGTGTCCGGACTTCCAAAGGTCGGACACAAGTCGAGACTCTGAAAATTTTCACGCAACAGGGCCTGTCCGAACGTCCATGTCCGGACGGATGTTCGGACAAGGCAAAACACTCATTTTCTAAGCCTTCAAACACTTAACCAATTTTCACCAAACTTCACCTAAACCCTCATAATGTCTCCTAACATCATTTGGTACACTTATACCCTCATACAACATCCATAAGACTCATTTTCTATCTCCTTAAACACATTAAATCATTCACCAAGATTCACCTTAATCATTATACATTTTCCTTGTAATAATGCTAACACTTGTAATGCCTTCCTCTAGGTTCCTAGGTGGTGGTTCATACCTAATGTAACCACTATGCCAAATGTTTTCCTCACCACCATAACATCATCTCCCAAGCATCTCTCACTATCTAAAACTCTCTTAAGCATTTACTTAATGTTCCTTCACAACCTAAACTTCCTTCCTAGTTGTTTACCAACTTTTACCTAAGTTCTAAATACTCAAATACATTCTCTTGATTCATAAATCCTCCATGGTGATACCTAAGTCATTATAAGTCATTAAAACACCTTAACTTCACCCTTTTTCATCAAGACAACGTATAGAACATTCCTAGTACTTCCTTAGTCATTAAATTCCCTTAGAATATCCTAAACACTTAAACTCTCCTTTAAATTTTTGCCATAGGTTCTCTAGTATATAGTACCTCCTAACACATGGTTTTTCTCCATCAAACAACCAATATCACCCAGATTCTCACCACAACAACTTAACACCCAATTTACACCACAACAACTTAACACCCAATTTACACCAAAACCACACCACATCATCATATAGTGCTTAAACTTAATATGCTTGGCACTTAGGCCCTTAAATGACAATAATCTTAACCACTGAATTTCCACATATATATGCCTTCAACCTGCGAATACACTCAACAAGGCTCCCATTGAAATAAAATGCTTCTTGTACTTCACCTTTATATTCTTAAACTATCTCTTTTCTCATTTGCTCCTTAGTCACAAGTTCACAAGAATAGTCATTGTTTCTCCTAGGTTTTATAGCACCTTCCCAATATAAACTCTACACTAAACTCATCATATACCTACATCTCATTCCCTTAAACAACAAAACACCTTAAGGTAAGTAATTTACCTTGTTTTCTCACAAGCTTAAAAGCTTTCTTCCTTAGGTTTTCCTTTGTTCAATCTCGGTCACCAATGTGATTCTCTTTGCCAATGTTCTAACCAATATCCAATGACTCCAATGAGTACTAGATAACACATTAACCCTAAGGAACAAACCCTAGGTTTAAAAATATGTTTTAAGGTATTAATGTGATTGTTTTACCTTGGTTTCTCAAGACAAACTTGGATGTGAAGCAAGAAGGACCTCCTCTCTCCTTTGAAGAGTAGAAACAATCTAGAACAAGGCATAAACATGGAGTCCCATGAGTATATATTTTCGGACATGTGAAGAAAATGGTGGAAACCTAGATTTTCTTACACTTTCTTTACCTTAAGAGGATGGAGATGCCAATGGAGTCTCCAAACTTGAATTTCCTCCTCTAATGGTGGTTTGACTTGGCACCAAAATGAAGCTCTTGAAGTTTTGAAAAGATAGAAAGGAGGAGCTTGAGCTAACTAAGAAGAGTATGTATTTTGTTTTGGATTTGGAGCTAAAATGAGCAAGATGTAGCAAAGGGAAGATGGAGCTTTCATGGAGGTGAGCTCTACGTGAATGGAGAAGAGAAAGAGAGCAAGAAATCGTGGGCAACAAGGGAGAATGAAGAAGTGAGGAGAGAGGTAAGTAAATGTGATATTTATCTTAAAAGGTGAATAGTGTTTTTACTTTATAACTTACTTATTTTGCTTTCTCTTTACTTAGCTTAGATAAGTGTGGTGAGTCACACTATAAAAACCGGCCCCCTTTAATGAATGAGGGTAGTTTAGTCTTTGTTGACCAAATGTCTCACTTATATAGACTTATGTTATAAACTAGTTTAATTAATTCACTATTCATCAAAAACAAGGCACATTGTTGTGAAATTTTTGATTTCCCATTGATATAGACCTCCAAATGTGATACTATATAGTACACATATTAATTAAAGAGTAATGATGGACATTTAGCCATTCAAAACTCATTTACAAGACAATTTTTCAAAAACGTGCTTTAAGACTCCTTAAAGCACATTTTGTGTTTTAACTTGTTTTCAAGCTTGGTTTTCTTTGGTAATTGACTTAAAATGACCATTAGGATATTACTAAGGTCTTAGGACAATATTTGGGTACTCTCCCAAGTCTCTCCAAGCTTAGAGCACGTTTTTGTCAAAACTGCTCTTTTGGTGTTTCCTTATATTTTCTTTGATTAGAAATGTTTCTAAGGCATTATTTAGCCTCCTTATATCTTAGTTTATCATTTAAACACCATATCTAAGTTTGGGGTATTTCAGAAACAATGAGGATTATGAATAAGTATAGATTCCCGTCTTTGGCATATAAGCCCAAATAATGTTCGCCTAATGTACGAGCTAATATAGATGTTCGTAATTGTTCAGTCATATCTAATGACAACGTCTCGTTAAAACGACATGTCTCTAAGTTACCCACATCTCATGGCGGGTCACCCACGACAGTAGCCACTCCAGCGGTAGAGTCTTTGACCGATGAACCATCTGTGGTCCATTGGAATTTTCCCTTGATACTTACAGATACTCACACGGCATCCTAGTATCGTTAGTTGATCACAACTCACACCAAAGCCACAATCTCTTGGATTGTTCATCTATACGATCGCATCGCATTGCCATTTTCCTAACACAACAGACTAAGGTCGTTAGTCCAATCCTAAGTACGTCGACTCGGGATCCAGTGTTAGATACGAGAGCGGCGTTACAAGGGCCAATGCTCCGTATATAAATTTCGGATAATATATTTATCTTATTATCCTAATGCTACAATGTTTTTCTTACGTTCCTTATATTACACATATAAGATAGCATCATTGCCGCTAGTTCATTTTATAATATGTTCATATATACGAACAGTACTGTTATCGCACAATTGTAGTAATAATAAAGCAGCGTTAATACACAGTTCATGCGTATTAATTCACACAAGCAGACATTCAATCTTATCACAGATTTTCACACAAAATGTCTGAACTGAGGAAATCCTCAAAGACAACCAAGCCACATAATAACATACCGTGCACCGGGATTATAGGACGGTGGAGTATGAATCGAGCTAAATCCGATGCTCCTCGAGACGCCTCTATCAATCTAATAATACGTATCACACTACGTATTAGTATCTCGTATAACAACAATACTCTACGGTACCCCGTACCGTCGCTAATCCCTCCCGGTTCATTCCCCGTTATTAATAAATAACATCTCTCGGGTTTTCGGTTTAATTCGGGATTAGTTTTACGTAAACGTTATATTGCATGCATGGGAACACTCGCATGCAGGGTTACATCGTAGTATATTGATATACTTAACTTATACATTCATTATCGCACGTATAGTATTATACACTTATATATTATATAGTTTGATACTATATTGCATGTATATATTTGATCGTATATTATACATCTCTCTTTAGTATTTTATTACTAAGAGATTAGTCAAATAAGTTTGACCAAGTCAAGGTAGTTAACTTTACTCACTTATATTGTCTTGGTTAATTCTACCCAAGTTTACAATATCTACATAATTCATACTTAAATACATTGAATTATATAACTCATGCATCCATTATTTTATGTACACATCTTTAACATTATAATTTCCTTAACTAATGTTTGTAATTATATTTCTCCACTTTATATCATCTTACTTATGATATTATATGGTTATTGAACCATATTATATTTCTCACTCCATAACATATATTTATTTATATATACAATTATGGAACCATTTATCATATGGTATTTCCTTATAATATATATTCATACTTTCTTAATGAATATATCCATACTATAAATGTTATAACTCTTAAACATTGTAAACCATATTATAAATTTTCAATTTTAATTATCCCTTAATTCCGAACATCACCTTATATTTGGTTTTTTATCAAAACCACCACATTATTTATATAGTTACATTATAGTAATATACTTATATTATGACATTTATATCATTATACCATTTTAACCCTATAGTTATAGTATGTCATAAAATACCAAACAAACCATAGCTGTCACTTTTAACAAATTCAACCCCTACTTTCAAAATTTACATAATTACCCCCCCCAAATGTTATTATGTTGTTACACTATATCATATATCTTATATTATATCTTTTTTACCTTAATATAATTATAACATTATTATAAATATTTTAACAACCGACAGAACCATAATCTGTTCTAAATTAACTTCCAACCCTTAATCTTTTATATTTTCCAAATGACCTCCTTGCATTACATATAGTTTCTAATATTATTAAAACTATATATTATACACATTTTATTAAAACCTCTTATATCATTCTAAAATCACCAAACTATACCAAAGGGTTATAAATATCATCTCTAACCCATATAATTTCGGTATCACATTCCACCTCATGTTGTTACCAAAATGTAACAATGACATAATAACTATTATATTATACATATATAATTCATTTTAACTCCAAATTCAACCCAACAAATTACTAAAAATTCCAAATAGACCAAGGTCTGTTATAAACTCCATTTTGCACCCAGAATTTTTGGTAATTATAAATATACCCCATATGTTATGTAAATTTTACAATTTAATACATAACTGATATAAGTTGATTTTTAATTCAATAATCAGCAAATTTGGTGCCAAGGTCTCCCAGGTGGTCAACCATTAACCACTAATACAGTTTAGACCCTTTAACTCTCAGTAATTATAGATTGTACCCCAATCTCTTATATATTTACAATTTAAACCCCAAACTTCATAAAATCTATATTTTTCATTTAAATTCATTTAAAACCCCATAGTTCATCTATAATTGCCCACGACATTACATATTTTTTGTAACTACCGGTTTGACCCCAAAATTCATGCTAAGTGCATAAATTAAATTAAATAAGCTTTTAAACTTAAATAAAATGGCCTAATATTATAGCCTTATTACAACCTTGCATTATAACATAAAATTACATTTTAAATGTCTTAATAATGCTGTAAACTCTTGGCCCTCACACCAAATTCTTCATTGTTTACAAAACTTCCACATAATGTCTTAAATTTGACAATTATGTTAATTAACCACTTAATTAATTTAGCCAAAGTTTCTATAACCTTTCCTAGCCTTTTTTGAAGTAAAAAATGACCATTTAGATATGTTCACGCACTGTACTATTTAATAAAAGCTCCCAAGGTATTAAAACACAAGATTAAGGTGTTATACCTTGATTTAATTGATCTTTAGGGCCTTGTTTGGCCACGGCAGGTTGGTAGGAAATTTCCATAGCTCCCAAACATGTTTATACAGCGAGACATGATATAGTTATGTTCTGAAAACTGAACCAACCATAAGAACGATTCTAAGTCATTAAAAAGCTAGATTTTTACCTTGATATCTTAAGGCTTCAACAAGGTATTTTCGGCCCTATTTTCCAGAGATTAAAGAGTATCAAAATCACCACAAAACCATGGTAATTAACAAGATATAACAAGGTGGGAAGGCATTTGAAATACCCCGTAATTAAAAATAGTGACTAATTAGGCTAATAAGTATTTTAGAGGCTTAATTACATCTAAATAAACACTAGAGAACAAATCCTGAAGAAAACGGATCCTTAAAATGGATTAAAAGCATAAACAAACCTTAAAGCGTGTTTTTCGAGGAAACCGGGAAAACGCGACTTTAAGCGGGTCAAATAGACTCGTAATAATTTTGGTCAAACAAATAGTCATTAATAAACATTAATGAAGGTTAATAACCAATAAAATTAATTAAACGAGAAAATTCCGGAAAACGGGTTCCGGTTAGTAAAAACGGTAACAACTGGGAAGTTGTGGGGTGAGAGTGTAATAAATCAAAACTAATGTGTCCACTTTTGAAAATAAAAACCAAAATATGTGTGAGTGGGTGTGGGTGGCCGATTTGCCCCTCTCTCTCATTCTCTTAATTCTCCTTATATGCTAAAGGACAAACAAAAATAAGTAAAAAGCAAAAAGTAAACTCTCTCTCCTCTACTCCCCCTCTCACTCACGGTTTTCCCTCCTCTCTCTCATTTCTCTTCTTCCCCATTGAGCTCTCTAATGGCGATTTACAAGCCCCACTCACAAGCCTCATTCTCTCTCCATTTTTGAAGGCTCAAATCTCCTCCGAATGCAATAAAAATTACACCATTGAAATCCCCTTGTCAAGGAGAGCATCTCTCTCTTTTCAAAAATCGAAAATACCCACTTTCATCTCCATGGGTATTCTCCATTTGAAGGTTTGAGTTCACCATTAGAAGCTCCTCCTTCACCTTGATGTTTTGAGGTAAAAAGAAGTTTAAAAATCCATCTTTTTCTAGCTCCTTTTGACAAAACGAAAATACAAACTTTAGCCTTGTTTTGTTCCTTGTTCTCCAGCCGATTTTGGCTTCATCTTGGAGTTGGGATCTTGACATTGTTGCTGTCCAAAGCTTCATCTACCCATTGGGAGGTAATGCTTCATTTTAAACATTAAACAAGTATGTAAACCCTAGACTAGTTTAAGGGTGAAATGCTAAGTTAGAATTGTGTATTGGTATGGGCTGTAGCAATGGATTGTGAACTCCATTCGAAACCGAGAACAAGAAGGAAGGAAAGGAAAAGAAAGAAGAAATGAAGAGAAGGGAAAGGAAGAAATAAAAACTAGAAACAACAAGGTAAATGCTCTTACCTTGAGTTGGTTTTTGTAGTGTAGTGTAACAGATTTTGAGTATTAGAAATGTGTAATGTATATGGAAATGAGTAGTAAGTATGTTGTAGTATAATGAGGAAGGTAATGTAGCTGTTTTGAAACTTGTAAAGGATATTTGAAAGCTTGGGAGAACATTGGGTAATGAGTATGTATGTGTAGGAAAATGTATGTGTGAATTAGTGTTGATTGGTGTTGATATTGATATGGAATTGTGAATGAACTATGGGCTGAAACAATGCGTGGGCAATGTTAAAAATATAGGGGAACCTCTGCCCAAATTTGTATGGAAAATTAGAGGACTTAGTTGTGTAAGGAGAGGGAATAACCTAGACAATAACTAGGTGTGTTTTGGTAGTAGTTATGAGTGATTAATCATGTTGAAAACTGATTTGGAAAAGGATTTAAGTAATGGGAAGAACTAGAGTGGTAAGATAAGGTATTTATAATGCTAGGAGTAGCATTGGTAGAGGGAGTATTGGATGGTATAAGATGAAGAAAAAATTTGTAGCATTGGAGGAACCAAAACTGGTATGAGTGCTGGAATGGAAATGAGGAAGATTGTGTAAATCAATATAAGAATGGGAAATGAATTTAGTAATGTGTTAGTAAATGAATTAAGGTATTTTAGGAAGCCTAAATGGTACTAAAACATGTGGGATTACATGTAGGAAGATTGGGGAAGAGATAAGTAAAAGGATATTACTGAAACAAAGCCAAATAGGCAATTCTGCTCTCGACCGACCCAGAAGGGTGGATCGGTCGTGGGTTGGTCGGGGCTAAAACCACTGGAGCGTAACTTTCTGACTTCGACCGACCCAAACGGGTGAGTCGGTCGTGGGTCGGTCGGGCAAGAATTTTTGGAGTCGAAGTTTCTGACTTCGACCGACCCAGGAGGTTGGGTCGGTCGTGGGTCGGTCTAGATAAATTCCAGAGTCGAAATCTTTCTGACTTCGACCGACCAGAGGGTTTTGGGTCGGTCGGGTCACATCTTGGCCAGTCGGACCCCAAACAAAAAAAATGGTAATCATATATGTATATATGTATATATATATGTATGTATGTATATGGGACCTTGGTAATACACCATTAAAAACATTAAATGGTGAGAAAGTAAGTATGTAAGTAAGAAAGTAAATTCAAGAAGTAATGAGTAAAGAATGATTTTCAAACCAAGTATGGAATGCAAAGAACTTGTAAATATACATTGGAAGTATTAGTGAAGGAATGAGTAGGTCAATGATAGATTATTGACCATACAACCCTATGTATGTATAGGACTTGGATAGTTGAATTCCGAAGGAAACCGAAAGTACACGCACGATGGTGAACGGTATGATTTCCTCATGCTCTGTATCCTAACCTGGTTACCCTGATTTGTGTGCTTATTTGATCACCTAAATAAGATAAATGCACGAATCGGATTTTAATGCACTTACTTGTGCTTGTTTTATATTGTTCTAGTTATATTGCCTTGAACATATAGTTTGTATAATTCATGAAATGAATGGATGAGAATGAAGTGTATATGTATCTTGTTGTGTACTTGTGTAATGTATTAATCCTTGGTATGGATGTGATGACTTCTACTAATTCCTAACCATCTAACTCCTAACTTGAGTAATGAATAAAATGGAATGAGTAGAAGTCCAAAATAGCTTCGGCCACGCGTGAGGATAAGGAGACACAAGAGGTTGGATCCGATTCCTGGCCTGAATCCTTTCTATGGACCAAATCCCTTAAATGGGTAGCATCCTAGATTGGTGAGCCACCCTAAAGCACGGTGGTGGGACGGTGTAGTCCCTGCCCATAGGTCACACTGACTTGACTTGAGGAAGTAAGTAAGTAAGTAAAGTATTGTATGCGTAATGGTCTTGGCTAGTGTAAGTCATTGACCTTGAGTAAAAGAGTAATGTACACCCGATTAACCCGGGTGTGTAAAGAGGCTAACCAGTATTGTGTATGTATTAGATAAGCGTATCCCGTTATGGTAAGTATGAATGGTTGACTTGAAATGTCTTCCTTGTGTGTATTGAAATGTATGTATGTATGCTTGTGAAGTATTGTAATATTGTGAATGAAAGCATGTATGTATGCATGAGTAACGAACCGCATGTATTCGACCTAAGTAGTCGGCGTACCCTCGCTAGTACGCGGGGTATGCGAATTTCATATGCAGCGTAAGCTGAGCCCCTTGGGGCACTGTTTTTATTTTACAGGTACCCGAAGCTGTTATGGTCGTTGTAAGAGACCGGCTGTTATGCTTAGTTAGCTAGGGATAATTTTGTGGATAGTGAAGAATTGTATAAGGCTTGTAGCCCTTGAAGTATAAGTGTACCAAGTGGTACACCCCTTTTTGTATTTGGAGTAGTATGTAGAATTGTGAGGAATGGCTAATGTGATAACTCGTAAGGAGTATGTGTAGACATGTGGAAATGTTGAATTTTGGTATTGTACTTAGGATACTCGGTATATTGTAAGTAAGGATTGAGCAATGTATTGAATGGAGAATTGTAGTACCCGGTTTGTAATTGTAGTATGGATTGTATTTGTTTAGTACTCGGGTATTCCGGTCCATCAGACCAATGCTGTAGTGGAAGTAGACCTTGTTAGTCACGTGTGTGCACTGCTGGAAAAAAAAGAATAAACAACGCTTAAATTTGACATATAGAACGTTTATAAAGCGCAGTTTATTCGAGCGACGTAAATGATTGAACATCTTAAATGACGCTTTCAAAGCGTTCTTTATACTATCTTTAAAAAACTCTTATTTGCAAAGCGTTCTTTATAATGCGAGAAAGATGAGAACATAAAAAACGTTTTAGCCTAACAAGCGTTCTTTATGCTTAGACAAAAACAACGCTTATCACTTATAAGCGTTTCTTATGATGGTTGGCGGGAGAGTTTAAAGAACACTTATATGGATAAGTGTTCTTTATATCTTCCTTTTTTAATTTTTTTTTCAAAAATCTCTGTTCCAACAAATGCTACAGATATATCATCACATCAGATCAATGCATTGTTGCATTTTCAACACAGCAGAAGCCATCACAACAAACTGTAACAGAGAAATTAAATCTACGAATTAAATTTACAGCAAAACACATCAGATCCCAGGCCAATTGCAACAAATCAGCTAGTATTAGTACCAAATTAACAGAGATTTGCCAGTATTACCAAACATGCAGACAAAACTTAATTACAATTAAAATCCAAACACAGATGGAAGCTACTAAGTACTTATGTTTGTCCTGCAATCTGTAGAAATTTGATAATGCAAGAAACTGCATTTTTCAACACAATGCAAGTGTACTTGAACTCAGGGGAACAAACTGCATTTACAGGTGCAAATTGGTTCAGTTCAGACAACTTCAAAAAAGAAAAGAAATAGCTGCAGCACGCAACTCATGACTTCTGCTGATCTTCATCATCATAAGCTATTGATTTCGTCCAGTAAGCGCACATGTGATCCTTGACAAACTCTAGATCGGCAAGTGAATAAGTAGCTCCTTGTTTTGCGAAGAAGTCAACAAGCTGCACGCAAGAATTATAAAAGCAATTAAGTACACCATTTAAACATATCCAACCATGCACAAATAGTTAAATTACTAATTCAAACACAAGACTTATAATACGTACTTCATTGGCATTTCTTATTTTATCAATTTTGGACACAATTTCGTACATGTATCGCATCACAAAATATCCACAACTGCTACTATCCGGTTGCCTGGGACACTATTTTCAATAAAATTATATTATTAATTATATATATACACACTAATATACAAAATATATTTACGTATGCATGAGTAAATAGAATGTTTTTTTACCTTTTTCATATACTGTATATCCAAAGGAAAATTCATTTGCCGGACATTGAACATACCATCTCTAAAACCACTGAAATTAATTAAAACAAGCATTTAAGTGACAAGTAATAAAAAAAAGTTTAAAATTTTATTTGTGAAATGAAAATATGCACTATTTACTTACTTTGTCAGCAGAATATAAATGGTGATGTTCCTAATTCCTTCAATAGGGTCAATCACTATACAGGATGATGTGTAAGGACAAACCACTAACAACAACCAATGATTGCTACAAGTTCAAACAACAACAAATCAACTTCAGCTTCGAAATATATATGAGTTAATATAAAACAATAAAGACAAACGCATAAGGTGGTCAAGCACACTTACATCTGATGATATGGTATGAGCACAAATCGGCTTTTCCTGGTAACCGCCGCAATTATGCCATTGCGCATATGGCTCTGACACGCAACACCGTCTCTCATAGCTTCATCGGAAGACGTGATTTGTGGACATAGGAAGGTGATCAAATTTGCCATTCCCTTTGACACCAGCCTCGATAGTAATGGCCTTTGAGGACAAAGGCATTAAATTAAAATTATACACAAAACTTACTATTAACTTTGAGAGAGAAAAAATGTGATACTTACAAGCAGTACGATTGAATCACCGAGATGTTCAACATATCACCAAGCAGCAGCTCCTTGACATCTCTAATACTGATCAGCAACTCCTGGGGTTGTTCGCTGTGGAACAAAGACGGCGGAACCCTAAGGATGAACTGAATGAATTCATCACCCTTCCCGAGTATCATGTTATATAAGACCTGCTGTCACTTTCGTAGTGTATTCACCAAATTTTGGGGAAGAATGAAATCGTTTCAAAGTGGACTGATGTAGTGATCATCCTACTGACCCGATGGTCCCTTTCCTTTCGACGCACGGACTCGCTTACCTTTGTTAGCAATAGGAACAGGTGCCTAAGAAATGACAAGTTAGTATACGTTAGAAAACTATTCCCAAAACTGTAGTTATATATGGAATGTTAATTAGTAAACAAATTTAAGTTCTTTTGCTTACCGTACTATCAGATAAATCAACCAGATTACAAGGCCATGGTACTTGTGAGCCACGTGCTTCAATGACAGTGCTCCAACCATTCCACTCCATCGGTAGTGGAATGTGATCACAGCCTTGACAGACACTGTCTACGAACACACAGACGTACCAGGCCGGAACCCGCTTAAAATGACATAGTGACGCCGAATCAGTATGTAGAATTGTGCCTAATGCAACCATAAAAGGTTCCATGTTCATTGATATGCAGAAGACGACACTTTTTGGTTTCCTAATAAACGAACAAAAAAATTAGATACATACATTGCAACATGCATACTTTTGATTAATTAAAAAAATAAATAACGACAAAGCACTCATAATTTTTGCAGCAAAGTCTACAGTCTCCTTCCGCGGATAATACATTTCGTCGTCCTTCTCTAATTGGCGGCCAAGCATGTATGCTTGTGCCCGATTCACCACATCCGGACTCTGAATCGGCTCAATTGTGCCGTCCTCACGCACACGCTTCAATAACCCCTTTTAAATCCAGCCTGGTATACGCCCCGCGTATCCAGCTCGGCCCATGTAGTGTAGGTTCTGATCTTTCAAGCGATTCTGTCGGGCTTTTTCCTAAACTGCCTATGGAAAGAATTAATACAATTCATTTTAACTTTATCCTTTTATATTAAAAACATAAACTTAAAAGTTAATCTATGAAAACAATTACGTACCCTGAACTCAGGGGTGTATGTGCTTCATAGAATTCCTTCCACTCCTCCTCAGTGATCATGCCAGCGTACAGCTCATAGGGAGGTACCTGCTGCGGGTTGTTCGTATTGATCCAACCAGCCACCAGCCTATTTTTGAATGCTCGCATACGCAAAGCAAGCAGTGACAACACTTTATCATATGCTTCATCTAGGATCTGGTATTTATTCTTCAAGCTCGTCCACATGATGTTCTTTATTTCCGGATCTTGGTTCCTCCAGTTTTTGTTGATACAGCAATGGGTCTTAACCAATCGACCCATGGCGCTGGCAAACTTCTGCTTAGATGCGCCAGTGGGTCTAAGATACTTGTAATATTAACGGTATATATGTTAGTCATACGTAATATATATATATAGTACTACATATAAATGTACAAATATCAGTATATATATGAAAAAATAAGACAGAATAACATATAGGTGTAACATATACCTATCCCACACCAGATCAATCATGCAACTCTCCTTCTTCTCATTTGGACCACGTGAAGGTCCTCGTGTCTTTCGTGGAGGGCCCTGAGAGGTCATAGGAGGGTCCTGAGAGGTCGTAGGAGCATCAGCGACAACGACAATCTGTGTACGCTCCTCTAACTGCATCTCTGCATCTATCTCCATCTCCATATCCTCATCACATTGTAGGAGCATCTCATGATCGTTGGCATCCATAATCTTCACATCATTACATAAATATATAGTCAGTGTCATAAATAGAGTCATAAACAATCATAAATTGTACACGCATGTGTTGGCCATTCAATTTTATGCCAGACTTACTTTTTGTTCATTTTTCCACCCAAAACCCTTCTCCATGATCTGATCTTGTGCACTGAAAGTTGGTCACATTAACAACTTTCATTGGCATTTGGAGGGGAACTGAAATACCCGGGAAATGCAGGTTGGGAATGATATAGTATATAGTTTGATTTATGAGGCTGAGGTTAGTATCAGGTTGGCCCAGAGAATTAAATGACAACTACTCCCAAATTAATCCTTCTCCTTAAAAGTGTTTACAACAATTCATAACGTTTTGGCCTTATTCGATTTTTGATATATTGCGGATGTCATACTTTTTGGATACTATGTTATCCTCTTAACCTCATTTTATTTATTAAAGCTATAAAATACTATTCTAGAATCTTCTTCCCAATTTTATTAACTTTAGATATATGGAGTTCGAATTCAATTTGGCTTTCTCCTTGTGGTTATTTAATTTCAAGAGTTCAATTTCCGTTTGACTACTTAAAATAATATTTATTATCTCTCCCTATTTTTCTCTAAGCAAATATATTATTAGCATTTTGATTCCTTCTTTTAACGTGATTGTCTTTCTTCCTGTTGAACTTTGAAACCACTTACAATATATACATCTATTTGTTTTTTAAACTACTTCCTTCCAAGCAGATGTTTATTAATTAACTTCCTAATTATTTTATTTCCCATTCTCATCTTGTTACAACGGTTACCCACGTTCTTCTATTTTCAAGTGGGGATTCATTAAATTAATTATAAGTTCTACACCTTTTGAATATTGGCAAAACTGATTCCTCTTCTAATATTTAATATCTTCTCTCCTTAAAACCTAGACTTTTAATTACTAAATTTATGTTTTCTTTATTGTTTTACAATTAGTTCTCTATTTAAAACACCGATTATCTCATCCATCTTCATCCTCAATACGCCGTTCTTGCACTTATACTCTTTTCAAACTCTTCACACTCTCCTTCTTCAATTCTTGGTGATTCCACGCCGGTTCCATCGAGGTCTAATCAAATTCTCTGGTGTCAGTTAGTAAATTGTGGGGTAATATATTCTAACTAGGGTTGTATAATTGTTGTACGCGTTGTTGGTTTCTTCTGATTGTTGTTTTGGTTACCTAGACGCCGATTACATCGACGAACGCTATCGATAGACTGGAACAGTTAGGCTCTTGAGGGATTTTGGATTGTTCCAGGTAAATTCTATGCTCAATGATTGTTTTGACCGATGTTTTGTAAAACAATTGGAAAAGGTTTCGTTGTGCTTTTATGAGTTCTCGGTTGTGTTTTGGATTTGGGATTGTTTCCCACGTTTTGGAATTGAGGAA
Organism: Limonium bicolor; assembly: GCA_023374045.1. Taxonomy (NCBI): domain Eukaryota; kingdom Viridiplantae; phylum Streptophyta; class Magnoliopsida; order Caryophyllales; family Plumbaginaceae; genus Limonium; species Limonium bicolor. Next base: position 137,965,825 of record CM041781.1, read on the forward strand.
GTGAATGGTGCTGTGGATTTTGGTTCTGGATTTTGGGAGTCTTTCGCAGGTTGTATTCTATTGTTTGGGAGCCCATAGGTGCTCCCCATGGTTATTATTATTTGCGCTGCACACATTGTTGCAGTTAAGCCCTCTGATCTACTCTATGTTACTGCTGTCTCATAGGGGGTGTGTACACTTAAGGACTTAGGGTGAGGTGGTTGTTTGACAGTCCCATAGGTGACTGTCCTGGAATTGTTGTTTGGGGTCCCCTAGGTGACCCCGTGTTTGGAATTGTGGTTACCTCCTGTTGAAAGCTCCCTACTGTGGTTTCGAAATCGTTATGTTTTCTAGAAATTCATCAACTATTCAGTAAAAACTTCGCATCTGTTTATTAAAGGCAAATAAGTTCTGAAATGTATTTTACAGGTTGAGGTGGAATTTACTCAGTTTTTCTGATTTGTGCGATCCTTTCTGTGTTTTGTCTATGTTTTATGATCGCAGGTATGGATGACTGATTATGGGGATCGGGGCGACGAATCATATAGTTTAGGGACTACGAATAATTAAGGCGATGTTTCAAATTTCAGTGATTGAGAGATGTTGTTATGCTCTCAAAGCTTTATACATTAAATGTTTGTTTTGCTTCCGCGTAACTTGAAAGTTAACTTTGTTTTTAAGTGTTAATTGGTTCATTAGCCTGAGCACCCACGGGAATTGGGTGTGGCGGTAATGCCCTGGACGTTTGAGATCCGCTGCTGAGTTAAAGGTTATGTTCCTCTGAGTTTTGGTTAAATGAATTTGTTGGCGCTTATGAATTGGTTTTATTTGAGTTTGAGCTTGTACTGAGTATTTAATAATGATCTTATCTGTTCAAAAGTTCCTCCTGTTGTTATTGAGTTTTACATGAGAGTTTCTAATGGTTTTTGGTTTCTGTTTGCATTTTAAAAGCTGCACTTAAGGACCTGTCCGAACGTCTGTCCGGACATCAATGTTTGGACAGGCCCCGAAAGTTTCAAGGTCTTTGATTGTTTGGCTGTGTCCGAACATCTGTCCGAACTTCTATGTTTGGACAGCATGCGAGGACGGGTTCAGCTTGCAAGTCTCGACCTATGTCCGAACTTGCAAGTTTGGACCAATGTTCGGACCACGTAAGGATTTTTCCGAAGATTTGAAACTCGACTTGTGTCCGAACATCGAAGTCCGGACACAAGTTCGGACGTTTGGTTTTCCTTAGTCTATTTCGCTTCGGCTTGTGTTCGAACTTTCCATGTCCGGACACAAGTTCGGACCTACTCTGTTTTGCCCTTTTAGAACTCGTTTGAAGTCCGTTTTAAATGCCGTTTGCACCGTTAGATTTGTATTTTCATAAGCTATGTTTTGAGGTAAAAATCTAGGGTGTTACAGGAACATTGTCCATTTCACAGTCATAATCTTCCTCGTTCATAACACCATCAACACGAACTATCCATCGCTTACTTTGCAATACAACTAACCATCTGGGATTACATTGATCATGACAGTAGAACACTTGTCTAGCTATAGAAGCAATTATAAACGGTTCTTCTGTGTATGTCAATGCGTTTAGGTCAACCAACTTCATACCGTGTTCCACCTGACGGTAATTGCGCCTGTTGTCTACCCATTTCTATTTAAAGACACACGACGAATCAAATGGTCCTTAATTTTCTCAATATCTCTATACTTAAAAGTCGTTTTTGCAGTCGATGCATGGACACAAAATATATCCCTTATCCCTCGGTTGAAGATTGTTGACTAGGATCTTACAGAACTTATCGACCCCTTGTAGTTAATCGTTGTCAAGTCTGTCATTCACTAGTAGAAAAATAACCTACCGCAGCAGTTGTTTGGTACTTATGCCAGCGGTTGAAAACCGCTACGATGGGTGCCGCTGTTGTAGATGAAACACCTACTGAAGCGGTTGTAGAACTGATGCTCTAACGCAGCGGTTCTTTTAACAACCCCTGCGGTAGGTACCTACCGTAGCGGTTCTACAACCGCTGCAGTAGGTACTCTACTGCAGGGGTTGTTAAAAGAACCGCTGCGTTAGACCTTTTTTTTAAAAAAAAACAACCTATCGTAGCGGTTGTTGGAGGAACCGCTGCATTAGGGTCTCTTCAGAAAATATTGACAGGGCCTAGTGCAGCGGTTCTTACTAAGAACCGCTGCAATAGGTTGTTTTTTTTTGTTTTTTCCATTCCACCCTACAATTGTACCAAACACACCCAAGAATCAATCAAACCTGTTAACATATAACAATTAACATTGCCACCACAGTGGGGCATTAGATCGACCATTTCACCATTTAAATGGCCACCAAACCTATCTACAGGCAATAATCCACTTACACTTACAAATTTGAGCAAATTAATCAAACATCAACAAAATCTTTACAGAAACCACAATTGTTTCATGAGAATTTCAAAAACATCCTACTTAATCCTACCAAACACTAAAAGCAACCTACATTAACGCTCATGTATTATGCCCATTCTTCGAGCACCTCGATTATATGTTCTTCATCGTAACCCTCTACCAAGTCTTCAAAAGCCGTGAAATTAACACAAAAAGAAATATGATTAGTTGCTAATAATACTTTGAGTTTAAGAATCAATGTTAAAAATTATCTACAAAACCAAAATATTTCGAGAATGCTACTTACCTTGTCTAGAGACTTCTCTGGCAAGAGTCTCGGTCCCGCTATCAAGTCACTCATAAACCGCATAACATAGTAGCCACATTCCGAACCTCCCTGTAACACCCCAACCCGAAATCCAATAACCTGTACGATGATAGCTCCCAAAGATAACTGGAAATGTAGCGGAAAATATATACATAACAACGGGTGGTGCTACAACGCCGCTAGTCACCCATGTGACTAACAAGGCTAACTCCAACATAACTTACAAAAGATGCGGTCTGAGCGCTGAATACAAACCTCTTAAAATAACAAAACCAATAGTAAAGATACAGTACTGTAAATTGCTTCCGGTAATAATAATCCCCTGACTTAATTCTACCCCACCTACACTCGGTCGGGTAATCTCTTCAACTTCATGTACCTGAAAAATGGGGGTGCCCCCAAAGGGGCTCAGCAAACAACGCTGGTATGGAAAATGTGCAGCCCATCGTCTACCGGGCCACACTAACTACTTTGTCGAATACATGCAGTTCATTTTAGTAAAGCTGTAAACAAGCATAGTATGATAATAACAAGTATCCATACAAGGACAACAATGTTACATAAAACAAGACTTCAGAAGGTCAAGTTAGATGAACTATAATCATTTGATAGTTGTCGGGTCCACACAGTGGGACTGACATGGTATATAAGAGTGTGTCAATATAATGAAGGTATAGTGACCTTGTTATAAGAGGTGGGTACCAGTTCCCTCAGAAGATAACGTAGGTTAACTCCTGTACTTCAAATGGTGGGTATCGTACCCTCGAGAGAAATAGAGTCTTCCTCTCAACTTAAAATGTTCCGGTACGGTCCCGGTGAGTGACATAGTGCACCCAGAACTCCCATCGCGACGTAAATTGAATAGGAGACGACCTGAGATAGGTACAACTCCTGTAGCATGCATGGCCAGATCCAACTGGGCTCCTCGTTCTCGTAGTATAAAATTGTTAGGTGTCAACCAAGTATGTTAAACAAGAACTCAATGTGCATTGTCAGTTGTCACGTTTAGGACAACGACGTTTGTTATAAAGTGAAGTTAGTGAGAGACTTGAGTACAAGTTCTCGGTATAAATAAGCGCAGGTATTTAGTCCACTGGTATAGTAGTGTTTGTATGCGTGGGACATACACATTGTAGTTAGCATCATTCACGCACATAAAATAATACCACAGTGCACAAGAGTAAGCAACATTTTACAGTAATTATCTTGGTCGTTATTTCAAACAACAGATAGCACACAAGCCGGTGTAATCTGGTAGAAAACAGGTTGCAAGAATCCCATACCGTTCACCGTAGACTGTACTTGTTTAGTTCCCGGTCAACGTCTGGTCAAACAAAGTCCTAGAATAGGATTAACTGAGAGTGTTAATTTATGTAACTCTCCTATAGTAATTTTATTGATTCATGAAACGACTTCAGATTCATTATTTCCTGTGAGGTTTATTTCTTTATACTTCATAGTTTCTTCAACCTCTTACCCTTATTATTAATTAAGGTATTTATATATTTCCAAAACACGTAGTCCTAATTTACAAGACTTGTATTGCGTGGTAATTTCTTTTAATTACCTTATGATTTGATGTATAACTTATTTGTTATTTCTTTTGATTTATCTTTAGATCCTTTAATGTATATAACTATATATTCATGTACCATTTATGTTACATGCTTTACCATTGTCCAAATGACATAGTAATTTATAATTTTATCAATGACATTTATTGGTCACATGTTAGTTAATCCTCCTCTCAGCTTTATTTTAAAATATACTATAGCTCCAAATATTATTTGGTGTTTCCACATTAAATTCCTTATATTTTTTTCCCTTTTGATTTACTTGAAAATCTAAAATATTATATATATATATATATTTCATACACATGTATTATTATGATACATATATATAATTGTCTAAATAACATAACCACTTCATAAGTTCTCAAATTATTTTTACATGTCACACATGGGCATATTTTTCCCATATCTTTTATTAATTATAAACTAACCCCAAATAATATTATTTCTTTTACAAGTAAATTACTTGTACTTGCATATCATATAGTTTTAATTTCATAAATCCTTAAATCATAATTATCTTTACTAATTTCTTAAATATCCATATAGGACCTACAAATATTTTTAATCCCATAAATACATCATACTTTTCGGTTATTATGTTATAACCTCATTTATTTCATAAACTTTACTTTATACTCCAAAATACGTTATAATACATAGTTTCATTCCCTTAATTAATTAATTCACTAAACAACCACTATAATTTAATAATTATTATTTGAACACCATAACTTTAATAAATCACCAATTAGCCACATTCATTTTCGGCTCTGCCATATTTTTCTTATAATTACATTTCAACTCTAATCTCATTATATTATATAGTTTTAATTCCTTATTTAATTATATTACAAGACCACATTAATATTTTGGTATATGACTTTTGAACATTATACTTTTTGAAAATACAATTTGGCCCCTCAACTTTCGGCCTTAATGTAATATTTTAAATAATTACAATTTAACCACAAAATCTTATAACCTTTACATAATGTCTTGTAAACTATAGTTTTAATTTTTAGTTCTTCTTAATTGCTGAATAAATACATATAAACTCTTAAATTACAAAACTAGCCCAAAGTAATTCGGCTTTGGTCATGTACTTTCCATTAATTACATTTTCACCCCAAAACTTTATAATAGTTATTTAATAACTTATAAACTATAGTTTGAATATTTAATTCCTCAAAATTTCGAAAGTGAACTTCATCATGATTCTCTTAATTATGAATTCGCCCCATATTAAATTCCAAACTTTCATAATAACTTTTATAAATTACATAATAGCCCAAAACTTTATAAATTGTTATATTAACACTTGTTTAAATTATCTAAAATTCATAAACTTATTTCCTAACCTTATATTATATCATGTTTATCCCAAGGACACCCTTAACTCTCGGTCTTTGTAGAATATGCACCAAACTTTGTAAAAAATTACATTTTAGCCACATAACTTAATTAATTAACCATTTAAGCACTAATAAATATTTTTAACTCTCCAAACTTTATAATATAAGTTTATATACATAAGTAGGTCATTATACCTATTTATCACTTAGACCATTCGGCCATAATTAATTAGTGACCATATAGTATATAAAAGTGGATTTATATGTCAAAATAATTATACATAAATTCATAGGAGTTATATACTCATGTAAAAATTATTGTAATGTCTTATATTGATTCTTAGCTCAAAATATAACATTTTTACCCTTGGTAATTCGGTTTGAATTGTACCTAACATAGGTAAATTTTGTGACACAAAAATGTGTCTTAAGGTAAATATTTTCCATATAGGTTATTGATTATATTTTTGGTATATTATACCATGTAGTTTCGGTTTATATAACCTAAGAGATGTACATAATTTTTGTATAATTTTTTAGAAGCTTAACAAAGCTTAAAACATATAGATTAACTTAGTAAACTTACTTCTTAACAAAGGTGGTTAAGTGCTTAAACTCTTCTTGGATCTCCAAGCTTTCTCCAAGGTAATCTTGATGTTCCACTTCGGTTATATGCAAAGTGGTGAAGGAGTTTAGGAGTTATCTTCAATAAAGATCTTAAGTAGATTTGTAAGTAGTTTTCCAAGGATTTACCTTAAGCTTTTTCTCCTTATAAATTCGGCACACCTAATATGGATGAAGAACAAATTTTCCTTCATGAAAATGAAGAAGAAAAGAGTCTTAGAAGAAGTAGAAATCGGTTACACACAAAAATGTGCTTTAAGGATTTTCAAGCATGAAAACTACCTTAAGATAACTTTGAGATGCTCCTTGGATTAATGTTGGTTTAGACAACCTCCTTGGAGTACTAATTGATGCCGAATCCTTGTAGGTATGCTAGGAAGAGTTTTGCTTCAAGGCTTGACAAGAAATGCTAGGAAATTACCTTAAAGATGAAGATAGAAGTTAAAACTCCATTAATGGACTTAAGAGCTTCAAAGGAAGAATATGAAGCAAGAAGAGAGAGGAGGGAGCCTTACCAATTCAGAAGTGAAGTGTGCAAGGGGAAATGAGACTAAGCTCACGTAAGAAGAAGAGAATGCAATTGGAATTGATTTTTGTTTTGTTAATTTTTAATGTCATTTGACCATTCTTTTCTTAGTTTATTCATGAGTTATTGGCTCAATAAATGCCCATTTAGCATGTTTCGGCCATAATGCAAGACAAGGCAAGTGGAGGAAATAATGTGAGCTAAATGACAAGGTAAGAAAAGTAACTTTATTCCTTTGATTTTTCAATGTTTGTAACTTGTCTTCTTCTTCCTTGTAGGTGCACGATTCA